>JAJGOT010000994.1:97500-114083 GCA_022457155.1 Cladopsammia gracilis | reverse complement strand
GGAAAAGAAAAGCAGATTTTCTTCACATTTAAAGAAGCAACGGAGGCAACTGGAATTTCATCTCCAACCATCTTGAATGTTCTCAAGAGGAAAAATCCAAAATTCACAAGAAGAGCTGACAAAAAAGTTTTCTTCATTCAGGAAGAGTTTGATGCCGAACCATTGGTCAAAATCGATGATGTGGCGTATTTCAATGTGGAGGATCTGTGTGCGGAATTCGGAATCTCCCAAACGGTTTTCTTCAATCAACTCTTCAAGAAGGAAAAGCATTTCCTTGACGCGCAAGAAATTTCACACACTGTCACATGGATGAGAGAAGATTTTCAAATCTTCATTGACAAAATGCGGAGAATCCAAATGTGCCATAAACTCAAGAAAGGGAATAGAAGGTTTGTTGTAAATCTTTGAATTTTCATTTCCTTGAAATGAAAACACTCACCAATCTTCCTCAGTATCTTCAAAATTGTCAAACGCTGAAGCGTTTCCATGGAATTTTGCTACAAAAACTGAATTGATTGAACATGAAATGGATTGACAATTTCCGCAAAAGATGCGAGAAATTCGAAAGATCACATACCCTGTCAGTTTTTCCCCAATGTGGTCGTGAGGGTCAAATCGGATGGATTTTCTTGTTCCAACTTCTCCTTCACCAAATTTTGAGAATGGCACGCTGATGTTTCCTTTGCTGTCAGTCCACAACTTTCCCCAAACTTTTTCCATCTCACTTCGATCCGTTTTGATCAGGTTGAAATTAGTGGCTGAGAAGTTCCCAAATCGCCAATTCAGTTTTTTGACTGCGGGTTGGTTTTCCATCGCCAACTTTCTTATTTGCTCTTCAATCTCCTGAAACTTTTCCTTGATTTCTGGAGGAGATTCATCCAGATTGATTCCCAGGGAAAATCCGTTTTCATTCTTGAAGATTTTGAAACAACATTTCTTCAGTTCAAGTGTGATAGGTCTTTCTTTGAACCGGATGGGAATTTCCACAAATGGGGGATGGTTTCCAGTTTTCATTTTCGGTTCTTCAGTTTTGATTTCTTTCACTTCCACATCCATTTTGGTGGTGGTGAGAAAAAAAAGTTTTTTTGAAAATCTAAAAAAATGGAAGTGGAAGCTGAGAGAAACGAAGAAGTTTGGATTGACTCAATGCTTGAGTTTCATGACTCCTTGGAAAATCTGCAAAAGTGCGGTTTCGATTCTGATTTTTCGAGAGAACTTTTGGTGGCTCTTAACTGGGATGAGGAAGCGATCTGGGACTTTTGTTTGAGTTTAAAACGTTGGGGGTTGAAAGGACAAGATACCACACCTTGGGAACTTGTTGAAATGATCAATGAACCGTTCTTCAGTTCACTGGCAAATGTGGAAGAAAAAGACACCTCACTAGATAATGATGACTGGTCCTGGCTCACTGAAGCTGGCGCTCATCCCCTGGATGCGTATGAAATCTTGTTGGAGATGGGGGATGAGTTTGATGCACCATGGCACATCCACATCTTGATGAAAGATAACTGGAATCCAAGCGACCACTCAGTTGAGGAAAACGTGGCACGTTTAAGATTTTGGGATGAGAGGTAGAGACAACGAAGAAATCGAAGTGTGTCTGAGCAAAGATTCGGACTGAATGATTTTCATTTCCCAGAAATGAAAAACGCTTCACTCAAATCGACTTGCCCATTCCTTTTCAAACTTTTCCAAATCCAACCCCAAATCAATCACAATCCCATCAATCGCTTCCATTGCCGGAAGAAATTCATCCCTGTCGAATTTTCCTCCCCGCAAGGCAAACCTCAAATCACTCAATGTTTTTTCATAGGTGGTGAAAGCGAATTTCGCCATCTCAATTTTGCTTTTCAGATTCTTCATTTCATTCGCGGTTTTCAAAACTAATCCCAATCCTGAAATCACTCCCAACACGATGGGATTCATTGTTGCTGCCCCAGCAATCGTCCCGATTGCAACCAAACCGGAAGAGGTCAAATTCATGAGCTGATTCATTTTCTTGAATCGACCATGCGCTCGTTTGAGGCACCAAAATCTTTTGTGATAAAATCGAAAAAGTTTTTTGATCTCTTCCAGTTCTTCTTCCCGAATTGCGGGGTTTATGTGATTGAAATTGAAGATGCTTTGTTTTCGCTGACTCATCGCTCGTTTCATTTTTCAGGAAGAAATCAGATTTCCACAACAATCACAGCTTTCGCCTTCGAAATCGATCCAGGTTGCTGCAGTGAAAAACTGAATCCCGCACTGCTGGGAATGGTTTCATTGACAGTGAATTGCAGTGATTGCAAATTCGCTGATTGAGTGGCTTGAATTCTGCTTTTCTGTTTCCCATTCACATAGAGAGTCAACCAGTTTTTCGGCAAAGCCAATCCACCACTCCCGATTCGTTTATCAACAAAAAGATTGGCGCTGAGGATTTTCACGGGAATGCCAAAGACTTGCTGAAAATCACTTTCATCTCCAGGGAAAAACACGAAATTGCTTTTCCCCAGTTCATATCGACCGAGAATCGCTGTTCGAGTTTTCCCCAGCAGAGAATGCCCATTCAAATCCAAATCAGCTTGCATGACCATTTTGTGCTGCTCAAACGAGAAAGGAGAATCGAAAACGGATGCTTGCACATCAGAAACATTTCCAGCAACTCCATACACAATCAAATGCGCTGCCTTTTTCACTGGATCGGATGAAGTTCCTGTCCAATGCATGTCAACCATCAAATATTCTGGAGGAGAAATCTGATATTTGTGAACGTGAACGATTGATCGAATCATTGAATCTTCCAAAAAAGTTTTTGAAGATTGACGAGTCACATTCAAAGATGAGGAAGCGAAAGTGACATTTGCCCCTGTCATGCTGCCTGGAAAAAACTCAAAACACATCGTATATTCTCCCTCCGGCATTCGATAAAAGTTGAATCCGAGTCTGCCCACGAACTTGTTCCCCCCAGTTTTGGTGATTTTCATTGTGTAAGCTTTCTTGTTGAAGTTGTGAGGAGATCCGGAGAAATCCAAAATGCCATCCACTTCAACATTTGACTCCGAACTTGATTGATCCACATCGTCCATCAAATAATGGAAAACGTTGCGTGAAGATGGAGTGGTAATCTGGCTTTGGTGAATTTCTTCCTTCATCATGTCCAATTCAACCTTTCTCGCTGCGTCATGATCTGCAGTTGGTTTTCCGAGATTTTTAATTTTTCCTCCATTCAAATCAATATCCCCACTCATGGTTCCTCCAGTCAGGGAAAGTTGCAAAGCAGCGGAATCGGACACGAATTTCTTTGTTGCTGCATCACTCCCTGAAGTTGGTTCCGACAGATGCACGATCTTTCTGTTTTTCATGTCCCCATCAAATGCTTGAGAATCCACATATCTTTTGTTTGCGCCCTGATCGGCAACTTCGGGATCTTTCACATTGAAAATGGTGTGATTTCCCATGTCCAAAGCCGTCTCCATTGGAAACGTCTCTTTGCGGCTGAGAAAGATATTTTTGGCGTCATTATAAGAAACCAGGTTGTTATAATGCGCTCCCAAATCATGATACGTCTGCTGTTTTGAGTTTGTTACGTTGAAAAGTCCTTTTAAATCCAGGTCCTTCGTAACTTCATGAGTGGGAGCCGGAGCATCAGGGTGGAATTTTTTCAGAGTGATCATATTCACCGCTGACAAATCCTGGTTTTCATCAGTGTCCAGATTGACGATCAATTTGCGATTCATTTCTATTTCCCCGGGGTTGATGAGTTTTTGTCCCCTGAGATCAAGATCCCCAGTCATATGGGAAGACCCATCCACCTGGAGAGAATCTGCCCGCAATTGCGTTGCAAGCGTGTCAACTTGGTGCTTTGTGATTGCGTCATCATTGTCAACTCCTTCGGCAACATTAGCCAGTCGTTTTTGTTGGATATCATAATTATTGTTGGTGTCTAATTTCAAACCACCTTGTTGAACTTGTTTGTTGAAATTTTTCATGTATTCCCTCATGTCAACACCGGTGTATCGTCCTACATTGTTGAATATGCCCATTTTAAAAGGTTTCATCAAAGTTTTTGGCAACACTTTTCTTTTCTTTGTCAAGGAAAAGGAATTCGAAGAGCCCAAGTTTGTTGAAAAGATGGGGGTCAATCAAATTCTCTTTTGCAATGAGATCGAGGTGAGTTTTTGTTGCTGGTGGATAAAGCAGCATGTGTGAACAATTCAAACGAATCTTTTGTGGAACATCATAATAGGACTGGGAAAGATAAATTGGACTGATTCCGTGATGTCTTCCATCTGTCCAATGATTGGAGATTTGTTTTTGAATTCCATCGGATGAGTTCATGAGGTCATCAAACACGACGACTTTCCGATTGTTGCTTGGATAATCTGAGGTATTCATGATGTCATCTGGCCCCAGAATTTCGAGAACTGGATATCCGACTTTTTGGCTGACACCTTCCATCAACTTTTGTAGATCAACGATTTTGTCTTGATGTTGATTGGGGGAGTAGAAATAAATTTTATCATAGAAGACGAGGGGTTTTCGCAACATGTGCATCAAAGTGTTTGTTTTTCCGCAACGGGTTTGACCTGCAATGAGCATTCGGAAATCTTCATCAAGGAAATCACAATATTTTCGGTTCGCTGGCTTCGCTCCGCTCGCGTTTCGATCATAATTTGGAATCTTCATTTTAAGTGTTGAGATAACATTTATCTTTGGAGATAAATGTTGTTTTGTCACTTTAAAATGGATCTTGAAAGAATAAAGAAGTTTGCCGAACGTGAACAGCAGGGCTATCAGATTGCGAAAGCAGTCACAGAGGTGAAGAATGAGGTGAAAGATCGAGAACAGGGAAGAGATGTGGTAATGAGTGATTATTTCAAAACCCTCAGAGAACCCTTGCTTGAGCAACAAAAGAAGACAGATGCAAAGCAAGACGCGGTGATTGAGCAACTCAGACAAAATCAACTTGCTTTGACTGAAGGCATCCAAGACATCGTCACGCTGAATAAAGAATTGCCGCTTGAAGGTGCTGAAGGGGCAGCAGCCTTGCCAGAAAAATCACCATACCGCGTGGATTTTGATGTCTATAAAGATATTTCAGAGGGTGATAAAGATATCTATCGACAATATAATTTAACGAAGTTAGACTCCCTTTTATGGTTACCAAGCGACCAGATTGAAGAGGCTAAAAAAGCTTATACCAATATTAGGAAAAATAAGATAGGCAGCAAATTATCTTCATTGAGACAGAAAGAAAACAAAAAAGGTTTAACTCCTCAAGAGCAGGATAGGTTTAAAACATTAGAAGCCGAAGCCGCCAGCTTCGATAAATATAGAGATAAACTGAATCTGATACTCAAGGGGAAAAAAGAAGTACTGGTAACTCCACAAAAGGGAACGGGCATTCGAAAATACAAACAACCTCGCAGAAATGCCTTCAAGATTCAAAAAGACCACTATGGTGGGCTTCTCATCGATGTTCCCAAACTTCTCAATGAAATGAAACTGAATGCCTTCCGAGGTGGTAAATTGATCTATCAAGCAGATGCAGACAAATCACTCATCGATTTGTTGACAAAGAGATTCAACCCGAAAAAGAACTATTCCTTGAATGCCGTGAGGATTTTCAACGATTTGAACACACTGTCAAATATGCCACCTCACAAATCCTCAGGTAAATCAAGGATGGTGGGATCCAGCGTTGTCTTCTATCAAAAGCCAGAAGAGCTGGCAGATCGGATGAAAATTTTGATTGGCTCAATGGCTGCTGGCAACAATTCTCCTGTCTTGAGGAATGATCTGTCCCAAATAAATGATGAACTCTTGAGAATTGGAGCAATCGATAGAACAATGCATGAAAAACTTTATCAGAAGTATTTAAAATAATGGATGTAAATCGAGTACTTGTCTTTAAATCAATTGATGCAAGAAAACAAAACCCACAAAATAAACCAGGGAATTTGTGATTTCCATGACGCGTTTTCGCCCGTTGAGAGGATCCAGTTTCATTCCAACACCCCCAGCTTTGAGAAGAATTGGAGCAGTTGTGAATTTGAAGAATTCTGATGAAATGTGTTTCAAATATGCTGTGACTCGTGCAAGAAATCCAGTTGAAAAGAATGCAGAAAGAATCACAGAAATTTTGCAAAAGCAAACTGAGAAATTTGATTGGGAAGGAATTTCATTCCCAACTGCGGTGTCTGACATTGACAAGTTTGAAAGAAGAAATGGATTTGGTGTCAATGTGTTTTGCTGGGAACGCAACACAACTTCTCCGTTGCGAATTTCCAAGTTGCCTGGGATTGATTTGATGTTGTTGAGGAAGATTGTTGATGGCCAGGTGAAATCACACTTTTGCTGGATCAGAAATCTGAATCGTTTGCTGCGTGCACAAGTTTCCAAACACAAAGGGGAAATGCATTTCTGCCGAAGATGCCTGAATCATTTCGGAAGTTTGGAGAAGTTGAAAACACACCTGATGAGTTGTTCCCAGTTTGAAACTGTCCGGATTGACATGCCAAAGGAAGGAGAAGTTGTGAAATTCAGAAATTTTCAGAGAAAGCAAAAACTGCCTGTGGTGTTGGTGGGAGATTTTGAATCTCGGTTGGTGCCGATTGACTCAGTTCGTCCATCTGGTGAGAAAAGTTTCACTGAAAAATTCCAGAAACATGAAGCAGTTTCATTTGGGATTCATTGCAAATCCTCAGTTGTGACAAGAAATCCAATTCTTTTTCGCGCTGACTCAGATGAAGTGGATGTGGGAAAGAAGTTTGTGGAAGAATTGGTGAGTTGTGTGAAAGACATTCAGAAAGAAATTGAAAAGCCAAAGAAGATGAAATTTGACAAAGAAGATCGGGAAAAGTTTGAATCCGCAGAAGTGTGTTGGTTTTGTGAAAAGAAATTTGGTGAAAAAGACAGAAAAGTCAGAGATCACTGCCATTTCACAGGGAAATTCAGGGGTGCAGCGCATGTCAACTGCAATTTGATGTCTCGAAAACCCACATTCACCCCAGTGTTTTTTCACAACTTGAAGGGATATGATGCGCATTTGATTGTGAAAGCTTTGGGGGATTTGCCTGGGGATTTGAAATGTTTGCCAAACAATGAAGAGAAATTCATTTCTTTCTCGAAGATGATTGAAATTGGCAGATGGAGAGATGAAAAGGGAAAACTCCACCGGAAATGGCATGAAATCCGATTTATCGATTCAATGGCATTCATGAATTCTTCCCTGGGAAATTTGGTGAAAAATCTGCGTGATGAAGATTTGATTGAAACAAAATCCGTTTTCGGGGAAGATTGGGAATTGGCAAGACAAAAAGGAATCTTTCCCTATGAATGGTTGACAAGTGTGGAAAAATTTGGGGAAAGTTTGCCTGAAAAAGCTGCCTTCTTTTCCCAACTGACTGGAGAAGGTGTGAGTGATGAGGACTTGCAACATGCAAGGGAAGTTTGGGAAAAGAGAAAGATGCAAAATATGGGTGATTTTCACGATTTCTATTTGATGTCTGATGTGACTTTGCTAGCTGATGTGATTGAAGAATTCAGGAAAGTTTGTTTGAAACACTATGACATTGACCCTGCCTGGTATTTCACAACACCCGGACTTGCTTTGGATGCTGCCTTGAAAACCAGCGGAGTTGAATTGGAATTGTTGACTGACCCAGAAATGCTGTTGATGTTTGAAAAAGCAATTCGTGGTGGAGTTTCTGTGATTTCCCACAGGAGAGCAAGGGGAAACAATCAATATATGAAAGATTTTGATTGTCAAAAACCCACAAAATTCGTGCCTTATTGGGATGCAAACGGACTCTATGCATGGGCCATGTCACATCCTTTGCCAGTTGGTGGATTTGAATGGATGAATGAAGAAGAATTGGGAAAGTGGGGGGAATTTCCCTGCTTGCTGGAAGTGGATGTGGACATTCCTGAAGAACTGCATGACAAATTCAATGATTTTCCACCTTTGCCAGAGAGAGTGGAAGTTGGAGGTGTTGTGAAACTGATTCCGAATTTGTGGGATAAAAAGAAGATCTCTGTGCATTGGAAAGCTTTGAAACAAGCCCTGGAAATGGGATGTGTGTTGAAGAAAGTCTGGAGGGGTGTGAAATTTGATGAAAAACCCTGGCTGAAGACATTCATCGACAAAAATGTGAAACTTCGCCAAGAATCACGAAATGCCTTCGAGAAAGACTTTTTCAAGCTGATGAACAATGCTGTGTTTGGGAAGACAATGGAAAATATCAGAAAACGTGTGGACATTCAGCTGGTGAATTCTGAAGCAAAACTTGTGAAATTGTCTGCCAGACCTAACTTTTCCCACCGAACTATTCTGGGAGAGAATTTGGTGGCAGTTCACATGAAGCGGACAAAGATGAAGTTTGACAAACCAATTTTCGTGGGCCAAGCGATTCTGGATATTTCCAAGACTTGCATGTTTGAGTTTCACTATGAGTTTGTGAAGAAAAAATGGCCAAAAGCGCAACTTTGCTTCACTGACACAGATTCCCTCCTGTATGAGATTGAAACAGATGACTTGTTTGATGATATTGCTGGAGATGTGGAGATCCGATTTGACACCAGTGAATTTGCAGCGGATCATCCCAGAGTGAAGGATGGAACGATTGCGAGGATGAACAAGAAAGTGTTGGGATTGATGAAAGATGAAACATGCGGGAAACAAATAACGGAATTTGTCGGATTGAGATCAAAATGTTATTCCCTGAAAGTGGAAGGTGGGAAAGAAAGCAAGAAATGCAAAGGAGTGAAGAAAGGAGTTGTGAAGAAAAACATCAGTCATGAGGATTATGTGAATGTGTTGGAAAGTGGGGAAAGTCAGATGCGTGAAATGTGTGTCATCAGGAGTGAAAAGCATGAAATGTCAACAGTGAGGATCAATAAGAAAGCTTTGAGTGCAGATGATGACAAACGAATTGTGTTGGAAGATGGGGTGAGCACTTTGGCGTGGGGGCATTGGAGGGCAGGTGGGAAACGGCCTGAGGGAGCTGAGCGAGCAAAGCGAGCGAAGATGCCTGAGAAGAAGAAGAAAGTGGTGGATGGGGTGAATGTGGTGGAAGTTGAAGAAGTTGTTGAGGATGTGATGTGTGAAAATGATGTGGGGAAAGAAAATATGAAATCAGTGGAAGATGTGAAAGCTGAGAAGTTTGAGAAGAAGAAAGCGCAGGTGGAGAGATATATGAAGAAGATGCAGAAAGCAGGGGAGAATGTGTTGTTGCCAACTTTAGCATATAAGTTTCATGTGAAAGAAGAAGTTTTATTTGAGCAGATGAATTGCAAACCACTGCCTGGGGGATATGTGGGTTTGAAAGATTGATTTCCTGTGGAAATGAACTTTGAAGATTTTGAACTCATTTGAACTTATTTGACAGCTGAGGTGGAGGAGGTTTGTGCTAGATAGCAGAAGTTGTGCTTTGCCAGCAGTTTTTTTGGGAAAAAGTTTGTGCTGAAAATTGAAAATACGCTAAGCGATTGAGATTTGTAGCATATTTGTGCTGTGGGGGAATGGGGTGGTGAGTTGGAGGAGGTTTGTGCTAGATAGCAGAAGTTGTGCTTTGCCAGCAGTTTTTTTGGGAAAAAGTTTGTGCTGAAAATTGAAAATACGCTAAGCGATTGAGATTTGTAGCATATTTGTGCTATGGGAATAAGAGAGGGTGAGCTGGAATCCCCAAATATTAACTACTCAATGAAATTCCGTTTTAGACATCCTGCTCAAACGATGCCCCAATAAAACTTTCATGACATCCATTTACCGGAAGAAGACATTCACAGACCTCTACACTAAATGGGGTTTATTCACACCTCGCAAGTACAAAATTGGGCTTTTCCACACACTCACCTATCGTTGCCACCGAATTTGCTCCTCGGCGTCTTTATTGAAATCCGCTCTTAATGATTTTAAGAAACGTTTGCTACAAAATGGTTACCCTCAAAGCATTATCAAGTACAACGTTAACGATGTTTTGAACAGAAATAAAAACAAGCCAAACAACCCCGTTCCTACAGTTCCCATGAAGGATATCATTATCCTTTTACCTTACACAGCAACCACGTCACCAAACGTCTTCAATCCTTCTATTCTTGCATCAACCTCAAAATTATATTTCAGAGCACACGCCGCATCAAATCCTTCTTTCCATACAAGGACCGCCTGAACCAGTCTGAAATGTCTAAAGTTGTCTACAAAGCTGGTTGTTGGGACTGCGATGAATTATACATGGGGAAAACAAAACGACGACTTCATGACAGGCCCTCACTAAAAGTGACCATACATCAGCCATTGCTGATCATATCAAAATCACTGGTCACAACATTAATTGGGATCATTTTGATATTTTAGCGTCCGGCAAATCGCGAGAAGCTGTTGCTTTATTAGCTGTAGCTTCTTAGGACTGACAGTCAGCACTCATGATTATATTACTGTTAAAGATTGTTTTTCTTAATCTTAGTTCCAGACACCTATTTTGAACTATATAAACAGTTTTCAAACACTGTAATGGTTACTTTTGAAAATGTATGTTGCTTAGCATACGAAACGACAAGTTAATTTTTATTATAAAAATACGTTGGTTTACCATGTTTATCACCGCTGTTTGTGTTTTATTTTTCATCAAGTTACGATGGCCTAAGAACAAGAGTTTATATGATATCACCGAATTTGTATAGATTCCGTGGCCCTCATGAGGCAGTCGCTGACCGAAAGTGACGAGGAAACGAATCCCTGCTTAACTCTTGATGCAATCAACAACTAAAAACTGTATGGGCCATCTTTGGCTTGTTTCAGAATCGAACGGATGGGAGCCCGCCTGCAGGGATTCAACTATAAACTCAACTAAGGAAAGGAAAGAAGGCGAACGCAAAGAGCAATGAAGCGGACTACAACTCCAGACACCCAGAGCCATCATGATGCAAGAAACCAGTACAGACAACCGAGCAGAGTGGACTGTTAGTGAAGGCGAGGAGGTCTTTGAGAAGGGCATTAGGTGCACGTCCAGGCTTCATTGTCTGATACAGATTCATGGAACGAGCTGCTAGAGGAGACAAGTCGGGATTCAATATTGATACAGCTGAAGGGCGAGAGGCTACTTCACAACGCCAGAAAGGAAGACTCTTGGTCTACTGTTCGACCCAGCCTTCACAAATTTAGCGGTGGTAGGGGATTGGCAGTACGCGGAGCTCGCGTAGTGGTACTCACGGAACTTCGAGACAAAGTAGTCCTTCTCGCCCATGAGGGTCACCCAGGAGTTACAAAGACAAAAGAGTACCTGCGGACCAGAGTCTGGTTTCCTGGTATGGACCGGGCGGCAGAAGCGTATGTTCAACACTGCCACCCATGTCAGGTAGTCACACTAACATACGAGAGAGAGCCACTTTGAATGTTTGCACTACCAAGTACACTCAAACATTATATACAACAAATAAATAAAATCATTTTCAGTTTCATTTGGGACGGCAAACCCGCAAAAATTAAAAAAAGTACTGTTATCGCAGAAAAAAAAAGGTGGCCTAAAAATGTGCGATTTTGAAATTATGGAAAAAAGCGTTGAAAATTGCTTGGATTTAACCCTATCCAGACCGGGTGGGGGGGGGGGGGGGGGGGGGGCTTTTGGAGCCTGCTCGAACTTTGAAGTTGTGTCGTTTCCAAACGGTCGATGCAATGACCACCAAATTTGGTGACTTTTCCTTAAATGTATCTAGAAACATTTTCCGGTTAGCGTCCTTTGTCCGCCGACATTGACGTTTCCATAGCAACCGCTTTTTGACACCTATGTTTTACAAAATTAGCATTTTTCGCTTTAATCAAGATTACTTCAAAGTTTTCTTATTGAATTAATACTTTCCGCTTAATTTAGCGATAATTGATCAAATTATGTATAATTGTTTATTAATTAGGGTTAATTAACGGTAATTTTAGGAAAATGTGGAATATAGAATGTCAAAATCCAGGATGGCGGATAGAAGTTCTACTAAAGATCGTTTCTCTCTATTATTTTATTATTGGTTCATATTTTGGATTGTAAAACATTTGCCAACAATAAACTAAGCTTTAGCAGTCCATTTGCTTTATTTTTCGGTGTTTTTACCGAAATAAACACGTTTGGACTAATTCAAGATGGCGGATCCAAGATGGCGGATCCAAGAAGGCGGACAATAAAATGGGAAATTTATTTCTAGTATATTAGCTGTCTGTGTAATTCCATTATCTCTAAACATTTATTGTCAAAACATCATAAAAGTGTCCTCTTCACTTGATAAAGCTTTTTTGAATTCATTAGGTACATGAAAAGCCATAATTTGCAAAGTTAACTGTTCCAATTTTTGAGAAAATGTACACATCACTTCTATGACGTTACATGCTGTTGCCATGGCAACAAAGTGTACGAATTCATTAACTTTTGCTCCTGCATCAATATGTGAAAGTTTGGTATGCCTTATAGAACGTTTCAGTTGCTTCTTTCATTGTATATGACGTCATAATGACGTCACTTTTATTGTTAACAACAAAATCAGTGTTAGTAAACATAAGACTTTTATCAAATAGGTAGCTGTTAAAGTCTTGTTGTTATATGTTCAAAATTGAGAAAATATTGATGAAAGACTGTTTTAGCCAATAAAATCGACTATATGACGTCATAATGACGTCACGTTACGTCATTATGACACCAAGGTATCTGTAGTTACTAGAATTCATGACAACATTATCCTGTGTAAATTTGGTGGCCATAGCATAAGCGGTTTCGAAGTTACATAGGGGGGCTTCTGGACCCCCCCCCCGGTCCCAGACGGTCAAAAAAAGCCCGGTCTGGATAGGGTTAAGTAGAGTTCAAAGCCAGTCTTCTGCTTCTTGGAAAATTATTCCTAACCAGTGTGTAAACCATCTCGGAAACCTCTCTTACCTGACAAAATGTAACTATAAAACCGAATTACTTAAGCTAGAGAGCCTCTATTTTTTGTCGCACGATTATGGATTATTGGCGCGACTTCAAAAACTTACCTGATCATATCGTATTACTATCAATATCAAAAATGAAATTATATGGAACTGTAATATTTTAATTGATAAGAAGCAAGTTTTTTTTTATAAAAAATGGTTCTCAAAAAATGTTACTCATGTGCAAGATTTACTGAATGAACAAGGCTTTACTGAATGAACTTCTGTAACGTTTAAGAATTCAAAACAAAGTTTAATTTAGATGTACCCTTTACGAAGTTTTGATGGTCTTATCAATGCCATTCCTCGCGTGTGGAAAAATGCTTGAAAACTGCATGGTCAAAACAACCTCAACGATACTTCTACCGCACCTCTAACCACAAGTTCTATTTATTCTGCAATCTTAAAAAAACACTTTCGTACCACCAACCTCTCAAACTAATTTTTTTTTTTAATAATGTTCATAAAGTTTACCAATTGCCTTTTATAAGTACAAAAGAAGTTAAACTCATAATGTTTCAACACAAAATTATACACAACATACTCTCGACTCAAATGAGCCTTTACCGTGAAGGTATCTTCTAAAAGTGATTTTTGTCCGTTATGTGGGTGTGAGAAGCAAACTTTAAACCTTATGTAAATTCAATGCAGTAAATCACCCTCCTTCTGGAATACGATTCAAGAGTGGTGGTTTGAAAAAGCACGTGAAAGACGTTCTTTAAAGCATGGTAGCATATTATAGGGCTACTTTGACAATACAAAATACTGGCTGGCATTAAACTACTCAATTCTAATAGCAAAATACTGAACGATTATCCCTTTGGTAGTAATCTGCAGGAAAGCAATCGGGGGGCAGTAGGAATCGTACAAGATTAAACCAATCAAATTACTGATCTCTTTCTACGTCACACAAGTCACGTTGCTCACATGTCCGTGGACCATTTTGTTGACCATTTTGTTGACAAGCGCCAAGGTGAACTATACTTCTGTAACTTCCTGCTGCGAATTCAAAAAAAAATTGAAATAATTAAAGAAACTGCAATTGCAAAAACTTGCCTGCTTTTCGCCGAAAGTGGATAGTTCTTCTGTTATTAGCATTAGTAAATTTGTTAATGTAATTGTACGACTGCGTAGTTCGTGTAGTATCATATGTAATGCAGTGATGTAAATAAACGTATTGTTTAAAATAAAAAACAATAATAAAATATAATAATAAAATAGTTTTTTGGGGTCCCACTAGTGCCGGAGAATACCTCCTCGTGGTCATTTGCAAGCAGTCACACTGGGTAGAAGAAATAGAGTTCGTAAGCATCACAGCTGCTTGGGCAGTGATTTCAAAACTAGATCGTACATTTTCATCGCTTGAAATGTCAGTGATCATGGGCAGAAATAACGGGCCGCCATTCAGTGGAGGGGCGTTTCAGGACTTCAGCAACAACTCGGGTTTTAAGCATGAGCGCAAGACACCCAAAAGCTCCAGGCCAATCCAGAGCGGTAGCAGTTTATCAGGGTGATCAAAAAGATCTATCGCATTTGCAAACTGACGGAGCAGAACCTCAGCCAGGAAGTACACAGATTTCTACACTGCTATCGAGCTACGCCGCACTGCACCACGAAGCTACCCTCGGTAGAATTGATGATTCCCAGTGGCAAGTTCCGCACAAAGTTCCCTGTTCCTCCTCAAGGTTTTTTCTCGGATTTTTTTCAAGAGCATTTATCGTTAGCACATGTCTTCAGTAGCTGTTCATTTATTCTTTAGACACATTTTGGTAAAGTTTGGCGACCATCGGTTGCTATGCAACGAGGTATGACGTCATAAGTAGTATAAGGTCAAGCCATTTTTGAATAAAAATGCTTGTTTTTCACCAACCAAAAGTAGGAAAATGTTTAATTGCATCATATTTTACAACTCTAGCAACAATTATTTGCAATTTTCGCATTTTCTGATAAACTTTAATGGCGCCACCTTGGCGGCCAGTTCAGATGACGTCACGGACCCCCAGCAGCGCCATAACCCATCTTGTAGAGCACATCACAGGCTATCTATCGGAGGTAAAATATTTCCGATATATTGGAACACCGCAAAAACCCAGGGGGATGGGGGGGGAGGGGTTGCAACAACCCCGCCCCTCAGTGTACTATGGTAGGGGTATAGGTTTGCGTGTACATCCGAGAATTAATTACACCAAAATATAGCTGTTTTATCATATAGACTGTAAACATTTTGAATTAAGATATTTTCTTTCAGATCAGAACCCGTGGCATCACAGGGTACCCACACAAACTATGTGACCGTTAGTATTTTTAAATTTAGAGGAAATGTATGGGAATATCGAAAGGGTTCATATTATCGTAATATAAGGCGATAAATATTTACATATAAGATCAAAATAAACGTATTTTTACCTGAAATGTTGTGTTGGCGATTTTTAGCGATTTGAAGGCTTTTGCGTCGGACGTTTACCTGAGCGCATAGTAAAGGAGACAAGGGAGGAAAGCTGGAGTTGGGATTGGTCCAACGCCGAGTCGATTTTCACGAAGAAATTCCCATCGCACAGCTAGCTTCCAAACCGCGCACCAGGCAAGCTGAAAGTCAGAGGTTCTTTCTCGTATCATTACATTTGACATCCGTCCAAAACGCGAAGCTCGACCGATCCGGAGCGGGAATTTGTAGTGCCGACCACCAACAGTCACGCCGTTTTCTCCTTTCTGATTGGATGCGACCAAACAATACCCTTTCATAAATTCATCCCGCGGGAGGGGAAACAGGGGCAAGTAAACAGCGCGCGGCGAACTTTCTACTAACTAGCCTTGGGTGGTGTCCGACAAGACTCCAAGCTCTTCTTTTATGCTTTTACTATGGAAATATATTTTGCGACCATTCGTTTCGTCATCGGTAGATAACAAAGAAATCGAATTTGGAAATTGACTTCGCTGGGAGGCGTCTGCTCTCTTCCTTGCCCCACGTCTGCTCCCCTGACCGTTTACGCATATGATTGAAGTGAAATTAGTGATTAAAGGCTTCCTATGTAACAAGCTGCATGAGTAGTCATCAAAATTTAAAAAAATCTCCGCCTCATCATGCCGGCGCTTAGTTCCAGTTTTCGTACGGCGGAGCGACCTAAGTGGATTTGAAAGAGTGATGAGGCAACTTCTCCTCTCAAAAGTGTGATTTGCATTCTCTACCACAAGTCTCCGCGACATTTCAACTGCACTAATATGGATATCGTCTTGTTTAAAGGGGCATTGTCACGCATATTTTGCCGTGTTTTGGTCAAAATACTCTAATTCTATCTCGTCACCACTGCCCCAGGGATCCCATGAGATTGCCTAGCGCATGCGCAACATCAGTGCCTTTTTGCGCGCGATATCAGTTTAGCCGTGTTTTTCTCTCCGGGAGAAAAACGATTATATTTGGAAGTTTCTTGAAGGTTTTTTCGTTTCCAAAATTCTAAATCGACACGAAAAGTATCAGAAGACATGGCTCTGTCAGGGGAATCCAGCACGGTGGACTTATCCAGCGAAACAACCCAGCGAGGAAACGATCAAGGAACGACCGAGGTCAACATGGCGACGGTCCTGCAGGGTCTTCAGACGACGCTTGCACAACTCGCCAAGAACTCGGAACTGCAGACAGAAGCCATTCAGAATTTGA
>JAJGOT010000994.1:27500-90000 GCA_022457155.1 Cladopsammia gracilis | reverse complement strand
GCTGGCTCAAAAGGAGTATAACTTAAGATATGATGGGGTGCCGTGAGTAAGGTCCCATTTGACCGAAAGTTTGAAGTTTAAATTTGAATAGTCCAGTTTCGAATTCGCTATGACCGCTGAATTAAAACACCAATGACACATTGATACAGGGTTAGACTCAAGCTGATGTAAAATATTCACAAATTCAGGCGAGAAGATGACCTGTTCAGAGCTCTGTCTATTGTTTAATTTTCAAATTTCACGCACCTTCTGCCGGTAATTGTGAATAGTTTATATCAGGTCGAGTCTAACCCTGTATCAATGTGTCATTGGTGTTTGAATTCAGCGGTCATAGCGAATTCGAAACTGGACTATTGTGAAGTTCTCCTTTTGTTAGATCATGCATGCAATGGAGGTCACGGCCCTTCATAGTTTGTGAAGGACTACACTAAAACGGTATGGGAAAAGAGCACAACGCCATTCCAAGCGTGCTCCTAAACATTCCTCATTGGGTGCCCCTATTCATTAACGACTGATATATTTTGTAAGCTTCTTAAACCCTTTGCAACACGTAATGTTGCAACAAAAGACTGCGTTTAAAATAATCAGTTGCCTTACAATGAAGCATTCTTCATCGTATTGTGTGTGGCGGGAAGGTAAGTGAACGGAGAAACGAAACATTACCTTCTCAAACAGATAAATAACTCATCAAGTTTGAAGTAAGGAAATCATGAGCATGGCTGTGGTTTTGGAAACCCGATCTTAATCATTCCATAATGTTCCCTGTATATGACGATCTGTTTAGAAGCTATATCTAACACTCAGGAGGTCGTCCGTCAGGATTTACAACAACACGAATTTCGTCCATAACAACTGTGTTCTCGGTGTTGGAAATCTTGATAAAAGAAAGCTCTGGTGTTTCATAACACATCCAGCGGCATGACTACATCAGTTGGTCAATTCTGCCACACTCAGTTTCCATGGTCAGTAGAGTTCATAACGCACTCTCAAAAAGAAGTGGACTCTGGAATGCCAGCAGTGGTGGACCATCTCCATTTGGAGTAGAGGTTGTTTGGTTGTGATTCGCGTCTGTTTTGAAGGTTGTTCGTCTGAATGAAAAGGCTGTGAAGGACGTAGAAACTCGCCTACTGTCATATCTTTTAAAGAAAAACTTTAAAGCGCGGAGAAAATCTCTTTTAAGGAAGGTGTACAACAATGGATTGACCACAGACGTCATGTACCTGATCAGCACTGCGATTTCAGATAGGACTGCCATCGATGAATTCGGCAATTGGTTTAGGAGAAATATTACAAACCAGGGCATCCAACAGAGGAGAAATACACAGGCCATGATAACGAAAAGCAACAAGCATTTCTTTTCAACGGTTGATTTCGTTTGTACAAGGATGTGTCTTCGTCCCTTGAAGTTTGTTTTTTGAGACCCATTCGATGATGTGCCATTGATAGCTCTGAACATATTCACAAATGCGAACACCAAAAAGGTGTATGGTACAATCATGGCAAACACCAGGCAGAATACAGTAAAACCGAGAAGGAGTTTTGAAGATATTGGGTGGAACACTGGGTATATGTTGTCAATCCAGATAAACGGGATACACGATACCAGCAGGGAGCAAATCCAAACAGCAGCTAAGACTTTGTGGATGCATGTTTTGTGAATCATTCGGTGTTTTAGCGGGAATTTAATCGCCATATATCGTTCTGCTGTCACAACTACAATGTGATACACAGTGGCGATGGCTACAAAGTTGTGAAGAACAGTTACCAGGAATCCTAGATAGAATTTAATTTCAAAGGACTCAATCAGTGGTGTGAAGTACAATATTGTAAACAAAGGGATGACAACCAAACCACACAGGAAGTCACAGAGAGCCAAACTGAAAAGTGGATAGTTAGAAGTAGTTCGCAA
This sequence comes from Cladopsammia gracilis, assembly GCA_022457155.1. Classification (NCBI taxonomy): domain Eukaryota; kingdom Metazoa; phylum Cnidaria; class Anthozoa; order Scleractinia; family Dendrophylliidae; genus Cladopsammia; species Cladopsammia gracilis. The sequence goes on along the minus strand of JAJGOT010000994.1, from coordinate 88,091 downwards.
GCTTTTATTCTTCAAAAACAAGCAAAGCACTACGCTGTTAATGATGACAATTCCAGTTGCAATCGATACGAGCTTTGCAATTTCCGTGTAGTTGTTGCCAACTCTATTTGGTCGTGCTGTTACATTTTCAGCTGTGGCGTTTGAAGGAGATGCAAACTCGTACTTTTCAATCATAATCACTTTAAAGTGGTTTGAACGAGTTTAAAATGCTATTTCGATAATGGTGACTTCTTTTCATCGCAATTATTGGTCTGGACGTTTTTCTTGAGACTCAGTCAGAATTGATTTTCCCTGAAAGATGAAATGAAGCAGCCTTCTCAGTAACCTATAAAATAGCACAACTGTGATTAAAATTTCCTATGGACAGAATTCTCTTATCTTATTTTTACCATTTTCGACAGTTGTGAATTATTTTTCACTGTAATTAAAAATATAAGTTGAATGAGTATAAACTAGTAATAAGCAACTCTAAGTGCATGTCAAGAACGTCCATTATTGCATGTTACTGCGCTTTTCAATAACATGCGGAATTTAAAATTCAAATTTCCACCGACGGTTGCGTTATTCCCTGCCGTCAATCATAATTAATACGAAAGCCAACGGACCATGTAAAAAAGAAACAAACCAAATGGATCGAAATCTACCAATCATAATGCACGGACGTGACCTTTTGAACTCATGAAAGTGAAGATCTGTTTCCCGAGAGGTAAGCTAAGATGATTGACATTTCAAATTCCGCATGTTATTGAAAGGCGCAGTAAAGCATTCAAAGACATTATTTATAAAAGCGATTAAACAACTTGGTCACCTTTGCCCTGTAAATCACCGAAAAGATCGACAAAATGGAGATAGAAAAGAAAGAAAAAGTCAACCATAGGGGACTGTGCAATAATTACCTGGAAAAGGGGGGGGGGGGCAGTAAAACGAGAGGGGGCACAATGTTAACTCACAGCCTTAGGGAGGGGGATAACATGTAAATTTCTGCACTGGGCACCTCACAACTCTGCACAGAGCGAAGCAGAGATAACCAATGCAGCCATCGGAGAAGCACTGACGTCGGGTAAGCCTGTCGAGCCACCAAAAGACCCCTTTCATGGACTAACAACTGAGGAGATTGATAATATGACTTTGAAAGAAATAGACCAACATTGTGTTCAGTGGAAGGTGCGGAATACTTGGGCAATGGTTGGAGAAATTTCCTCCCGAATCAGCGACGAACCCAGCCCCGGGAAGCATGACTTTCTCGTTTCCGTTACCAGCTACCCTCAAGAGAAGCAGGTTTTATTCTTCTTGGCTAAATATCTAATCAAATGGAACAAATCTTCCTTGCAGACAAAAAGATCGATGTGTGGGAATGCTTTGTTTGAAAAGCTTGGGAAATTAAAAGAAGATCATGTTCGTCAGGAGCAGTACTTCCTTGAGTACTTTAAGTTTTCCTGCACTCCAACGTGCGATGGATGCATCAATGAAGGTTGGACAGAGGTGTTCTATTAAACGTTCTCAAGTTCCAACCCTAGATGCTGCTTCGCCTGGAAAGTATTTACCATTCCCTACGGCAACGTCCACTGGAGACCAGATCGACAAGTTTCTCCCAAGGGTCCAGATAAAGAAATTGTTCAACGAGGGAAAATTGCCCTCCTCTGAAGAAAGGTCTTTGTAAGAGTTATGTTCCCAGTACAACGTGGACGAAACTGCATGTAAAAGTTATGGACAGCATCTTGAGTTCCTCGATGCAAAAGCCAAAAAAAAAAAAAAAAGAGTAAGAGAAAGGAACACTCTTCTGCTTATTTCTTGGACAATTGAAAAAGATGTAAAAACGCTTACAAACAAGCAGCTGAAAATGTATCTAAAGCAAAAAGGTCTCAAGATAAGTGGAAGCAAGACTGAGTTGATTCATCGAGTTCTCACCCACGCACGCCGTACCTTAGTGCCAGAGATGCTGTAGAAGATGAGGAATCTCCCAATTCATGCGAAGACTACACAAGCTCAGAATCCAGTGATTCTGATGACTCTTCAAACGACTCTTCAACATACATCGAAGAGTCATTTGAAGTGATGTTTGTACCGGAGAAAGAAATCGAACAACTAGGTGTGAGGGAATAAATGGGAGGAGACTTGAGGGGGGGGGGAGCATGCTTAATGTTATCATTATGTGAAGAGGGGGGGGGGATGAAATTAATTTTTGCTTAATGAGAAGGGGTATGAGTTAGTTTTGGGCCATATTGCACCCATTTTACTGCCCCCTCCAGGTAATTATTGCACTGTCCCTAATAACTGATAGTAGTATATCCAAACTGGCCTTTGTTTCACGGATCACTGATTAAGAATTGGGAAAGGATTGGACCCATTGTTCTGTGTATGAACAATGAGGTGGATCCGGAGCAAAGGCCAGGAAGGATATCGCGCGAAGGGATGGGTGGGTGGGCGCTTAAAAATTATCCATAGACTCTTCCCAGCTACAAACAAGCGCCCCCACCCAACCCAGACTCCCCTCCCTATTTTCTGAGAACACGCCTCGAACGAGTGGCCGTGGGTTTTACGGCAAAAGAGGCCCACAGGAAGGGAATGTTTAAATTTATAGTCTTGAATATATTAACTGGTGTGAATCCCATGCTTTCTGTCACATTCCAGCGCTTAATCCGCTTCCGTGAAACATATTGGCCAGTTTGAATAGTAGTATATCCAAACTGGCCTTTGTTTCACGGATCACTGATTAAGAATTGGGAAAGGATTGGACCCATTGTTCTGTGTATGAACAATGAGGTGGATCATTCCGCAAGGCACCGGGATCGTAGTCCCGCAGCCTCCTCCCACCCAAGCGACCCATTTTCCTATATCTCACTATCCTTACTCCCAAACCTTACTCCCAAACCTTACTCCCAAACCTTACTCCCAAACCTAACATTACATCCCAACGCTAACATTGCATTCCTAGCTGTTCCATGTCGTGCCTGATGCAGCACAAAGCGGTTCTTTCACAACAACATGTTCATTATCCGGGACTGATGCCACATCACAGGTCCCCAGGGGGGTTGTCAATTGGACTACCCGTTCGTGAAATGATGCGACTGCCTCCATCGGGGTTAAGTTGGGTACAATCTCCCATTGAGGCTTGGATGGCGGCTAAAAGAAACCGAAGCGAAGACGGGCGAGAGCTGGGATCCCCCGGGGACCAGTAGAGAGCAAAAGTCCCGGCGCAACTGCAAGAGTCGGGCACAAAGGGGTTTAGATACCCCCGGGACAATTAAAGTCACTGGTGGGAAAGGTGGGGAGCCCCCCCTGGGCGTGTGGTCTATAAAGAACGAAAAGAAAACAAATGAATACAATAGGGAATAAACACAGAGTTCAGCTACCGCCAAACACACCAAATTAACACCATTGCCACACACATCCTATTGACACCTGAACTTAGTTCAGTATGCGTGTCCAGCCAAAGAAGTCGAAAGTGAAATAACTTCCACTGAACACATGTGCAGAGATCAGCTATTATGGGACACACCTTATTGACACCTGAACCTAGTTCAGTGTTCATGCCCGACCAGACAGGCCCAAACGTAAATACGACTCTATATACCGAGCACAGAGTTCAGCTATGGCCAACACACCTTGTTGACACCTAAACCCAGTTCAGTATTCGTGCCTGGCGAGAGAGGCCCAAAGTAAATAAATTTCCATCGAACACAGAGGTCAGCTATGGCTAAACACACCTTATTGGCACCTGAACCTAGTTCAGTATTCGTGCCCGACCCGAGAGGTCCAAAGTAAATGAATTTCCACTGAACACAAAGTTCAGCTATGGCCAAACACACCTTATTGGCACCTGAGACCAGTTCAGTATTCGTGCCCGACCAGAGAGGTCCAAAGTAAAGGAATTTCCACTGAACACAAAGTTCAGCTGTGGCCAAACACACCTATAATTGACACCTGAACCTAGTTCAGTATTCGTGCAGGACCCGAGAGGTCCAAAGTAAATGAATTTCCACTGAACACAAAGTTCAGCTGTGGCCAAACACACCTAATTGACACCTGAACCTAGTTCAGTATTCGTGCCCGACCCGAGAGGTCCAAAGTAAATGAATTTTCACTGAACACAAAGTTCAGCTATGGCCAAACACACCTTATTGGCACCCGAACCTAGTTCAGTATTCGTGCCCGACCCGAGAGGTCCAAAGTAAATGAATTTCCACTGAACACAAAGTTCAGCTATGGCCAAACACACCTTATTGGCACCCGAACCTAGTTCAGTATTCGTGCCCGACCCGAGAGGTCCAAAGTAAATGAATTTCCACCGAACACAAAGTTCAGCTATGGCCAAACACACCTAATTGACACCTGAACCTAGTTCAGTATTCGTGCCCGACCCGAGAGGTCCAAAGTAAATGAATTTCCACTGAACACAAAGTTCAGCTATGGCCAAACACGCTTTATTGGCACCTGAACCTAGTTCAGTATTCGTGCCCGACCCGAGAGGTCCAAAGTAAATGAATTTCCACTGAACACAAAGTTCAGCTATGGCCAAACACACCTTATTGCCACCCGAACCTAGTTCAGTATTCGTGCCCGACCCGAGAGGTCCAAAGTAAATGAATTTCCACTGGACACAAAGTTCAGCTATGGCCAAACACACCTTATTGGCACCCGAACCTAGTTCAGTATTCGTGCCCGACCCGAGAGGTCCAAAGTAAATGAATTTCCACTGAACACAAAGTTCAGCTATGGCCAAACACACCTTATTGGCACCCGAACCTAGTTCAGTATTCGTGCCCGACCCGAGAGGTCCAAAGTAAATGAATTTCCACCGAACACAAAGTTCAGCTATGGCCAAACACACCTAATTGACACCTGAACCTAGTTCAGTATTCGTGCCCGACCCGAGAGGTCCAAAGTAAATGAATTTCCACCGAACACAAAGTTCAGCTATGGCCAAACACACCTTATTGGCACCCGAACCTAGTTCAGTATTCGTGCCCGACCCGAGAGGTCCAAAGTAAATGAATTTCCACCGAATACAAAGTTCAGCTATGGCCAAACACACCTAATTGACACCTGAACCTAGTTCAACATTCGTACACGACCAGAGAGGCCCAAACATGACTAAATAATTTCAAAATGCACTCAGCAACACCTACCATACAAACGCGAAAAACCAGTCGATGTGGACGCCAACTGAATAGCGGAAAATATATTTGCCCCTGTGTTGGTAGCTTGAGGCTGAACATGTGGAGCTTGTTGCCGTAACTGAAGGGCCACTTGTTGAGGTTGTTGGGGCGGTTGAGCCGGTGGCTTTAGCGCTGAAGAACGGGAACTTGAGTCGTAACCGAGCAGTGGAACGCGCTTCGAAACGGGTGGCCGTGGGTTTTACGGCAAAAGAGGCCCACAGGAAGGGAATGTTTAAATTTATAGTCTTGAATATATTAACTGGTGTGAATCCCATGCTTTCTGTCACATTCCATTGCTTAATCCGCTTCCGTGAAACATATTGGCCAGTTTGAATAGTTTGTCCGAAAAAATGTCCTACAATGTTTCTACAATGTTCTTCAATGTTGGAAGAAAAAATTAAAGTTGTGCATGCATTTGTAAAACGACGAAGGAAGTTGGTCAAAATATTTATAATTCAGGACAATAAATATTATTATTATTATTATTATTATTATTATTATTATCATTATTATTATTATTATTATTATTATTATTATTATTATTATTATTATTATTATTATTGTGAAATGATATGTATGAAATAAATCATATATGAACTGCGGAAATGTAATCAAATGAAGAATGATCCTCGCAGTTGTGAACGCAATTTAAGCAATTGCGAAAAGAAGCCAGGAAAAAAAATTCAGGACTTCAACGGGGTTCGAACCCGTGACCTCGCGATACCGGTGCGATGCTCTACCAACAGAGCTATGAAGCCACTGACGTTGGGAGTAGGTGAATTGTAGGTTCATATATTCCCGTTAAAGGAGTGAGTGTGAAATGATATATATGAAAGAAATCATATATGAACTGCGGAAATGAAATCAGATGAAGAATGATCCTCGCAGTTGTGAACGCAATTTAAGCAATTGCGAAAAGAAGCCTGAAAAAAATTCAGGACTTCAATGGGGTTCGAACCCCGTTGAAGTCGTTGAAGTTATGATTAATTTTGAGTTAATTTGGCCGGTTTTTAAGTGGTTTTAAACAATTTCAGAAATCCAAGATGGCGGCCGCATAACTAATTATCTAATAACTAGGTAATATGTCATCGTTCCATTGTGCGGACCGCAAAGGATACAGTTTTGGACCTACTATAAGTTACGTGGGGGGCACAATGTGCCCCCCCCCCCCCCCCCCCAACCAGGCTCAGAAACTCAAAAAAGTCCAGGCTGAATAGGATTAAACAAGGAGAGATTTGCAAACAAGATATACTGAAAATAGATCATCAATTATCGAAATAAAAATCGCCTGTTTGAAGTTTTGAATGAAAATTGGATGGTTTCACGGTTCGGCGCATATGCACAGATTAAAATGCTTTATTCGCTTTCTTACCAGTTTTATCAGTTAAAAAACCACTTACATTTACTACAATAATCATATATTATAATAAGTAAAAAAAGCGAAGGATGACCAAAATCCACAGAAAAATTCAACGGACTACATCGACAAAGTCAAGACTGATTAAATCGTTTGACCCGAAGGATTTATTCTACCCTCTGGTGGCTTTCATGGCGCGCATGGGTATGTATAATTATCCATTCAATCAGCTGACTGACCGCGACATTTTCAAGGGCAAATTTCCCGGCAGAGTTATCTTCTCGCTTCCGATTGGTCTAAACAATGAAGTTAAATGGGTTGCGTCATAGCTTGCACATGCGCCGAACCGTAAAACCATCCCTTTAAGTTCAAGGATCCAGCAATGTATCAAATCATAGGGCTGCATTTCCGCTGCCTTATTTTCTGAACACGGAGCGTTGAACGAGTTATTGCAGTGGGGCAGAAATAAATTAATGCACATTTTCACTGCTTTCATCGACTGTAAACTTCTCTTGGTAATTCCGCTGACTAGCTTGCGCATATATTTTGCTCGATCCAAATGCAAAGAAATAAAGAGAAGAGAATACTCGACCGCCGAAAAAGAGGACATTGTGATGTTTCCAAATTTGGAGTACTTTGATGGATCATTAAAACCGATCTGCAGACTTTTAATGGATTTTTGAACATAGATGAGTATAAAATATTAAAATTCGACGGAACTAATTCCTTCTGCACAGATAGCTCAGTATGGTAGTCTGCTAGCCTGTTGAACCTTTTCTTTTCTTTTCTTTTCTTCTTTTTTCTTTCAAAATGGACATTGTGAAAGCGATGTACTGATCGTTCGCGTTTGGAATCCTTCAATTTTCAAGTGACAAGCTCTCGAAAATTATAACCGATCTGCGGACTTCAAATGGAATTTTCAAGACAACACGGCAAATGTTGTTTTTAATGTGTGAAGTCTCGTTGCTTTATAAAGGGAAAGTTGTTGAAAAAAAAAAACACCTGTGGCGTTTTTTGTCATTAAAGTTATTTACTGTAGTGACGCCGCTGAGGTCATTGCTTATCCATGCCGCTAATGGATACTTTCCTCAAGGGACAATATATCCTTGAGTTTTATCTTCCAAACCGTGTAATATGTAATATGTAGACCTTAAATGTCACACATCACATCGTGGACTATAATGTAATATCGAACCGCGTTTATAAAAAACATACTACAATACTGCCAGTTGCTTTACGTGTTTTATAAGGCTCAAATAAAATCGTCATTAAAATTATCTCACGTTTTACATATAAAAGTAACTATTATATTAGTACCAAGGAGCAAAGACTCGTAATGGCGGTTGAGCCAAATCGTTAACAGACTGAGGTAAGAGTAATTTTTTCCCGTCAATGAGTACGAAGTATTTTGGACTCCAGTGGCTATTCCAAGCCAAAAAATGGCAGGAAAAAAGTCAATTTTCATTGACTTGGCACTTTAGTAAACGCCTTTTTATGCTACATGTATAGTTCTGGACCTCCCTTCATCGTTTGAACAGGATTTAACACTGTAATGACAGCGACTACACAAACACTGTCAACTTTGATCCAATCTAAAAAACTAACAGATGTGACACGGAGGATTGCTTACAGGGGAGTAGGATGTGGGTGTTTTTTTTTTACTGAGCTTTAAACTTCGAGAGTATTTAACCCCATCCTCGAAACCAATATACTCTTTCCCAACCACTCCTTTGATTATTTTATTAACCGTATTCAGCCTGGGGGGAGGGGGGAGGGGCACAAAATGACCACGCAACTTTCAACATTCATAATTTCTTAAATATGTATTCAAACGCCATCAAACTTTGTGACTTTTCCTAAAATTTATCTGGCAACAGTTTCATATGACAATTTATTGATCACGTGACTTGATGTTTCCATGGCAACAAGATCTTGACAGCCATGTTTTTGGAAATTTGCATATTTGTACCTTTGAATTAAGAAAAACAATGTTTATTGGTGTAACTTTTATATTTTTTACGTAATTTAGCGTTTATTTATTGATTTTGATTAATTTTTTGAGTCAATTTGGACGGTTTTAATTAGGTTTTAAAAAAATTCAGAAATCCAAGATAATGACCGCATAACTAATTACCTAATAACTACGTCAATGACGTCATCGTTACATCGTGCGGACCGCAAAGGAGACAGTTTTGGACGTTATGTACCCTCTAGGTTTTATTGCCATAGCCTTAATGTTCTTGTAGTTACGAAGGGGTGGGCTCCCCCCCCCCGGCCAGGCTCAGGAACTCAAAAAAGCCCAAGTCGAATAGGGTTCAGATTAGTGAGTCCTCCTTCCAGACAGCAGTTTGTAGGTTGCGCATAAATTTTGGCCATGGTCATCTAATTTTGCTTGACAGCATTAAAAAGGATACATTTTTTTTTCACCAAATTTAAAAAAAGGTTTCTAGTCTTAAGTAGGGAAATTGGAATGATTGCGATATCCGTAGGAGGACATTTTTGACTTGCTACATTTAACGGGAAATTAAAGACAGGTCGTAAAATAGTATAGGAAGTATTCATGGATACTAGTCGTCTCCAAAGATATATCAGTTGGAGTCTATTTAAGACTTAGGATGCTTTCCCAAGCCATGAACTTGAATTCTAAAGTACTTACAGAGTTCACAATGACTGGGTGCAAAGATACCAAGTTTCAAGAAGTAGAAAGAACGAATGTTGATGCTTTTGGCGTTGCTCGTCCTACGGCTTCTGAAAAACATCTTCTGAAATATACATGAACTGATATAAAAAGTTGGTGAGTTCCTATCAGCTTTAAGGCCACATCGGCATGCGGTCCGGCAGAACTGCCTTGGAGGTCGAGATAAACGGCAGGATAATTAATTTTGTTTTGAACAGGTTTTCGTTGATATAGTTTTAATCTATTGTAAATTCGTTGCAAGTGAGAAGCGTAAATACAGTAGAAATTGCGAAGTATGAACTCCTTATTGTAGCTCCGGTCACTTTAATCACAAAAATGTGCGGACGAATAAACGTTCGAAAAAAATCTAAATTGTTCTCGTCCGAAGAAAAATCAGTCACAACATTTTCGATAATGTATATTGAGGTAAATTGGAACCAAAAATTTTACAACCAGAAAGCTCAATGGTGTGCTCCATAAATATTGCTATCCTAGCGAATTAAATTATCGTCTTTTTCAATCATACCGAGATGAGGAGTTAATAAGCCCGTCTAAAGTTTTGGCATCCCAACTGTGAAGAGAAGAGAAAGTTCCTTCTAAAACTAATAGGAATTCAACAACATTTTATATCAGTAAAATTACAGTACAACATCTCCACGTTTGATAGTTTAATGCCATCAAACCGCGAAGTTATAATTAACTTTATAATCTAAACTTTAAAATCTTTAATATTTTTAATTTAGATTAGTATTGTTTTGTACAGCTGGTGTGCTGTCCACAAGAATTTTACCGAGTTAATAACATTTAGATGTTGATGTAGTTTTGTGGATGTTTATTGTTTTAAATGTTTTCTTTTTTCGAAGAATTTTCGATTTAACAGAACACAGTTCTCTGTGCGTCCTTTGCAGTCTTTAATATTCTGTGTTGACAGAAGCCGCGGTAGCAGCAAGACAGAAAACAGACATGTCTCAGTAAAGCCCTGATATAAAGTCAAATCATCACACACAACACACTATCTTACAGTCTTTCGATTCTGGTAATGAACTCTGACTTTAGTCAGCTTTTGTTTTTCGAGTCGTTATTAATTGAGATCAAAAGATCATCTCTGAACACAGGAATCAAATCTGATAAAGAATAGCTATTAATTGATCAATTATTGAGTACGTCTTGTATTGCTACGATGCATGTTTATTAAAAAAAAAGCCACAAATTTCCTTTATTAATTATATTTAACCATAAACTTAAATTCCAAGTTTAACAAGATGCCCTTAGGAGTTGTTGTCGTTTTTTATTTTTTCCACTCACTTAATTAAAAGTGAAATAATGGTAAACATGGTGAAGTGTTTAATGTAATGAAAAAGCCAGAGCCTTATCAAACTGTAAATGAAGTAGTGCGATGTACATTGACTTAAGGGTAGTTCCAACCTTCGACTGACAAAAATTAAAAAAAAAAAAAAAACTCGACCAAAATAAAGTTTAGTGTTTACTCTTACATTTCAAATAACGAATTAAAATTAAAGTTAATTAATCACAAGGGTGTCATAAGCTTCTTAATGAGTAGCCGCCTCGGGAAACTTTTCGAGGCATTTAAACAGCAATTAGGCTTTACACTTGTGCCCGGAAAAAAGTCACAATCAAACCAAAATTAGTTAGAATTGGGTTGAAAAATTAATTTGCTTTCAACTTGAACTTGTTGTACGACGTCGTGACCGAATTTCCAACGAATTATATTCTATAGTAGTTGACGCGAAGGAGTGCTGCTGATTCATTGGCTCGCGGTGCTTTGAGGTGGTGTAATCTCCTGTGAAGGCGCTGTGTTGTTCAAATATCACCTTCTATCTTTGAAATAATTTACAGGGTTATATAGGTGTGAAGGACTTTCGTGATATTTGGTTAAAAAAGGGATTATGACGAACAAAACTGTTTCAAGGAATTTTCATTGATATTTGAAATATTTTTCGCGTGTCGACCATCTCGCAGTTTTTAGCCGCTCCAACTTTGTATGCAGATATATACCTCGTTAACCAATCAGAACGCTTTTGTGATTGATCCTTTGTGGATACCAATGTGCAGCTATTTCGCTCTTGCCGCGGCAACTAATCAATTAAACAATCCTCGGTCGTTTGGCGGTTTCTCGGCTCCTGGCCATTCGTAAAAAAAACAAAGCGCTATAACTATACTTTTAGTGGTATAAGTTTATCATATTTCTCAAATTTAAATCCCATACAAGGCCTAAATCATCAAGTCCATGCCAAAATAATTTTCCTCATTTGCGAGAGATATGCCTAAAATACAGCTTTTTGACAATTACTCTGCTAAAATAAACTTGAAATGATACCGGTCATACTGTGTTAATATACATTTTACACCTTATAGGCCTTAAGGGAGATATGTCATGGCGAATTGGACGTTTTTGAGTCAAAACTGCTCGTTGATATCCATTTCCATCCTAGAAATATGAAGCCTAAAACACCTGCCTTACTCTAAGAGCAATGGTAAATATTTGGTGTATATTTGGGTTTCCACTGATATAAATATGTCCTTTGGCTTTTTAAAATAACACTAACGCTTTGTTCCGCGTAATCCACAAAGCTTTACCAACTTACATTACGATTCTCAGATACTTTTGCCTGCTTTTGAGACGTCAATATAAAGACGTATTGCCTGTGATGGTTGAAAATTATCATGGGCAATTTATTGTGTTACTCGCATATAAAAGCAAAATTTAAAATTATCGCCAAAGGAAAGGCAAAAGTGTTGATAACATTAATTTGTTAGGTTTGGCAGCTAAAACAATGCTGTATTTAAAGGAATGATGTCCCGCCGAAATAACTTTTTTTTTTTCGCTTATCTTATTTCCACCTAATGCGACCAAATATATGTTATGGTGCACTTTTATCCAGCTTGGTGCAAATTTTATTTTCCTTTGTTCAAAACTCTATATCACACATTGTCATAGGTAAAGTCGCACACGAGCCACGATGGGCCCACACGGCCGGAGCTTAACCCGGTTTCTGTAGCATGAAGCAACTAGGAATATTGCTACTCCCCCCTTGGATGGGATGCTAGTCCATCGCAGGGTTACCCCCAGCATTTTGTCGCCGGTACCCATTTATACACCTGGGTGGAGAGAGACAGTGTGGAGTAAAGTTTCTTGTCTAAGGAAACAACACGACGGCAGAGACCAGGCTCGAACCACCGACCTTCAGGTTGAAAGTCCGACGCGCTAACCACTAGACCACCGTGCCGCCCACATACATTGTCATACATTGCCATATTCCAGGTAGTTTGAGCCATATATATATATATATATATATATATATATATATATATATATATATATATATATATATATATATACATGATTATATATACATTTAAAAACGTTCAAGACAGAGACTAAAAACATAGTAAAACTAAACAACATTTAAACATATTTAACCGTTGGTGTGAATGGAGCTTCATTTGGATAAAAAGATTCTATAAAGCAAAACAAAAGCAGTAGTTTGGAGATAAAGTGCAGGATTGCAAGGATTGAGGTGGATTACAGTTCATGAAGTTTGATTTGTTGATAACAAATCAAAAAATCAAACTTGCCATTCTTGTGACATTTTGACTTTTCTAGCCGTTAGTAATTTGTCTGTCCAGTTTATATTTCTTTGCTTGTATCACTTTTGACGATGATTTCTTCTAATTTCTAGAAAATAAAGCAAGCTTTAACCAAATTCCTGTTCATAACAATGAAAACAAGATATTAGAGCCGGGACAGTAGTCCTTTTAATTCGACGATCCCTTCATCGAAAGTTAACGATAATATGGGTTTTAAAGCTGCATTGGTTTGTTCGAGCGGTTGTGCTGTGCTCGCTCAAATTACGCAATCATGATTTTGCACAATGCTTTTGGCTAAAAACTCGACTAATTTGCGCCATTTACTCAATTTGTCAACGTTCGTAACTTTGAGAAACATGATAAAGATGTTCTACGGAATTTGTTTTGCTTTTTTGAGCATTTTATGGCGTGAAAAGTTCGTGTTTTCGAAACTAATTTTTGCAAAACAAAAAATCTGATTACGCGTTCAAAACGTCTTGTGCGACAGCTAAATGTAATGACTGGTGAAAATTCCAGTTTTGATCAAATTATCTTCTGTAGTCTTCCAACTACAGCCGTCATGGCCGTCTCAAAATCGAAACAGTTTATAAAAAGTTGGTAAAGCTTTGTGGAAATATATGGAAAGTGTCCACAATTAGTACTCGCGTACTAAATACTTTGACACTTAAATAAATTGATTTGATTTGATTTGATTTTGATTTTTGAATACAACGAACAAAGCAATATTGGTCAAAGTGACATAACCCCTATCCCTGTAACGAAATGAATACGATGTTAATCAAGGAAGCTTTCGCAGTATTGAATGTTTACCAAGTTTGTTGACAGCCGATGACTAAAGAGGGTTAAAATCGTTTCTGCTTGACCATATATATTTTCCTTCATTATCCCATTTTCTCTGACATTTGATATGGCTTTTACAGCACAATACAAGATAAACGTATTCTAAAAATTCCAAGCACAAGAAGGGGGAAACGCTCCAAAGAAGCTCCTTTGAAACGCCGATTTACATACAGGTTTTCGCTCAAAACTGAATTACGAATTTGGTACCTAATTTTCTGGATCCACCCATATACATTTAGTAAGTAATAGCGGAGCTCTCGCCGGGCCGAAGGCCCGGCTGCGCAGCTCCATACTCATAGAACCAGAGAACCATAGAACCCATGGCCGTCATTTTTCATGGTCATGGCTAGCGGAATGTTTCGCGGGCGCGTTGTGTGTCCGCCGCTGTCGCCGACCGCCGTCGCTGACCGCCGCCGTCGCTTAGGGCTAACTCGCAGGCGCGTAGACCGTCGCAAAACGTACGCGTATGACGCCACCCAACAACATTGCAATTTCACGTCACCTGGGAAAACACTGATGTGTTTAGCGGAGAAAACCGTTTAAATTAAAGTCGTTATTCTCCTGAATTTTTTCGCGGTTTGCTTCTCAAGACAGCGATACTAAATTAAGGGATATTCAGAAGCCGCTATAGTGGAAATAGAAGAGCTTTCAGAGATAAAATCTTGCTTCGAGGATGGGAGCAATGCGGGAAGATGTTTGTCACTTCGGGTTTCAGAACTGAAAAAGCGGAGATTTAAACAATTTCCAAGCAGTGGAGGGACTTAAAGGTAAAACAATACATTTTTCGAAGGGAATTTATGTTGATATCAATCTGTGATTGACTTTTTTGTGTTCTCGCTAGTTTTCGGGAGAATTGTTTATAACGCGCTCAATTAAATTCAGCTGTTTTGATTTCTTTCATCGGAGACATCTCGGCCTCGAATCATGAGCTCTTAATGGTTCGCGTTTTGCTTTTAAACATAAACTTATGGAGATTTGAATAAAATTTTTCGAAAGAAGATTGTGTTGTCCATTTTTATGTGTTTGTTCATTCATTACATAGATTGAAAAGCGATTTTATGTAAACAAAACAAGACTTAAATTTTCTGTCTTCACTCGCGTCGCCTTATGCAAACATGTTTGTGTATTTTTGCAATTTTGATTTTCAAATCAGTTTCTCCGGCAATTTTTGACAAACAAAAACTGTATTTTATTCGGAAAGCAGTCGTTCTAGTTATTCTAGACAGAGAAAAGTTGTTTTTGTGAACGTTTCTACGGTCTAAATGTACTGTGTAGACTGTCGGGTAATACTGTTTTTTTGAGAATTGCTAAAATTGAAAATAGCCCGGTCGTCAATCTTAATTCTTGTGACCTTTCACCTTAGTTTAGTATCACCTTGGTTAAGCTTGTTCCTTTTCTCCGGCTCATTTCGATTTTTACTGTAATTTGTACTTGCAAGAACCTGTTAATTTAACAGTCCAAACCGAATTTTTGAACAAACTTGAAAACAGATTAAGTGAGAGCGAAATTTTATCCTGCGAAGGATTTTTATCTTTGGCTGAAATTACCCACGCATTCAGGGAAAACCCCCGGTTCAGACGGATTACCTCAAGAATTTTACGCTAAATTCCCCTATTCTGTTCGAAATTATAAATTTAGTTTGGAAAATAATTCTCTCAGTGATTCAATGCAAGGAATATGATAAGAAAAACCTCAAAAATTGGTGGCCCGGCCATTTCGCTACTCAATGTTCATTACAAAATTTGTTCAAAAGCTCTTACAAACAAACTTTCAAAAGTGTTACCCTGGATTATTTCAAGAAGATTAAACTTGTTTCTTCCCAGGTAGGACGATTTTTGAGAATTTAGTTCTCTTGCGTGACCCTCTAGATTATATAAATATTACCAATGAAACTGGTATCTTGCTGAATATCTACATTATACTGGCCGTGTTTTCACGGGCGATTTTTCAAGTCGCTGAGCGAGGGACAGTCGGAAATCTCGTGTAAACAGTTGCTTGTCCAACTCTCTTAAAGTTAAGCGAGTCATATGATGCCCGATTTAGGGTGTCAGCTCCATTGTACATTGTACACTTCCATTGTATTAGGCAAAATTATGTATTCTAATATATTCTATGGTATTGTATTCTATTGTATTGTCGTTCTTTTGTGTTCTAATATTCTATTGTTTTAACAATAGAATAAGTGTTACCCCTAAATCGCGCATGGTATAAAGCGAGTCGGCGAACTACAATAGAATTCTTATTAAATTTAAGCCACCAAACCAGGTCGCTTAAGCTTGTCGGCAATTAAACAACAAAGAAGGGCATTGTATTGTAACGTTCTTTTGTGTTCTAATTTTCTATTGTTTTAACAAAAGAAAATATATCGCGCATGGTATAAGAAAAATGAATAAAGTTCTGTTCGTGAAAACGCATAAATTTTTTAAGCTGCTTAACGCGGTCAGTAAACAAATTACCTACAGGAATGTTAAGCGAGAAAAACCGCCTCGTGAAAACACAGCCACTGTCTAGCAAATACGAAAATTATAGTTAATGTTTTTTTGACTAAAGAAATTCCACTCGAGTGGGGGGTGAAGCAGGGAGATCCCCGGTCTCCACTTTTGTACATTTTATGCGCAGACGTTTTGGCTACCAGTATAAGAAGGGATGATACTATTGAAGGTTTTCTCCTTCCAGAAGCCTGAGGAAAGCGTTTTAAAATTCGCCAATATGCGGATAACTCCACATGTTTTGTAAACAACATTTTTTCTTTAGACAAATTGTTTACCTTACTTCACAAATACGAGACAGGTACAAGGACTAAATTAAATGTGGCAAAGAGTACTTAAGCCATGTAGTTAGGAGCTTGGTGCTCACGTCTGGACACTCCTTATGGCCTGACGTGGGTGTCAAGAATGCGAATCTTGGGTGTCTCTGATCTGGTTTAGCAATGGTACTGCAAATGTGGAACCAGATAACTGTTTACTACGCCTTTCCAAGCTACATTAAAATTTGAACCTGTGGAAGGGTGTGGGGTGTTTTCACTCCCACCCTATCGGCACTACTCAATACTAGGTTTATAGTTAATGTTAAGACTATTTTCTTTTACCTAATGGACTTCTGCTGTCGACGAGAATGACATGATAGCACGCTTTTTCATTAAGACCATACTTTATGGTATATGGGCTTTTTGAAATAAAACAACTTTTCACAATAGCACCAAGAACTCTCGGGCCACTGTAAGGGACATAAGGAATGACATCACAACACAGTTGCAAATTGACTGAGGGGGGGGGGGGGGGGGTACTTTGCAAATTTTTGGGCAGGCGTGTGCTGCTGGGACTCTGAGACCCTTAACCTATACTAGACCATTTTAGCTACATTTTGCAACCATATTCTAGACTAAACACCGAAAAATCCTACCCTATCCTAGACCTTTTCTAGACTCGCTATTTTGCAGAAACTCGTTCACTATCACAGTTTAAGATACCAGGGGTCAGTAAAAATGTCATACAGCACACCTTGATTATTAAATGTCATTTGCCAGTAAACCTTGTCTAGACTAAATTCTTCATGCAACTGATCAGTTTCGTAGAAAATGATACCCTATTCTAGACCAAAAATCTCTGATTACTATACCCTATCCCAGACTAAACTGCCTGAAAACCATACCCTTCACAGCGTCACATACCTATATAGCTCATATATGGGAGTTCCCCCCCCCCCCCCACCCCACTGCAAACAGAAATTTTCTGCTTTGTGGTGTCATCCGAATATTTGTGAAATACAACAGTCAAAGCTTGTGACTCTAATAATTTAGCTACTGGCAACTCATCATTCATTACCAGAAATGACTAAAGTAATCATGTGCAAACCAGAAAGGACTTTCAAGTGGACCAAACGACCGGAAATGAACTTTATAAATAATCCCTTATGGACTAGACTTTCAAGTGACTGTAAACCGGAACTGACCTTGCATTATTGTAACCGGAAATGACTAGCTTTAACTCAGGATGCCTTGTAACCGGAAATGACTAGCCTCTCAGGATAATATTGTAAACTTTAGGGATTTGTTATTGATAAATAAAACATTTTTAAAAGGAAAAAACACCGTTGTGTTTAGCGGAGAAAACGGTTTGCAAAATCGTTTTTTTCCTGCTTTTTTTTCGCGGTTTGCTACTCGAGAGAGGTTTCACATTTCTCAAACAGTGAGCTTTTGTGGAATTTGGGCAGTCTAAATGTTCTGTGCAGACGGTCTCGTAGTAAGCTTACTGTTTTTGAGAATTACTAAAATTGAAAAATAGCCTGTTCATCAATCTTAATTCTAATGTTTCTTGTGCTTCCGACCTTTCACCTAAGTTAAGCTTATCATCATCGTTTCTGTTCAGAGAGCTCCGCTGTTAGGCTAAGCCTATCTATATATATTACGCATAATCAGTTTGAATGGTCGCTAACAAGCACTGAACGTGCACTCACAGTCCTGTCACGACTTCTATCGAGTATGACAACTTTGAAACCCAATTTGTATGGTTTTCTTTTTGTCAGTTTCCGAATATATTTGCTGCCTTCAGGCAGCTTACTTATCGTGTAGAATGGATATTTTTTTTCTGTTAGTCTTGGTTTTTCGAAGGTAACAATGAATTGTTTGAGAACTAATCAAGAGTGAAAGAAGATCTACTGCGAAACAGTCGGCAGTCTCGGGAGAGTGACATCGGAGAACTTTTGGCATCATTTAATTACTCGCGACAAAAAAAGTTGTCACCATCAAACCAAAACTTGTCAGAAATTGGATGTTGAAATAAATTTGCGTTGAACTTGCATTCGCTCGTCGCATTGTTTTTTTGGTGTATACAGCAATCAAAGCTGATAATTAAGAATTGAATGATATATATATATATATATATATATATATATATATATATATATATATATATATATATATATATATATTTAAAACAGGAAAAAGACTACACTTGTATCCCTACAAGCCTGTTTCGTGATTGCTCACTCTTCAGGGGATTTTATAAGAGTGAGCAATCACGAAACAGGCTTGTACGGATACAAGTGTAGTCTTTTTCCTGTTTTAAATATTTATCACGCTCTACTTTATGTATTGAGCACTCTACTACGGAAAAGTCGAAACACAAATTTATTTATATATATATATATATATATATATATATATATATATATATATATATATATATATATACACCCTTTTGCAAAAATATTGACACTTAAAAATATATACAAATATATATTCGTCCGTTGCGTTTATATCGCATACGTGATGACAGGCGGCAAATAGTTTTTAAGATGGGTACAGTAGCATTTTACAAACTCTATTGTACCCTCCTCGAGAACTGTTTGCCGCCTATCGTCACGTATGCGATATAAACACAAAGTACGAATATATATTTATATATATTTTGAGGTGTCAATATTTTTGCAAAAGGGTGTATATATATATATATATATATATATATATATATATATATATATATAATTACTTGATCAATTATTGACTACATCTTGTATATTTTATCATACAGTCACGTTTTTTTATGATACATGTAGTTTTGTAATAAAAAGCTAAATATTCTATTTTTAAAACGCCATAAATTGTCCTTATTAATACCTTAAATGCCAAGTTTAACAAGATGCCATTAGGAGTTGTTATAATTCTTACTTTTTTCACCCTTGGGTGTATGTTTTAAAATCAAAATTTCGCAGGGAAGACATGCTTCGTTTGCTTTCATACTTCAAGTTTAAAAAATGTGTCACTGGTCAGCGCTTATTTCCCTTAATTTAAGCAATGCCGTTTTTCTCAAAATCTAGCCAGACACTTCATTTATAAGGAAACTTTCAAATTTTGTAGTACTCACGTATAACTAACTACAGACGATGTTTCAAGCAAAATTATAAGACGGTTTTTGAGCAAAGCAAAAATTATTTTTAGTGCATGATACGCAAAACAGTAATAAAAGCAAATAATTTGCAAAAAGCAACATAATTCCACAAAAAGCCTTACCTATTATTTTAAAACAACTAGCCGTTAACATAATGATTGCAAAGCAAAGGACAATAATTATTTTAACGGCTGGCTGAGCCTCCTCAATCATAAAAAAATATAAATGCTTAATTATGTAAATTGCATCTATAGCCTTTTTTTTTTTCAAAAGACCTCGTGGCGATTTGGCTGAAGTGACAGGCACTGAAGTGTCATCTGTCAAAAAAGTTTCTCTTTAATGTCAGGGGAAACATACATCAAATTAAGTTCGTGGATGAGACATATAATAATCCTGAATGTCGGCTGCAATACTTAGGGATATACATAGAGCATCGCAAATCTTGCTGCCAGTCTTTTCGTATTAATTGGAATATCGATTCTGCCAACAAGTTCCACCCACTTAATTATATCGAAATATAACTGCTTTAATTATGTAAATCGTTTATCATTTTGAATATGTTTTTTTCAACAGACCTCGTGGCAATTTGGTTAAATGGAGCACTAAAGTGCCATCTGTCAGTGAAATGTCTCGGTAAAGTTATGGAAGAAATGTAGTCTACGAATTTCAGTTTGAGGACGAGCTAGAAGCCTGGCCGTTAGCTATAAAGTGATATTTGATACATATACATGTAGCATCGTAAATGTCGCTGTCAGTCTTCTAGGACTTCTAGTATCAATGGAAATAACACGAGGGTAAGCCAACATTAGTCCTCAATTGCAGGTTCACCGTTGTTGTCGACGTTTAAGAACTGGCGTGTCTTCCTTGCCTAACAAAATATTTGTGACTGATTTCAGATTCAGTTAAGAGACAAGTTACATCAAGTTATCAATCATGGACGATGCAAACTCGACAGCTGTATCAGCCGACTCGGCCAGTTTGGACGACAGTGTTATTGCTGAATTGTTACCGATTGCTTTCTTAATTGTATTGGTGAACGGTGTCGTGCTTTACTTATTCGCTAAAGAAAAAGGTCTTAGGAAACAGCCGACGAATTATTTGCTGTTTAGCCTTGCGGTCTGTGACTTCATGACTGGGGTAATCAACATTCCTCTCGCCATTATTGTGATTATGGGAGTCTTTGCTTCACCAGAAGGAGTTACTCTGGGTGCTTTCATGGTTGCTTTACATAACATGGTAGTTGTTCTAGTTGTTTATCATATCGTTGCCATAACTATGGAAAGATATTTTGCGATCGTTCGTCCGTTTCGTCATCGGCAGATAACAAAGAGATCGACTTTGAAGATAATTGTCGCTATATGGATGGTTGCTTTTCTGATGTCTTTTCTGCCATTCACGTGGTGGTGGAAATTTTTATCCTCTTCCGACCACATTGTAGACAAAGCCACGCTCAAAATTCAAATGGGTCACACAATATTCTGCATAGTTTTTGTGTTTCTTTTACCTTATATTTTCATTGTTTATTCTCAAGTTGTTATGCTCAGAAAGATCAAACAAGGGATATATAACTTACAAACTGCAGTTAAAGGAGGAAGGAGAAACTCAGCTATCCATTACAGGAGTGTACAGAATACTAAACGATGTCTGATAATTTTCGCACTGATGGCATTTGTTAATGTCGTATGCTGTTTTCCATGGTATATACTCAGTATATTTCACACTCTCTGGTTTCCCATTAGCGAAGAATTGAAAACAGTTCGGGTACAATGCTCGCACGCTTTTCTCATCATTAGATATGTGACCTCTATTGCTAATCCTGTTCTGTATACTTTTTTCAAAAGAGACTTCCAAAAAGCTTTCAAAACTATTATTTTAAGATCTAAGATCCAAGCGGATCATTGCACACTGAACTCTCGTCCTATCATAATAACTAATCGAAAAGTTGAGTTTGGTGCACGTGGCCTGACAATGAAGGCGCAGAAAGAGGTACAGTGTCTGATAGAAGCTCAGGATGGACCAGTGAATAACGGCTCTACCGTCCACAATAATGGATCAAAAAACATAGCATTATAGTTGTTAAGAGGTTAACCTGAAGTACGGTCAGAGTACAAAAAGATAAGAGTGCAATAAGATTTATAAGACGGTTTTCGAGTAAATAAAAAATCCTTTTTTAGGGCATGATAGGCAAAACCATAAAGCAACTGTTCCTCCGTTCCTACTGTTCCTTTGTTAATACTGTTAAAATAAACACTGTTTAAGAGGGTTTCATGATGACGTTAAGATGGTTAAATACGCTGTTAGGCTCAGCCTATCTATATATATTATAATCATATATGTATCATTGATTGACTTTTATGCCGACGTATCAAAATACGGCATATAAAGTCTTTGAACGGCACAAGTTAAAATAATGTTTAAGTTAGCTTGTCTCGCAGAAGTCTAGCTTACAGAGCTATCTCTAACATAAGAACCATGGCTTGCTTGACATATTACAGCATTTGATATTCGCAAACTATTGTTACAGTTTCATTATTTACACCCAATATTTACACCCAATATAAAAATTTGATGTCAGAGTAACGCATGCTAACTCCAAGTGCAACCAGGGAAAATAAACATCCACAATCTTTAAATAGCAGGAGGAGGAGAAAAAGCGAAAGTACCAACAGAGGGTGCTAGACGTTGAAATGGGATCTTTCACACCCCTAGTTTTTGGAACCAACGGTGGGATGGGAGCCGACTGCAACTGATTTCTCAAACGCCTAGCCGAGAAGTTCTCAGAAACGAATGAGGAACCTAATCACATTACTATTACTTGGATTAGAACATTGCTTTCTTTTGAGATTTTAAGGTCGGTACACACATGCGTAAGAGGTTCTAGGACACCCTTCCACAAAGTTCCACAAGGGGATTCCATTGATGACTGCCGATTAAACGCTACCCAAGCGTGTGTGATAATGGCCCGATTTATACTGGAGACGGATGATCCGTCTGGACGAACTTGGGTAAACATTCGTTAGTTCGTCTGATAATCCATATGTGTATAAACACGGGCAAAGAGACTGATTATCGGTCTAGACGAAATCTCTTTAGTTAGACGAACTTAGCTGATAGTTCGTCTTAACGGGTAATCCGTATCAGACGAACTAGCGAATGTTTGACCAAGTTCGTCCAGACGGATCATCCGTCTCCAGTATAAATCAGGCCAATGGCGTGAGCTTGTTAATTTAAATAATTAATTTTAGTTAGCTTTGTTATCAATAAAAGATTTGGTTTTATTATATACTTACATTGTGATAGAGTGATTTAACTTCATCTGTGAAATAGTTAGTAGAATAGTACGCACTATTAGACTATAATTCCATTGTTTCCTTTTGTTTAATTTCGGCTATCACACACTAATAGGCCATTTGCACGATGACGTCATTTGACTTCTACCAGAATCCTTCAGTTTTTTGTTTTGTAGTGCAAATTAGGGCTATTGTTATTTAAAACGAACTGGGATTACAAAATTTAAATAAGAAAGGAAAAACGAAATAAATTCTGGTAGTAGTAGTCAAATGACGTCATCGTGCAAATGGCCTATTGTTAGATAGTGTTTCACAGATGAAGTAAAATCACTCTAATATCGG
This sequence comes from Cladopsammia gracilis, assembly GCA_022457155.1. Classification (NCBI taxonomy): domain Eukaryota; kingdom Metazoa; phylum Cnidaria; class Anthozoa; order Scleractinia; family Dendrophylliidae; genus Cladopsammia; species Cladopsammia gracilis. The sequence continues at coordinate 64,929 of JAJGOT010000994.1, read as the reverse complement.
ATGACTTCCAAATGTCCCAGACATAATTAAATAAACGATAAAACATTAAAGACAGAACAATATCTTCACATTTTGCCGTCCATTTAATTGTATTCAACGATACCAAACATAGAAATGACTTCATTTCACAAGGAACCATCACTCCAAATAACTGAAAAGGTCAGTGAAAGGTCATAAAAGAATTGGTTGCGTGATCTAGTCACGTTCATATGCAGTCCAAGTGGACCGGGAAGAAACTATTTTTTTAAATGAAAAAAAAAAATGGTTATGCTTGATACAACTTCTAATGGGCTTTCAGATAGCTTATAAGCTGGGAGGCGGTCTTATGTCCAGGGGGTTTAGCCGAAGTGACTCGTGATATTTTGGGACACTTTTGAAATATTGCAAGAGATATTTATCCCAAATTTCCCTTTAAAAACATTGTATTGTTTGTTTGTTCTACACGGTTGAAATATCACGTTTTATAAAGGTGATGTTACACGGGACGATTCGCAACGACGATTTTTAGCGCAACAAAATTAACGACAGGTATGTTACACGAAACAACTTGAGCACAATTCGTGTTTTTGCGTTGCAAGCCGAAGCTGAATCAAAAACTCGCAACGGAAAAATTGCGAAGGAAATCGTCCGTGCACCCATGTGCACCCATTCGTCGTTGCGAATCGTTCCGTGTAACACCACCTTGAAGCTCACATGTGTGATCATCGATCCGCAACCAGATATTACTTCTAATCACATGCAACTAAATTTTCACACAATATGTTACTACAAAATGAATCGTATAATTAATCTTTACTTTCTGAACTCGAAATTTATAAAATGCAGCTATTACTTTCATTTTAATTTGTCGTTACTTTCCGATCTTTATGGAACACGACCTGCCAGTATGACTCTATAGTTTACTGCGAGTGCCTAATTCTAATTCCTGTTTAGTGTTAGTCAAGTTTGCATTCTTCACTGATAATTTTAAAAGTGACGCACACAGAAATTAGTACAACTGTTTCCAGCATTCCATTTTGTTGACGGGCCCCGTTAATTGATAACAAAGTAGTGCCAGTTATCATGTTGTTTAATCCTTCTAATGCCTAGTCCGTCCGCACAAAGGCCTAGTGATATGTGTGTTTTAGTCACTTTTCATGATGACCTATATTTTCGGTGATTACACGGTGAAGAATCAGTGGTAATCAGTGTTAACTAATAGTTTTTGGGAATGTAAAAATTAGCAAACCACTGACCTGTGCTAAAAAAGGCAAATTAAAGGTATAGCTTGGCAATGCCCAATGCTCGTTTATAAAGAGGGTTTAATTCAACTTTACGGTCATGCGTATAGACAATGTTTACATAGCTAGTTACATTTTGGAATGTAATTTTAGTTACATTTTACATTTGTCGTGTTTTTTTTTTACCTCCTTCGTTTGTTTGTTTGTTTCTGGAGTGAGAGCTGCATTAGAAAATTGATCGATGAAAGTGAAGGCTGAGATTGTTTTATACAATATAAGTTTCTTTTATATTTTCGTTTATTATACGAGTTAAGTGAAGCGTTACCGCCGCCGTTCAATTTTATCGAAAGTGTATATTAAGTTATATTGATGTAGGGTTAAATTCTATAACAAAGTGAATCAAGGGGAAAATAGCGAGAAATGTAAATAGGTAACGTTGTTCAGAGTGAACGAGCACTTAGATATTCTAGCTAATTCACAGGCACGCCACTCAAATATGGGAACAAATATAATTGCAAATTTAACATCAGATGTTAGAAATCGCAACTGGCAGTTGGTTAATTTACAAGCGTGGCTGAGGAGTTGAAATCGGGTCTACCGTGAAACAACTCTAGCTTTAAGTGGTCAGAGCGGGACTTGAACTCGCGACCTCCGGTTTTCAAGTCCGGCGCTCATAACCACTGGACCACGCTGCCTCTTATGATGAAGCTAGGGTTATCGAGATTCTACAGAGGGTCGTGAAGGGGGGGGGGGGGGGGGGGGGTCCTAATCCCATTTCCCAGCAAATTGTTTTTTTCAAATCCCAGCTCAAATCCCACAATCCCAGCTTGTGTTGCTCAAATTGAAATCCCATTCCCATTTTTCCATTGTTTTTGTTTCATGAATCCCAGTCCCAGTGCGCAAAATCCCATTTACCAGGCTCTAAAAAAGGCAAATCCCAGCTCCCATTTTACCCCTTCACGACCCTCTCTACAGTATAGACACCAGGCCAGGTAAATTAAGCAAATCAAGTTTTTAGTTTTCTTTGGTTTTCAAGTTTACAATAGTTATAATCTGGTGTTGATTTCTTGGATTACAACTTTCTCCATGTTTAACCGAGCACAGATTGAGGACTATCTGTTTTTCATCCTCTCTCGACGCTAGTTTACATATTAATATACACCTAATTCAATAAAGGTTGCTTTGGTCATTGGTCATTGGGCAATGGGAAGCTATTGTTTGGCGGTCACTCAAGCAAAGCATTGCATTGTGTTCCGTATGCCCAAATGCCAAAGCCCAATTACCAATGACCAATTGCCAAAGCAAACTTTATTGAATTAGGTATATGGCTAACCATGTAATGCTCTAAATCTATGTTCGATTTCATTTACACAGTAGCTTATGTTTTCTAAAGCCACTAACTAAAATATTCAGCCTAAAGAACCGAGAAGCCCAAACTGTATTTAATTTAGCACTACTCCTTTAATGATATGGGAATACTAGTATGACGCCATGCCAAGCGTGCTCCTAAACATTCCTCGTTGGGTGCCCCTATTCATTAACGACTGATATATTTTGTAAGTTACGTTTGAAATAATAAGTTGCCTTAAAATGAAGCACTCTTTATCGTATTGTGTGTGGCAGGAAGGTAAGTGAAAGGGCACTTGATTTGTGTTCCACTTAAACATTACCTTCTCAAACAGATAAATAACTCATCAAGTTTGAATGAAGAAAATCATGAGCATGGCAGTGGTTTGGAAACCCACCCAGTCTTAATCATTCCATCATTTCCCTTGTATATAACGATCTCTTTAGAAGCAATATCTAACACTCGGGAAATTGTTTAGTCAAGGTTTGCAGCAACTTGAATTTTGTCCAGAACAACAACTGTTTTCTCGTTGTTGGAAATCTTGATGAAACACACTGATGAACAAACAAGTTCAACATTCCAAGGGTCTCAACGACATCATATGGGTTACATTCCATTAAATACTTTGTGCCTAGAACTTGGAATGATTTGCCAGAAAAGACCAGATCAACATCTGTTTTTTAGAGATTTTAAAGTTTTACTTAGTACTTTTGCTGACCTTGTGTTGTTTGTTCAGTTTAGCTAGTCAATTAAGGAACTTATAGTTATTTATAGCGGAGCTCTTGCCTGGCCGAAGGCCAGGCTGCGCAGCCCCATACTCATAGAACCATAAGAGAACCATATAACCCATGGCCGTCATTTTTCGTGGTCATGGCTAGCGGAATGTTTCGCGGGCGCGTTGTCACACCGCCGCCGACGCCGACGCCGACGCCGCCGTCGCTTAGGGTTAACTCGCGGGCGCGTAGACCGTCGCAAAACATGCGCGTATGACGCCACACCGGAATCTTTGCAATTTTCACGTCACCTGGGAAAACACTGCTGTGTTTTAGCGGAGAAAACCGTTTAAATTAAAGTCGTTATTCTCCTGAATTTTTTCGCGGTTTGCTACTCAAGACAGGGATACTAATTATGGGATACTCAGAAGCCGCTATAGTGGAAATAGAAGAGCTTTCAGAGATAAAATCTTGCTTCGAGGATGGGAGCAATGCGGGAAGATGTTTGTCACTTCGGGTTTCAGAACTGAAGAAGCGGAGATTTAAACAATTTCCAAGCAGTGGATGGACTTAAAGGTAAAACAAAATACATTTTTCTATGGGAATTTATGTTGATATCAATCTGTGATTGACTTTTTTGTGTTCTCGCTAGTTTTCGGGAGAATTGTTTATAACGCGCTCAATTAAATTCAGTTGTTTTGATTTCTTTCATCGGAGACATCTCGGTCTCGAATCATGAGCTCTTAATGGTTCGCGTTTTGCTTTTAAACATAAACTTATGGAGATTTGAATAACATTTTTCGAAAGAAGATTGTGTTGTCCATTTTAATGTGTTTGTTCATTCATTACATAGATTGAAAAGCGATTTTATGTAAACAAAACAAGACTTAGATTTTCTGTCTTCACTCGCGTCGCCTCATGTTATGCAAACATGTTTGTGTATTTTTGCAATTTTGATTTCCAAATCAGTTTCTCGGGCAATTTTTGACAAACGAAAACTGTATTTTATTCGGAAAGTAGTCGTACTAGTTATTCTAGACAGAGAAAAGTTGTTTTTGTGAACTTTTCTACAGTCTAAATGTACTGTGTAGACTGTCGGGTAATACTGTTTTTTTTTTTTTAGAATATAGCCCGGTCGTCAATCTTAATTCTTGTGCTTCCGACCTTTCACCTAAGTTTCACCTTAGTTAAGCTTGTTCCTTTTCTCCGGCTCATTTCGATTTTTACCGTAATTTGTACTTGCAAGAACCTGTTAATTTAACAGTCCAAACCGAATTTTTGAACAAACTTGAAAACAGATTAAGTGAGAGCGAAATTTTATCCTGCGAAGAATTTTTATCTTTGGCTGAAATTACCCACGCAATGCGTGGACTTTCTTCAGGGAAAACCCCCGGTTCAGACAGATTACCTCAAGAATTTTACGCTAAATGCTGGGATCTTTCAGGCCCTATTCTGTTCGAAATTATAAATTTAGTTTGGAAAATAATTCTCTCAGTGATCCAATGCAAGGAAGCGTGACTAGATTACTTTACAAGAAAGATGATAAGAAAAACCTCAAAAATTGGTGACCCGGCCATTTCGCTACTCAATGTTCATTACAAAATTTGTTCAAAAGTTCTTACAAACAGACTTTCAAAAGTGTTACCCTCGATTATTTCAAGAAGGTCAAACTTGTTCCTTCCCAGGTAGGACGATTTTTGAGAATTTCTTTCTCTTGCGTGACCCTCTAGATTATATAAATATTACCAATGAAACTGGTATCTTGCTGAATATCTACATTATACTGTCAAGCAAATATGAAAATTATAGTTAATGGTTTTTTGACTAAAGAAATTCCACTCGAGTGGGGGGTGAGGCAGGGAGATCCCCGGTCTCCACTTTTGTACATTTTATGCGCAGACGTTTTGGCTAACAGTATAAGAAAGGATGATACTATTGAAGGTTTTCTCCTTCCAGAAGCTCGAGGAAAGCGTTTTAAAATTCGCCAATATGTGGATAACTCCACATGTTTTGTAAATGACATTTTATCTTTAGACAAATTGTTTACCTTACTTCACAAATACGAGACAGGTACAGGGACTAAATTAAATGTGACAAAGAGTACTTAAGCCATGAAGTCCAGACACTCCTTATGACCTGACGTGGATGTCAAGAATGTGAATCTTGGGTGTCTGGTTTAGCAATGGTACTGCAAATGTGGAACCAGATAACCGTTTACCACGCGTTTCCAAGCTAGATTAAAATTTGAACCTGTGGAACCTGTGTGTTTTCACTCCCAAGGATTGACATCACAACACAGTTGCAAATTGACCGACGGGGGGGGGGGGGGGGGTACTTTGTAAATTTTTGGGCGGGGGTGTGCTGCTGGGACCTATACTAGACCTATACTAGACCATTTTAGCTGCATTTTGTAACCATATTCTAGACTAAACACCGAAAAATCCTACCCTATCCTACACCTTTTCTAGACTCGCTATTTTGCAGAAACTCATTCACTATCACAGTCAAAGATACCAGGGGTCAGTGAAAATGTCATACAGCACACCTTACCGATTATTAAATGCCATTTGCCAGTAAACCTCGTCTAGACTAAATTCTTCATGCAACTGATCAGTTTCGTAGATAATGATACCCTATTCCAGACCAAAAATCTCTGATTACTATACCCTATCCCAGACTAAACTGCTTGAAAACCATACCCTTCACAGCGGCACATACCTATATAGCTCATATATGGGAGTACCCCCCACCTCCTCCCCCCCCCCCCCCCCCACCGCGAACAGAAATGTTCTGCTTTGTGGTGTCATCTGAATATTTGTGAAATACAACAGTCAAAGCTTCTGACTCTAATAATTTAGCTACTGGCAACTCATCATCCATTACTAGAAATGACTAAAGTAATCATGTGCAAACCAGAAAGGACTGCAAACCGGAACTGACCTTGTATTATTGTAACCGGAAATGACTAGCTTTAACTCAGGATGCGTTGTAACCGGAAATGACTAACCTCTCAGGATAATATCGTAAACTTTAGGGATTTGTTATTGATAAATAAAACATTTTAAAAGAAAAAAAAACACTGTTGTGTTTAGCGGAGAAAACGGTTTTCAAAATCGTTTTTTCCTGCTTTTTTTTTCGCGGTTTGCTACTCAAGAAAGGTTTCACATTTCTCAAACAGTGAGCTTTTGCGGAATTTGTGCAGTCTAAATGTTCTGTGCAGACGGTCTCGTAATAAGCTTACTGTTTATGAGAATTGCTAAAATTAATAGCCTGGTCATCAATCTTAATTCTAATTTTTCTTGTGCTTCCGACCTTTCACCTAAGTTAAGCTTATCATCATCGTTTCTGTTCAGAGAGCTCCGCTGTTAGGCTAAGCCTATATATATATATATATATATATATATATATATATATATATATATATATATATGTATATATTATAAGTCTATTTTAAGGGCCGATTACATGGCGAATTTCAGCCCGGGCTAAAATTTCAGCCCGGTAGGCGGGCTGGAATTTTGTTGCGATTACATGACGCCATCTTGTTTCATTGAAAACAAATCATTGCGCATGGAAAAGTACACTTTTCTACCCAGGTGACCTCGCTTTTCAACCCGGGCTGAAATTTCATTCTGATTACATGAGGTTTTTCAGCCCGTTTGTCAAACCGGGCTGGAAATTTTAGCCCGGGATGAATCCTTCTTCATGTAATCGCAAACGTCATTGTAAGAAGATTTGTTCAAGAAACCGGGCTGAAATCTCAGCCCACCTAACCGGGCTGAAATTCGCCATGTAATCGGTCCCATAGTTAGTTAGCTTTCGGTGATATTGGCATGTCTATGCTACTCTGTAAATCCGAATTCAATAAAGTCAATGTATGTATGTATGTATGTATGTATGTATGTATGTACTCTTTGATGTTTCATAACACATCTAGCGGCATCACCACTTCAGTTGGTCAATTCTGTCACTCACTCAGTTTCCATGGTCAGTAAAGTTCACAATGCACTCTCAAGAAACAGTGGACTCTGGAATGCCAGCAGTGATGGACCATCTCCATTTGGAGTAGAGACTGTTTGGTTTTCATTAGCATCCGTTTTATAGATTGTTCGTCTGAATGAAAAGGCTGTGAAGGACGTGGAAACTCGCCTACTGTCATATCTTTTGAAGACAAACTTTAAAGCGCAGAGAAAATCTCTTTTAAGGAAAGTGTACAGCAATGGATTGACCACAGACGTCATGTACCTGATCAACACAGCGACTTCTGATGGGACTGCCATCGATGAATTCGGCAATTGGTTTAGTAGAAATATTACGAACCAGGGCATCCAACAGAGGACAAATACAAAGGCCATGATGACGAACAGCAGCACGCATTTCCTTTCAATGGTTGATTTCGTTTGTACATGGATGTGTCTTCGTCCCTTGAAGTTCGTTTTTTGAGACCCATTCGATGATGTGCCGTTGATGGCTCTGAACATATTCACAAATGCGAACACCAAAAAGGTGTATGGTATAATCAAGGCAAACACCAGGCAGAAAACGGTAAAACCGAGAAGGAGTTTTGAAGCTATTGGGTGGAACACTGGATATATGTTGTCAATCCAGATAAACGGGATACACGATACCAGCAGCGAGCAAATCCAAACAGCAGCTAAGACTTTGTGAATGCATTTCTTGTGAATCATTCGGTGTTTTAGCGGGAATTTAATCGCCATATATCGTTCTGCTGTCACAACTACGATGTGGTACACAGTGGCGATGGCTACAAAGTTGTGAAAAACAGTTACCAGGAATCCTAGATAGAATTTAATTTCAAAGGACTCAATCAGTGGTGTGAAGTACAATATTGTAAACAAAGGGATGACAACCAAACCACACAGTAAGTCACAGAGAGCCAAGCTGAAAAGTGGGTAGTTTGAAGTAGTTCACAAGCTTTTTTTCTTTAAAAACAAATACAACACTACACTGTTAACGATGACAATTCCTGTTGCAATCGATACGAGCTTTGCAATTTCCGTATAGTGATACCAATAAACTCTATTTGGTCGTGCTGTTACACTTTCAGCTGTGGCGTTTGAAGGAGACGCAAGCTCGTACTTTTCAGTCATAATCACTTGAACTGGGTTTGAACCAGTTTCCACAATGGCGACTTCTTTTGACCGCAATTGGTCTGGACGTTATTCTTGAGACTCAGTCAGGTATTCCAGAAGCGCAGTGCTGCTGATTTAAACTGTGGAACTTGGCTCAGATGTTGAATTCTTTTTCGCTGAAAGATGCAATGAAACCTAAAATAACATCACTGTGATTAGAATTTTCTATGGACAAAATTTTCTTATGTTCGGCAGTTGTGAATTATTTGTTTCTGTGATAAAGATTAAAAGTTTAAAGGAATAAAAACTGGTAAAAACTGGTAATAAAACTGGTAATAAGCAACTGTAAGTGCATGTCAATAATTATGCCAAGGTAAAGCAACTTCAAATAAAAAAACAATTAAACAAAGATTTAAATTATGTTAGATGTTATAGATTTCAAAGACATTATTTATGAAGGCGATTGAAGTCACTTGGTCACCTTTGCCCTGTAAATCACCAAAAAGATTGAAAACAATTGAGATAGAAAGGAAAGAAAAAGTCGGCAATAATAACTGATATTTCTTCTTTCTTCTGTAATTTGGAGTTCTTCATTTTTCAAGTGATAAGCTCTCGAAAATTAAAACCGATTTGCGGACTTCAAGACAGCACGGCAAATGTTTTTTAATGTGTGAGGTCTCGCGGTTTCATAAGGGTAAATAAAGAAAACCTGTGGCGATTTTTGTCATTAAAGTTATTTACCATGGTGACGCCGCTACAGGTCATTACTTTATACTTGTCGCCAATGGATAGGTTCCTTAAGTGACAATATATCCTTGAGTCTTATCCTCTGAACTGGGTATGTAGATCTTAAATATCACACATATCACATCGTGGTATTCGCTGAAATATTCAACTTGCATTCGGGTAACGCAAAATCGTTTAATGTTTCTTAACAGAACCTTTTTTTTTGTATACACAAAATACATATTTAAGTAGTGCCTTCGGGCTGTACTCAAAACATCTGACTGCACACCACGAATTTGTTTTGGCAAAGAATCTTTATTTAGAGCGTTTCGTACTTACAAGTTACCGCTTTGACCCATTGATTTTGAGCCTTAAATTGCAGCGCAGTGAGCACCTTGTTTGAAAAACCGGAATATCACTCAAAACTCTCTTTGTATGAAAGCCGCAGAAAGGACTGAAAAAATAAACACATGGGGATAGGATGTGGGTGCTTTCTTTAGCTTTAAACTTCGAGAGTAACTAACCCCTCCTCGAAACGACTGTATTGTTTCCCAATCCTTCCTTTCATTGTTTTATTAAATGTGTGAGCCCTGACCATCCAGACATCAACTGGCAGTTTGTAGGTTGACATAAAACAACTGTTGTAGAACGTGAATGGTTATATGTCCATGGTCACCTACGTTTGCTTGACAGCATTAAAGAAATGACAATTTTTTTTGTTTTACTAAATTAAAAATAGTTTCTAGTCTTAACTAGGGTATACTGGAATGATTGCGATATCCGTAAGAGGACATTGTTGACTTGAAACATTTAAAGGAATTATGTCACCATTTTTAGTGTTCTATTAAAAAGTTTAACGACATATTTATATTAGTGCAAACGTAAAAACAATCATGTCCAGTTTTTTTTTTTAAATTGCTACTTGGTGTTCTAAGAGCAGTTCGTTTTCAAAGTGAGATGTTCAGTTCTAATTCTAGCACAGTTTAAGACACAAACATAAAAAAATCCATAGGAGGTATTCATGGATATCAGTCTTCTCAAAAGATATATAAGTTGGAGTTCCTTTAGCACTTAGGATGCTTTCCTAACCAAGACCTTCAATTCTAAAGTACTTACCCGGTTCACAATGGCTGGGTGCAACGATATCAAGTGTAAAGAAGCAGAGATAGCGGATGTCGACGTCTTTCTCAGAAACTGAAAAAAATAAAAAGTTTATAGGGTGAATTGCTCGTCCTACAACCCCTAAAAACATCTTCTGAAATATACATGAACTGATTTAAAACGTTGTTGTTCCTATCAGCTTTAAAGCCACATCGGCATGCGGTCCAGCAGAACTGCCTTGGAGGTCGAGATAAACGGCGGTTAATTAATTTTGTTTTGTACGGGTATTCTTTGATATAGTTTTAAGCTATTGTAGAGACGTTCCGTGTGAGATCATTATAGGAAACATAAATACAGTAGAAGTAGCTGAAAACATCACGCGAAGAAATGTTAACGCTGTCAGTGGAAGTTATGAAATATTATTGCCATCGTTACAACCTTTAACTATCCGTCACATTGAAATAAACTAAAAGTGCCATCTTCTGTTTTTATATCAACATTATGCTTTACGTATTTGTAACTGAAAAACACTTCTATTCGAGTAGAAGAAACAGACTGAGGACTCAATGCACATCACAATTCAACTACAAAAAACAAACAAAAACAAAAACAAAACAAAAAAAGAAACAACGGTTGTAGGCCATTACTGCGATTTTCAATAACACGCGAACTTGACTCTGAAGTTCAAGTATTGATCAACCAGTTTCGATTTTCACTGCTGCAAATATCATAACTGACGTCTCAGGAAACAACGATGCTTTGGGCAAGATGGTCACGTGGTCTTGTTTTTGGGTTGTGATTGGTGAATTTCGATCCATTTTGTCCGCAGTTTTTGTTTTCAGGGGTCCAATGTTTGTCGCCGGCTTAGTTATGATTGATTGGCAGCATAAAACGTAAACCTTACTTCGGCCTTGAACTTCAAGTTCCCGTGAACTTACTGAAAGGTGTAGTAACCAAGTTGCGAAATTATTGCAATTATAAGTATTTTACAACCAAAATGATCAACAGTGTGACTCGATTGACTAGGATAACAATTTAAATATGTTTTTTTTTTTTAATTATCGCCATCTTCAAACTAAATGACTGGGTGTTCAAAGTCGACCAGTTCCGATTCATGTTTTGAGGTTATTTCCCTGCCGTGTTTTTGCTTCTGGGTCAGCTTCGTCCTTAGTTTCCTGATTTGACATTACTTACACGTTGTATCGTGTATTGGTCCGAAATTTCAAGAAAGAAAAAACCTCAGTTTTTGGTGGTTTTCCGTGTTCGCAAGGATTCATCTCAAAAATTCGTAATAAAAAATTCGTAACTTAACGCCGTCTGTTTTTGGAAGAATTAAAAATATCGTTTTGGGCACGAAACATATAGGCTTACATAGGAAACATATAGGCTCACATAGGAAACATATAGGCTTACATAGGAAACATATAGGCTCACATAGGAAACATACAGGCTCACATAGGATTTTCGGAAAGGAGAAAGCAGCAAGTAAATTCAAAGGATAAGACTTCTTTCCCAAACATTTTTATGCAAGTTTGATGTGGCAATCGAGGGCGACGTTAGCGTCTTAGTATATTTTAGGAGTAATTTTTAATCTTTGTATTGTATCTTGCTTTCTGTTTTAATTTCTTATATTGCTGCGAACGAATATTTTAGTAGTCTAGTTAAAAAGCATTATCAATAAAATGTGGACTTGCATGCTGGTTATGTTTTTCTGTGTTTTGGAAAATCTAATTGCAGTAGAAACGTTGGATTTTTTTGAAAAGCAGAAAATAATATCACATCGTGTGAAAAATATATTCCTGCTAAAAAAAAAAAAATTCGTGCAAGGGAAAATGCCAGGAAAAAAAAATCGTGCAAAGTTCAAGGCAAAGGAAAAAAAATTCATGCAGAAGGAGAAGTCCTATTGTGGTCGTTATTTAATATATAAAAGCTGCCAAAGTGCCTATTGAAAATAGCGCTCTTGGCGTTTTAAAAGTTCAAAACATTCTTGGGGCCTTCCTATACTATTATTTATAAATAAAGACATTTGATAGTGTTCATTGAAGTGTTTACCTCACACTGCATGAAATGACAACTATAAGGTGATATAATGAATTCATATTTTCAATTCAACAGCCGCAAAACGCAAATTTCAGTTGCCAGTTTATAACCGCAGTGTGTTTTTATTTCTGTTAAAGTTTTATTCCACATAATTGTTACAAATTATAGATTTTTTTAGATGTATTATAGTCCATCCATATTTTGTGAACGTTGGCATATTAAATTCGGCTGGCTCTGGGGCTGTAGGCCCAGTTCAGACGTCGTGCTTCTGCCGTGCTGAACTTAATTGCAATTAGGTTCGACTGTAGAACGGCAGAGGTACGACTCTGATTCAGACGTCGTGCCAGAGTCGTACCAAATTCAGGATTTACTGAAGCCACGTAACAATTAGTCAGCGGTGATCAAAATAATAAAAATGGCGCCTTTTTCTAAATTGGAGCGAAAACTCCTGCTGTTAAAATTACTCCAAGACTCGAGAAAAAGACGGAAAGAAAGGCAGCAGAAAATACTTTTTCTTTTGCAAGTAAGGCGAATTCTGTTATTGCAAGTTTGTTTCATAACTTCCCTCCTGTTTTCTTCCGAGAACCCCATTGCTGTTCGATCCTGTCGACGTCTACCACGACACAATTACGGATGGTTTGAACATTTGTGGAATACATACAGTGACTCTAGATTCAAGAAGACATTCCGTGTGTCCAAGGCAACCTTTAGTTTTATTCTTGACCGTATTAAAAACGATTTGCAACGCGACACAGTCGCAGAAGATCCAATATCAGGGTCGCTACATGTAGCTTCTTCTTCGTCTTGCTCCCTGTCATATCCATGATAGCCAGCTAGTGGACTGTTTTCATCAAAGAGTTCTTCTTCGTTCGATGAACATCACTGCCCTGCTGTACGGCGGAGGAAATTTCGTTTAAATGTTTTCGCCAAGCCGCCATGTTTGTACATTGGGCACGAATGACATCCCGTGCGCATACTCCGTGAAGGAGAATTGTCCTCGTAACTTCCCGAGGGAACGCAATCCCGCTAAAATACATTAATGTAATTTATGAATTTTGTTTGGCACGGCAGAAGCACGACGTTTGAATCGCTGCCGTGCCAGAGTCGTGTAGCACGGCAGAGCTTGTCGAACTTAATTGCCTTGCCGAACTTAATTCAAAAGTTTGATTCAGACGCCGTGCTTCTGCCGTGCTTCTGTCGAACTTAATTCCTGAATTAAGTTCGGCACGGCAGAAGCACGACGTCTGAACTGGTCCTAAGCCGGTTTAACTTCAATAAACTATCTATCTATATATCTATAATAAATATGATAAATACATGTAATTATCCATAAACAGTTTCAGTATTAAATAAATTTTTAACATATTAATATTTGTTTAATTTAAAAAAAAATTATTTGTGCCCACAATAAAATTAGAGGGGTATCAAGGGTCCCCTTGATGAAAAATTCTATAACACAATGAAAAAAGTTCGTTGATACAAAGTTATAGTCACCGTGATTGTTAAAAGTTTAACTGTTACCAACATGAACTGATCAACAACATCAACAGCAAAACTGCTACTTAAAAAAAAAATAATAGCACGAAGTCTGGTTTACATTGGCAGCCAGTGTACCTGCAACATACACTGTATACTGCATTACTATCAGTAATGTCATCCAAGAAAATGGGAACCAGACTATAATAAAACTAGATAGTCACTTACATGCATAATACAAGTTGGTCAGAAACATCATAATGTGATTAAAAAAAATGTGAGAGGAGGTCGATCAAGGATATTAATGTATTTGACATAAATATAAATATTTGACATAATGTATTTGACATAAATATAATAGAGTGGTATTTAAAGTGTGATCTCACAAGTTATTTTGATCAAGCCTCAAACTTCCAACTTTTGATATGGATTGCTGCTGTATAATCAACCACAAAATTTCAACTTGTTGGCATGAATAGAAAAGATATAGACCTTCAAAGTTTGGTGCCGTCCTATACAAACCTCTCTAATTTTGCACCGGTTCTAAACTGAAAGAACAGACGCAACATTTACTAGAAGGGTTTGTATGGAGAAATTAAAACCAAAGTGCCCACATCTCAGGCACAAATGTTTGGCAAGTGGACATTTTTTTGACATGCTTCCTCTTATCAAATTTAATAATTTCGCAAACTGTCTGAGGGTTTCACAGAGGGTTTCAACTGCAAAAAAAAATCCTGCACAAGCAATGGGCGAAAAAAAAAATCCCCCCATCACTTTTCTAATGGTCCGTCCCTTAAACTCTAGACGAAGTGTAAAACTTGTAATAATTCATTTTTTGATTGCACTTAAACCTTTTATTTTCAAATCTAGTATACCGATAAAATCACCAAAGCTTTTATTCTAGATGTGAATTTGTTTTCCTGTCGATTACAGGGCATCGAAGTAAATCAAGAGAGGTAAATTTGACAAGAGTGAAATGCCCACTTTAGCCTTTGGGATACGTAATTTTGTTAGCTACGGAAGTCTTTTTTCCCAAGACGTCCACAAACACTTATTACACTTATTATTCAACGGCTCTCGTGGCTTTACTGTGGGGTTTCTTTGGGTTTTTTTGCCAAAACTTTCGCTGCCATGCGTATCAATCTGCACCGTTTAATGGATCTTTGACGATTTTACAACTATTATTACCTCTTACCGTCACATGTCGAGACGCACAAATGCACGAACAGCCCTGCCGGATCGTGTAACACACGCTCTGTTGACAAGCTCTGAATGTTCTTCAAAATCTGATTCCTCGTCATCCGAATCTGTCTCATACTCATCAATTTGTACTTCCCTGTGATCCTCAAACACTTCAGTAACATCCCCTTCGTCCACAAATTGTATGCCAACAACGCGTGTGGTACTGCATTCGGTGATGATACATTGTTTTCTTCAGACTCGTCGGTGCGATGAACAGCGTAGACAGCTGGCGGCAAGGCCCCAGCCTTATCTTTTGTGGTCTCGCTCCTAACCGTCCGTTGGCGTACTGGTCTATAACTCTCTAGCCACTCTTTGATCTGTCCTTCCATAGCTGGTGTTATGTCCTCACTTGGCAAAGGTGTCATCGTAGCTATAGCAGAAAGGGGCATGGCAGATTGAGGGACCGGATAGTATGATTTGTCATGCGTGTGGTACTTTGCTGCCCATCTAGATGTGCGCTTCAGAAATTCCTTGCAAATTGTTCCAAAATCCTGCGCATATGTAAGTACCGTAAATGTCTCATGTTTAAAGTGCGAGACAGCGTGCAAATTTTCCACTTCTGTTGGGAGCAACGTTTCGAGCAGCAGATCATCTAGAAATTGGGGGTTAACGTCCATCACGTTCTTGTATAGCCTGTCCATCCCCTTTTTAAGCAAAGACACAGATACTTGCGTCTTCTGTGATACAGTTCCCTGTGGACCATTGGTTGCAGAAGTCTCGCTCATCTAGTAGCGTTCCTTCACCTTACTCACAGTATATTTTACATAGTTGTCAATCTTTGTCACGTTCTCTTTTGCTTGTTTCAAGGACACTCCTTCAGGAATTTTTGAAAATCGTTCTTGTAGCCATTCACTGGCTTCCTGCTTGTATTGCGAAAAGAAAACTAATTCCGACAACTCAATTCAAGGTAAGGTAGATGTAAATTTCTGAAATTTATTGGTTAAACGAGCGCGGGAGCTAGTCGCGCGTGGGAGGAAAAGAAACGCGCGAAGCATGGAAACCATCTACGATTGGAAAGGAATTCTGGGAGAATCAAAATGGCGGACGCCAATGTAAATATTGTCAACTCTGTCATTTGCTGTGCATTCGTTTGTGATCCATTATTTTCTGGAATTTTTTGAGGTAATAATTAACTTCTACATCGGTAAATCTGTCAACAGCCTCATCAGTAACACTATTTAGTTTTATTTTGACAGGTTAAATTAAAATGTTGCCAGGTGGAAAAGTGTGAGAGCATTTCGGGCCTAGAAGCAGAACTAATCAACCCTGCTAGAAAGTCTCCTACGAGGGTTCGTTTCCCTGTCAGTGGAACATCCAAGTTTTCAGGAGCCAGACAAATAGTTGGAGAAAATGGGAAAGATGCGCTATTGAGAAGGACCCTCGCTTACGGTACCAAATATGATATTGGAATATTCTATTGGACTAAGGCAGGAGAACAACAAATTGGCTGGGTGCCTGACCAAACAGTTTTGGATGTCGTTTGCCAAGCTTTCGAGCCAAAATTGACTGTGCAACTGCCACAACAGTGGCAGATAAATTAACCAAATTTATGTAATATGTGAAATCGAGAAGTTGTTGTATAAATAAGTCAAGGAAAATGTATGTTAGTTTGATTCAGATCAGGTATCCATTTTTAAGTGAAAAAGTTGGATTTTTCTCCCAAGATTTTGTTTGGCAGTGTATATGATCTTTATATTTTTGTATGATTATTGTTTTTATTGCAATATCTTAAAAACATTGAAGCAGCTAACTGCATTTTTTCTCATTCTAGATAAGTAATATTGTTCCTGCCTCTTGTTTGGCTAATTAATGTTCATAATACAATTTAGCATTCATATTATTTATATAATGTTGTTGTTGTTGTAATAATTTTAATCTCAGTAT
This sequence comes from Cladopsammia gracilis, assembly GCA_022457155.1. NCBI lineage: Eukaryota > Metazoa > Cnidaria > Anthozoa > Scleractinia > Dendrophylliidae > Cladopsammia > Cladopsammia gracilis. Next base: position 48,086 of record JAJGOT010000994.1, on the reverse strand, counting down.
AGCTAAAAGGGGCTTTAAAATCTGGAAACTGGAGATTTACGGTCACTTAAGTCTATCTGAGACCAAGTGAACTGATTGTGATAATTTTGTTTATTGAAATATGAGACAAACTATCATGAATGCCAGGATTCATGTCAGGACTCAAGCTATAGCCCTAACCTTAAATCTATGCCTAACCTGAACTGGAGTCCTTGGTCGCAAACTGACTTAAGTCCTGACTCAATCGGGCCTGGCTTGAATCCTGTCTCATATTTCTCTCCAGAGACCAGTGGCTTGGTATTTAGGTATAGTGATGAAGAGACTGTCAATAACGTTTGTTTCATCACTTTTTAGAAACACTTTTATGTTGCTTGAAGTTGCCTTCAGTCACCTTAAGTCGCCTTAAGTCGCCTTAAATCGCCTTAAGTCGCCTAAAGTCGCCTAAAGTCGCCTTAAGTCGCCAATATTTTAAACTAATTTTTCCTTAAGTCGCCTTAAATCGCCTTAAATCGCTTAAAGTTACGGCGACTTAAGGTCCCAGAGTAGGCCTTTGTTTGAATGAGCATGAATCTTGTGTCCCATCGGAAGAACTGTTGTGGTCACTTCCTACCAAAGCTCTAACCGCGTTATCATCAGGGTTGTACTGCATGACCTTTCCCGCCTTTGTATCCGTGTACACTACCTTCCCGTTCAAGGCGCATACTTGGTTTACCTCAGAGCAAGGAAGAGTCGAGTTGCATACAGCTTGTGTCACCGTCTTTGTGCTAAGTTCACACTTGTACAGCTCACCTTGGCTCGAGGCTCCTGAGAAGAATGCGCATTGGACAAGTAGAGTAATAGACAAAAGGTTTACGATGCTGGATGGTTAGGCAGTGAATTTCGTAGCATTGCCGTGAATGGTCACTCCATCAAATGCCAATGCTATCTGATAGACATATTGACTCTCGTCATCACTACAAAATAACAAATCATTGCTTGCAGCACAGATAGCAGAAGGCTTACTAAGACGATTAGGATGTATCTGGACGTTTTCCGCACAGTCAATGCTCTTAGAAATGGCACCCAAGTGGTCGTCGCGTTAAGTCTTTGGCGCAAAACGGGAACCGTTCCCTCCGTTGTGAGAGATAGTGCCTTTAAGTGACTCAGAAGTTCAGCTCGTCGCTTGAGTGACTTTGTACTTATTTTCACTTTTTCCTTGAAGTCGACAAAAGAAATTGTTGATTTTCCCCTTTCGCGCAAGAATGCAATCTTATCGATGAAGCACAAGTTCCTAGCATCCCTCAGTCCATCTCGCATAATAGAGACATCTGCGAGCTGGTGCAATCTTATTGTTAGGAGTCTTGATAAACCTGTCTCAAAGTTGTAATCAAGCACAAGGATCGAGCCTGTTGGGCCATTAGAAACTGCGATCGGGTGAGGGCATACACCACGTTGGTTACTTGTCCAAAATCTGTATTGGTCTGGTACGATGGTATGCACAACGAATTTCCAGCACTTTGAGAACTTCCGGCCGTGTTAAACGAATAATGGGTTCGACAGCCATTCGGCTGTCTTTTTTCCTAACACATTCAAGTGAAAGCAGCTTTCGAAGCTTCTTTTTTATAAACGCCTCCGCATTGTCACGTAAGCTTCGAAGCAACACGAGATTGCTAAATTCACCGTCTAAGTGATAAACCAGTTCGACCAGTTGCACTTACAGCTTTTTCCAACGTGAACGACATCTGGCAAGGGAACTACCAATTCTAATTCCGGTGGCAGTTCCTTGTTATCTGCCATGTCACTTAAGCGAACAAGTGCCTTCTTGTTGCACTCCTCGCAGTCGGTTGCTACTGCCATGACAACTAACTTTTGCCACGTCACGTTTCTATCTAAGCAGGAATCACATGCCTTTAAAGATGGGTGATAAGAAACTTGTCCCTTGTTCTTGCAGCTTGCACAGACCGATTTTGCTTTTAGGCACTCTTCGCATTTGCTCATTGCTACACATTTTGAGGCCTCACGCATCACAATATGTTCAACACTTCGCTGACCTTTCAAGCAATTTTCACAGGTTTGTACGGTTCTAATACTATCTTTCATGCAAGAAAATGTTTCTTCTCCAGTCAGATTTGGGTCGGAAATGAAGCGCCACGGGCATTGCAGCACCGTTATAAAGCGAGGTCGCAATTGTTACGTCTGCGCTGGTGATTAGATCGGTCTTTATCTTTTCAGGGTCTGGAAGTGGATGCTTTTTCACGAATTTCTCGTCCACTTTATGTATAAGAACAATTACTTGTTTTTGCCGTGAGTCGTATTCTAGGCCTGGCTTCAGAGCCGTGTCGTCACTTGCTAAAGCTACTGGGATGACGCGAACCTTCTTATTATCAACAATCGGGTGTAGATCTGCTTTTGGATGCAGACACAGGGAGTGGAGTGACTGCAAATGTGGCTTGATCATTCCACTTTCTGTTGTGTAGCCTGATTTGTCGCTAGTCGGTAATTTTTTCATCATTTTGTCGGTAGTCAGTAATATTTTTCGCCCTTTGTCGCTAGTCGGTTAACCCCATTCACACCCTCCTGAACGTTTATGTAAATTGACTAGTATACTTACGGACAGCAGGTACATCTCGAGCCAGTCTTACACGGCCAGAACCCTGGTTGTATATTCAAATCAGCAGGACGATGCTAAAATGTGCTTATGGCTTGACGTGGATTTTGAGATTTTTGTTGATTTAAAAGGAGCGGCCACAGCTTTTGCACTTGGTTTCGGGGAGGCTTGGCGTGTCAGTGTTTCTGGGTGTACACTGAAGTTGAGAAGAATGAGAAGAAAAATTTGTTTTTTGGTTTAAATCGCTAGGGCTAGGTGGTGGTAATCGTTTACATGCTAGTATCTGTGTGGATTAATTCCTTCCTACCTATAGTTATAGTTCTTAGCTATGATTCAGTTTTTGAACTGTTTGCCGTTCTTCTATCAGTCGAGTTTGGTGAAACCAAATCGGTCCGTATTAACTCGCAGCATCAAATAGCGAATTTACGCATCTCAAATTTTAGCCTAAAGAACCGTAACTGTATGCATCGTTCTTTACGCACCTTTTCTCTTTCTTTTAGCACGAACAGTCTTTACGCATTTTTATCCTTCTTAAAATCAAGGAAGACTTTAATAGACCTTTACAAGGTTAACACCGCAAAACTACTGGGGCGAGCGCGCGGCCAAACAATAAAATGCAAATGGCTGACTCATCGAGTTGCAATTACCTGCGAAGAAATATCAAAATATCTTAATCTAGGATCAACACACGTCTACTGAAACTGTTAGTTTGAAATCCTTTTCTATTTTTGCCGCTACCACTCCGGTAGAGCGGCCAAAAAATTATTTGTGATGCCTCGACAAGCAGAGGAAGTTCTTGAATACGACGACTTCTTCGGTTGGACTGTTTCCTCGTTAAAGGATTTTCTTTCGCTACGGGGACTCAAGCAAACGGGCAGAAAGTCTGAGCTGATCGCTTGAGCGTTTGGAGCCTACGAACTCAATGTGCCTGTGAAGTTTTCTCAGGAGCAAATTGATCAGCAGATAAAAGACGAATATTCAAGGAGGTTGACTAAAAATGAAATTAAGAGTGATCCAAACATGTTACCGAGTGACGCTTGGATTGACGACGTGAAGGAATGGCCAGAAGTCGATGATGGCAAATTGTTCAGTTATATTTTGAGGACTAAAGTCGTAGATGTCGACTATATTGGAAAATGCAAGGATCAGAAGGCCTATTCATATTGGATGAGTGGCTTTGTAGACACAGTGTTCTTTGCTAAATGCCCTATTAACAGCAAGCATGTGTTCTTGAAAGGCTCTGTATCCCCTTCACAAAAAATTCGTGATGACCCGCATAAGGTCTGGGTTTGTTTAGAGGGCACAAAAAGTGAATGCAAAATCTTAACCTATTGGTGTACATGTACAGCAGGTACTGCTGAAGTTTGCAATCATGTTATAGCTTTGCTATATAAAGTAAATTTTGCACATAACAAAGCTTACATATCTCCTGCATGTACAAGCGTTCCACAAGGATGAAACAAGGGAACTAGAAAGGATGTAGTTCCAACTCAAATCAAAAACCTTGTCTTTCGTAAAGACAAAAAGACTCGAAAGGACAGTCCCAAAGAACAGGCAGTCAATTTAACTTTAAAGAACAACTTTGACCCACGAAAGCCCGAGGATAGGCAGCTGACCAATGAAAGGGTGTCAGCTCTTATCAATGGAGTAATTGAGAATGTCCCATCTGCTTGTTTACTTCACTCTATCGAGCACACTAAAGCACACTTAGCTTCATGTCATCCCAGGAAATGAAAGGAAAACCATTGAAACATACTGCTCCATTCTTTTTAAAAGAATGTCAGATGACGAGTGACCAAGTGAAAAGGGTGGAAACTGGAACTCGTGGCCAGAGTAACAATGACTCTTGGCATCAACAAAGAGTTGGGAGAGTGACTGCGTCAAATTTTCATAAATTTCACACCAAGGCTCAAACAATCATCAACAGAAAAAGTGACAATGACAAAAAACCCATTTACAGTTCAATGGTGTCAAGCCTGTTGAATAAAGGTGATGATGTCTCACATATGCCACAGATAAAGTGGGGGAATGCCCATGAAAAGGATGCCATAAAATCATTCATGTCAGATGTGGCCTCTCAACATGATGGTGGCCTACAGGGCTTTAGACAGTGTGGACTGTTTATCAAACCTGATTACCCCTTCCTTGCGGGTTCCCCGGACGGCCTGTTTTTTTGCCATTGTTGTGGTCTGGCAACACTGGAAGCAAAATGTCCCTACAGTGTGAGAAATGAAAATATTCATGAAGATTTTAATGGAAAGCCCCGCTTGAAACGCTCGCACAAATATTACACATTATTACATTATATGGACTCTGGGCGGCCAACCATTGTATGAACGAATATAACTAGACTTGGAATTTTGTCTGAAAGTTGTGAACAATATCACGCTCTTTTACAAATCTTTTGTATTACCTTGCCTGTTAGGATACAGGGACATTTTTGAGTGCCCAAAGTGTGACAAGGTTATTTTGGAGAGTGATGAAATAAGTGATTCTGCAAACGAAAACAGTGTATGCTGTGACAGCTGCAGCACTTGGTGGCATTTGCCATGTGCTGAACTCAGTGTGAATTCTGGAGATGCACTCGACTTTTGGATTTGCCAGAGCTGCCTGGCTGATGCAGCAAACATACATGATGCTGGAGATGATGAACTTGACTTGAACTTACCTGAGGAAGACGAACAAACTGATAACTCAAGTACTGCAAATCGTGTCTGCCCAGTTTGTTGTCTTAAGAGTATCCCTGTGAATGGAGAACATGTTTGCACAGTCTGTAAAAAACCTGTCCATGCTTGGTGCAGTAACCATGAGAACATAACAAGCTCTGCAGACCTAATTTGTAATTACTGCATTTCAGATTAATACACTGTACATTGAATTTTAATTACTGTTCACAAGGTGAAGGTTCACCACATGGTCGCATAACTAATCCCAAACATTTTCATTTTCATTTTCTACATGTAGAAAACAATTTAAGAATTTTGGATGCATTTTTATTTCTACTAAGTTAGACATGGAGAAAAGTCAGAGTTATTTACACGTTTCTATATATTTTTTATAGCCACTTATTGTTTAGTATTGTCTTGTTGATGCATTTTTTTATGAAATGTTATGAAAATGTTGTATGAACATTCCGGTTGCTACAGTTAATTATGCACATTTCTAATAGCAAATTTCAATTCCTTAATCAATTTAACATTATGTAAATACAACTTGATTTGGAAATATATTTTATGATAATTGAAACAAAATTGTTTGGTACATTCAAAGAAAGCCAAGTTGACTAGAATTAGCTTTTGTGGGGACTGTTCAATCTGAAATAGAAAATACATTAAAAAAAATGCAGAGACTAAATGTATTGCTCTTATGCATTGAAATACACAACGATGTCATCTATGTACAGTGCAGGAGTAGTTTCCCATTTCATTGACATGTTAACAGTTCTCAAATGAACCTGCCCCAGTCTCTAAACTGTATATCTAGTCACCTTGGCATAGTTTTAAATGAAAATATCAAACACAGAGTGGTGGAAGCAAATTGCACAATGCACAGCAGACACGAACAATATCATCAGCCAGGGGAAGCAGGGTAATAGGCAGTTCATTTTTTAGAATAAGAAAAACTTTCAGCCGTCCAATAGCTTGTTCAACATAAATTCTCACATTCGCAATGTTTGATGTCTCTCTGACATTACGTGGTAGCATTTGCATAGAAGATGCACAACTAGGTGGAATGCATAATGTTGCCATGTGCATCATCAAGTCCTCTCGGATTTTAAAACCCCTGTCTGCCATGACTTCATCGTAAGGTTCAATCATTTTTAAAAACCCACTATTCCTTACAATAAAAATATCAGATGCCCTGCCTCCATAACATGGTGAAACATATGAAATTGCTCCATTTGGGGTGATGGCAACAAGGACTTTGAAAGTGTAGTGGTGCTTGTACTCACTCCATAGTGTTGCTGCCAGGTCAAGTCCACTTGGAGTTTCTGTGAAGCACTCAAAACAGTCAATTACACATCTCACTTTGGGATACAGCTTTTTAAAGCAGTATGGGAGGGTTTTCTTGATCTGTTATCGACTAGGCCACACAATTAAAGCCATTTGCATTTTATGCTCGGCCGCGCGCTCGCCCCAGTAGTTTTGCACCCCCGGCAACATGGCGGCGTTAATCTTGAAAAGGTCTATTGTATGTGAAAGTTAGAAATTTGCCTCGGTAGCAAAAGTGAGGCAAATTTGATGCAAATATCGACATTTACGTCACATTTGCACGTGAATTCAACCGGAACAAATATTTATGTTCACGTTAAGTTTACACCAAGCGCAAATTCGGTTCAAATTTGGAACCCCAAATTTGCTACATATTTGCTCAACTTCTCAAGCAGTTTAAGGCCTGGGTTTAAAGTGTGTTCGGAAAATATGGTTGACACTTAATATCTTCACCGAGAAAACCTAGATCAAAATGAAATTTTCCCTGAATGTTAATCTTGATGTCTTCTTTTGTCTTAACGCAAAAGTTTGGTCACGTGACATGTCACGTGATCAAAATTTTAAAATTACGTAAATCGGCGAATTGGTAGCGAATTTTCTTTGTATAGTTAAATAAATTAACTTTTCCGATGGAGGTTTAACATATTTAACCTTCTACGTTTGGAATGATTGTCCTCAAGTCTTGAAATTACAGTTACAAATAATTATAGGTTGAATTTTGGACTGAAAAATGACCTTTGTCCTCATAATTTTTTTTAAGAGATTAATAGACACTCATTCCAAACGTGAAGGGCTGGAGATATTTAATCTGCACCAGAAAAGCATTTTTATTTGATGTTTTCTCTTAAACCCGTCACCAATTCGTCAAATATTTGCTATTTTAAGAAAAATGGCCACGTGACATGTCACGTGACCTATGCCAAAGCTTATTATACTTAAAAATGTTAAGGACGATAATATCTTTCTATGTGCCAAATTTCGATTCACTTCCATTCCGTTTGTAAAAGTTATTGCGAATAAACGGTTTTTTCCTGGTCAAAGCCCTTGACCCAGGCCTTAAACTACTTGAGTTGCAAACCTGAGTAAATCCATTTTTTCGTCCAGTGTGAACTTAGTGTTGTACAATTCAGGGGTAATTGTGCTCGTAATTTCAAATCGTCCTCGTGGTACGTGCTCGGCTGATTTTAAATTACTCACCCGACTACTCCCTAAATGGAAGGCCGAAAGCATAACCAGCCACTTTGGATCAGAAAAGGGGCAGCGTTGAGAGTTGTGGGCCATTTCCTATCCCGTGCCATGGTCGAAATGCCTGATATCCAAAGTGCTTTGAGACTTATGGTATTTTGCAATAATTTTCGGGCGGGAACTCCATTTCGGTTTTGTCGTTGGATTTCCTGACATGTTTTGCGACAGTGGCAGATGGGTCCGCTGTGCCTGGTCGGGCTTTGGGCAGCTCAAAGCGAGTTCTTGCTGGCCGGCCGAAAGATGTTGAACTGTAGACAATACTACATTACTTGGCAATTAAACTGAAGTGCTACAAAAGCTAACCAAAAACAGTTTTTGCAACACCATGAAATACTCCAATTACAGAGTACCCTTTGCACTCAACTCGACATTACCTCTAGTAATGATCCTGGTGAAACAAAAGGTGCCCAGCTGACTGCATTACAACCAATCTGAAGAAAGACAAAATACATGTAGAAAAAGACAAAATACATGGGGGTAGAAGGCTCATCTCTCCACTTTCCATAACCATGCAACTGGTTCCTGCGATTTTCATGGCGCTTTCCATCACTTTATACTTTTGTTTTTTTTTCAGCTTTCATCCAATCCCCCAATCAATCTGTGGCATGGGGGATTTGATGGTTGGAGACAAGGATAGGGGTCTCACCTCCCCCTTCCCATAACTACTGTTCCTGCTCCTTTTAAGATGGTTCACTACTTTGTATTTTTGTTTGTCTGTCTTCTAATCTCCAAATCTGTGGTGGGGGGTGGGGGTGGGGGTAGAAGGGTCATCTCTCCCCTTCCCATAACCAACTGGTTCCTGCGATTTCCATGGTGGTTTCCATCACTTTTGTTTGTATTTCTTCCACCAACATTCCAAATTCCCAACCCTTTTCTCCAAAAAAACCCTACATGCATGACCCCCACCCTCCCCCCCCCCCCCCCCCCCGCTAACTGCCACTAAAAAGTGATAATTCAACAGGTACATAGTAGAACAGCAAGATGGTTGACCAGAGTGCATCAAAACCTTTATCCAATTGCCTGGCAAAGTAGAAATTTAGTTCGGACATGTCAATCTTTGATGTGACTTGTCCACATTTCTGATTACTAAACAACTACAGAACCAGATGAAAATTGACTTGAAATTGCAGTAGAATTGAAATTTATCTAAGCAAACTTCTTACTTGGCAAAATACATGTAAGTGTAAATATTCCTGTAAATTTCGCCATTCTGCGGCCATTCCATTTGTTTCCTTGAAGTCCATATCTTGTGGCTTGGGAACCTGGTCTTAGTAACCAGGTCTTTTAAGAGTAAACTCAACCCCAGGCTCCAAATTGGAGTTATCAAAAGTGACAATCAAGAAAAGAAAAATTCTTGGATTATTTCCAGCAAAGAATCAGGTAGATTTTCAAGTAAAATGTAGCCGAGAAGGTCATGGCAAAAAGAAAGGGAAAGTCCTTGCAAAGCAGGATTATGAAAAGAAAGGAGAGAAGCTGCCAGGATATGGTGACTAACATGCAAGTAAGTCAAAAAAGTTTTTTTTTTTAATTTTATTTTTAATAACATTTGTAGCCTTGTATATAAGCTTAGTTTACAGAACAAACTTTGATAATAATGAAAACACACTAAAAGTCACATGTTATATTTATTTTATTTCTAAATGCAGTTTGAACAAAATTTTCTGGACAAGCACCTTTGGGTTTCGGTCAACCAAAGTCTCTTTGATGGTTGTCCTAAGGACAAGTGGATTACAAATTTATTGGCGCACCCTGTTCACACCATTGTAAACAGGACCTTTCTTCAAGGGCCAGTAGAATAGTACAACAACAACAACAACAATAAATTACTTAAACAGTGCATTTTCCAAATGTTGAAAGGCACCATACATGTAATAACTATAAACTAAAAATAAAAAATTAATTTTTATAAAAATGCTTCCTTAAAAAGCAAAGTAATTTTCGGCAGTCAATAGAGATGTATTTGATCATTACATCACACAAGCTCACAAAAAACCTTGCATGTGAACAGAATCAAGAATTATTCTTACTCAAATGCTTCATCTTGATAGCATACAGAGAGCACATCAAGATCAGACTAAGCCATGAGTGAACTTTTTTATGTTATCTTATATTCATCAGACAACTTACTGTATGTGCATTATTTATTTTCTTTGTTTACCATGTCCCATCGCCTGCGACAGATAAAAACAAAAAGTAAGAACATACCATAAAATCTCAGTTATAAACCCTGGGCTTTGTAAACTTTGTAAGTTTTTTTGGCTGGCAAGCAAAATATATTGTGATAAATGAGCATTGTTTTAGTTTAATACTTGGTGCAAATTTTTGTAAAGAATTCCCGTTAAGGAACTGTGATGTGCTTATATATAGGAAGGGGTACAGTACAACTGGAATAGTGTTTTGTTGCCAAACTGATGGGCCTAGTATAGCCGCTGGGGCTTATAATGGGGGGGGGGGGGGGGGGGCAGAGATTTCCATTCTATGCACCAATCAAATTAAACCTTCCACATCCCCACCCTTGGGAATTTGAACTTTTGAAATTTGGTTTCTTCAACTTACCTTACCCTGGGATAAGGCTCATATTCAGCAATCAAATGTCTCTACCCCTGGGAAAGAGATTAGCTTCTACAACCCATTTTGAGATATTTATTTTACTTTTCTGGATAACTTGCAACAATCATGTCAGCAGCCAGTTTGTGCAGAGCTTTTGTTGCCCTGTGCTTTTTACCCAGTTCATTATAAAAAGCCAAGCTGTGGCCTTTAAAAACATGTCCTCTAAGTCACCTTCTGCAACAATTTCGATCAGGAAAAGCACCCGACACAAAAAATGAATATGAATGTGAATATATGAAAATCATATATTTGAACTGTGGATAAACATTAGTGTACTTTGTGATCCTCGCAGTGTGCTCTCAACTTAAAGGCCCATGTTCACCCAATGTTTTTGTTTTGAAATGGTTCAATTGTTCAATGCAGCGTTATGATTGGCTGGCACATCAATTTTTCAATTTTCCGTCTGTGCGAAAATCAGCCCAGGTGCGCAAAGCAGATTGGGTGAACATGGGCCTTCAAACAGTTGAGAAAGCAACCTGGAAAAAGTTCAGGCTTGAACGGGATTCAAACCCATGACCTTGAGATACCGGTGCAATGCTCTATACACTGAGCTAAAGTATCAAGCCACATGGATAGATGGTCAATTGCGGCAACTTATTCAAATATACATACAAAAAGGATTAAGGAGAATTTCCATATTGAACACTAACCCGAACTGCTGATTATTGAAATGGAGCCGTCAGACGAACCACAAGCTAACATCAGGCCATAGTCTGGAGACGACCATGATATGGCATTTACTGGGAGAAAAAAAAATCAGAAATGGGAGTAAAATTAATAACAATTCTAAAGTCAGTTTTTACCTCATGAATTTTTGTTGAATTTTATTTAGAAAATGTAACTTGATTTGGGAAAACGTACACTAACGGATATCCGTTGCTACCCGTTTAGCATCCGTTTAAACAGTTTATAGAAGAATTTAATCTGTTTTTTAATCCATTTGATAAGTTTAACAAACCGTTTAATCCAGCCATCACTGGGGTCACCGTACCCACAGGACGCTGTATTAACGAGGTTGGTCTCATGTATGTTTATATGACTTAGCTTTTGTTCCAGCTAAAAATAATGGCAGTTATCAAAGAGGTGACTGTATAAAGGAAGTGGATATGAGGCAGGGTTCCACTTTACTTTTAACAGAATTTTCCTGGTTACCTGAGGAATCATGATTACAAAATTCTTGAAGTTTTGCCCATCCATTACTTGTTTCTTTCCAAATTATGACCTAGAAATCAACAAAGAGACCCAGTGTTTAATTCACTCGTGAATGATGTGATCATTAACTCCTAGAGTCAATTATGGAGAGATGTTATGCAGTTCTTACTTTTGATTCTGTTGACGAAATCCTATGGTGTGACCAATCAAATGAAAGCTCTTCAGCAGTACTTTTGCATGGTACCATTTGTTCTAACTTTTGAGTCTGTTGACGAAATCCTATGGTGTGACCATTCAAATGAAACCTCTTCAGCAGTACTTTTGCATGGTACCACTTGTTTTTCAATACTTTGCAAAATGAAATTTGGGATTTTTCTTGAATTTTGATGTTTGGCACTCTTGGGATTGAAAAGGTTAACAAAGGATTTTATAGACATGACTCAGAGAGTAAAAGAGCGAAGAGAGATACAGGTGTAAACTTACCTTTCTATCATAAGAACAAGATGTCAACTTGCCACACTGGACCTTCATGTCTACAAAAGAGAGTTCAACAAAGTGACAAAAGGTCTCAATGAATAAAAGAGACACATTACAACATTATTAGGCTGAAGTGTCATGCATGGCAGGCCTCAACGATAAGGGGGAGGGAGGGGCACGAAAAGGGAGAGGGGGTTATTAGCATTACGCCCACAGATTTCCTGGTAATCAAATTATGTGAGCTGAATTATGTCAACTGTCAATACATTCACTAATCAGAAACTGGCGCATTCTTTTACGCATGGCTGATTTCACACATGAATTTTGTATGATAACCGAATTAACCAATTGGAATTTTGCAGCTGCCAGCGTCTGCAGAAATGAACAAAAGGGGGTCTTTAATGGAGGTTTCCTTTCACTCTTTTCCCAATGCCTGCTACGCAGGCTAATTGTCTCCTCATTCTGGTGCAAAGGAATTCTGAGCATTCTCTCACTGTATCCACAGGCTAGGGCAAAGATACAGGTGATACTTATGGCTACTGTATTAATTTTGCAACACTACTACCATCAATTACATCAAAGCATGATCACCTCATGGCCCTCCAGCAATGAGCCCCACACAAGAGAACAAGCATCCATCACACTGACACACAAGTAGAAAGAAGAAAGGGAGGAGAGAGGGAGAGGGAGAAGAAACTTGCCATCTAAAACTCTCAGCAAAAAGTACTGGCAAAGAATCTTCATGCTACCCACAACACATGCCACATGAACAAAGCTTAGAACTACTGGTAGTGCACCACCCAACCAACCAGGCTTTTAGCTAGAAATTGAATAGTGGGCATCCTGAAGATATTTCCCGTCGTAACTTTTAAAGGATTAGGTACAATTTTCATGAATTTCTTCGCAAAAAGGGTGTCCACAGGACGCCTGGACACCTTGCTGGCTAAAAGCTTGCAACCAACAACTGGCGACCAGTACTTCTTCGTAGACCCATGGCACTCTCAGTTGTTAGAATGCATATTACACCTACCCTCTCAGACAAGCCACTTGGGTTTGGGTCGTTCCATTGATTTCAAAGATTTTCACTGTCCTGTCAGATGAACATGTTGCAAGCTTCTTACCATAGTAATCCATCTGAGCGTCATGCTGCCAAAAAAGATATTTTACCAAGAGACTGAGCTTTCAATTCCTGAGGAAGAATTTTCACAGACTACGCTGTAACTACATGTCTGTGTATTTGTCTAAGGAGGAAGGAGGGAAGAGGATGGTTATGCTTGGAATTCATTGATACATGAGGTAAATAGTGATAATACAATTTATTACTTAACATTGTATTTATACATATACACCTAATAGACTGTATTCGTATTCCTGGTATTGAACTGGGACTAACTTGCAATGGAGGGTCATGCGGGGGTTATGATTAAAAATATTTGCATGTAAAAAACATTTCCCTGCATCAGCCTTGACTGCAAGCTAGTTCCAATTCAATACTGAGAATAATCACAGAATAAAATTGACGACCGGGCTATCTTTTAATTTTAGCACAAAACTGGTTATAAAACTCAGTCAGTCCTTTGTTACATGTTTTTGTTTTCCATTTCTTTTTTTCGTTTGCCTTGACCCTGCACAAAACACAAAAGGTATTGAAATGCATATGAGCAACTGACCAGTAGAAACATTTGGGTTCACACGTTAAACAAAACAATGTGCAGGGTCACGGTTCGTTCAACATAAAACAAAGCAGCTTTGTACACTCTTTTTGAAATCACAGGAAACCCAAGCGTAATGTTTGCATATTAATGGTACAGTACTTACCCGCTTATAAGAACCTGCAATTTAAGAACCTGTTAGCCTAAAAATATCAATTTAGATCCCATTTACATAAGAACCTATTTAGACTAAAATTTGAAACAGGTTCTTATAGAAAGGTTCTTGTAGTGTTCCTGTATTAATACTTCAGGTATGCGTATGTTTTAAACCGCAAAGCATTATGGATAGAGTTGTTGGCGGCCATCTTTGTATCACATGGCGAGCATTATTAAACATGTTGAGTTCTGAGTGAATCGAGTGATATTGTGTTGCCATCCGCAGCGGAACAGTACATTGGCGACGAGCACGGGATTCTGCCTGCTTTTGTAAGTGTTTATTTTGGAAAATCCGCGAGAAGGAAGTGAGATTTTGAGGAGAATGGAAGATACAGAAACGAGCTCAACGAGTGACACGGGAGGCTCGGTGGAAAGTCAGGCAACAGGGAGTCAAGCAGCTCAGCTCGACCCAATTTTCAGTAACAGAAGTACGAAGTCTACCCTGCTTCAATCCCAGGGAAGATCCAAACACCTTAGCTGTGCGTTGGAAGCGCTGGAAAAGTTCATTCGAGCTGTATGTGTTGGCAAAAGGGGTTTCAAGCGACCCACAGAAAGTTGCATTATTGTTACACACCGCGGGTACAGAATTGCAGGAACTATACTATACGCTCGCAGCCACGGAGGGAGAACTGAAGCCCTACAAAGATGTCATAGCAATTCTGGACGAATATATCGTACCGAAGGTAAATGTTTCCTTTGAAAGACATGTATTCAGGCAAATGGAGCAGCAGAACGGAGAGACAGTCGATCAGTTTGTGTGCAGGTTGAGACAGAAGGTGATTACGTGCGAGTTCACCGATGTGGATGAAGCGATTCGGGACCAGTTGATTGAAAAGTGTCAGGACCAAAAGCTCAGGAGGAAGTTTTTGGAGAAAAGTAACGCCACGTTAGTTGATCTACAGCGCATTGCAAGAGCCTTCGAAGCAGTTAATGAACAGATGAAATCTTTGGATAAGACGTCAACACACCCGACAGGACAAGTCAACTGGATCAAGCAACAGAAATTCCAGAATAAAGGGAGAGGACAGAGTGGGAACAAGGGAAAGAAAGGTGGACAGAACCGCAATATTGAAAAGCCTGGAGTGGATCCATCACAAAGGTGTTTCAAGTGCAATCGTTTTGGTCACTTTGCAAGAGATGTTTCTTGTCCAGCAAAAGGTAAAGAATGTAAGAAGTGTGGTACAAGGGGACATTTTGCAGTGTGTTGTTGGAAGAAGGAAGCTACAAAACCACCACAAAGTGTCGATCAGAAAGACTTCCGGTCTAGGAACAGGAAAGCTTACCACGTAGCAGAGGGAGAAGCTGGCCCAGAAGATGGATATGCATTTGCTATCGGAGGACAGCAGGAAAATGGAGAAATTACACTAAAGGTTGGAGGAGTGGAATTACAGAGGGTGTTAATTGATTCGGGTGCATCGTGTAACGTGATTGATTTTGTGATTGATTTTGAGACCTGGAACAATCTGAAACAGAAACATATCAAGTGTGAATCCAAAGTGACAGACAAGAAACTGTTTGCTTATGGTCAGAGGGAACCAATGGAGGTGGTAGGAACATTTGTCGCAGAAATAGCTTGTGAAGCTAGTGGAGAGGGGTGTATGGATGAATTCACGGTCGTCAAAAGTACCGGAAAGCCATTACTTGGAAGGAACACAGCTTAGAAGCTTAAAGTATTACGAGTGGGACCTTTGAGTGAGCCCCGAGTGTGTTCAGTGGTGACAGAGGGGAGTGATGAAGGTATTCGTGAGGAGTACGCAGATATACTCACTGGTGTTGGAAAGTTGAAGAATTATCAGCTTAAATTACACATCAACAAGGACGTCAAACCTGTTGCTCAGAAAGTGCGGAGACTTCCCTTTGGACTCAGGGAAAAGGTCGACCAGAAGTTAGATGATTTGCTAGACAAGGATATTATCGAGGAGGTACCGGACACTCCTACTGCATGGGTATCACCGTTGGTGGTAGCTCCGAAACCGGATAGGGACATTCGAGTGTGCGTAGACATGAGGAGGGCCAACAAAGCAATAGAGCGTGAGCGACATCCGATCCCCACCATTCAGGAAATTCTGTACGATCTCAACGGATCCACAGTATTCAGCAAGTTGGATCTTAAGTGGGGGTTCCACCAAGTCGAGCTAGAAGAAGAGTAGAGGAAATTAACAACATTTGTTACCCACCGAGGCCTATATCGCTACAAAAGGCTCATGTTCGGGATCTCGTCTGCGCCAGAAAAGTACCAGAAAGTAATATCGGATGTAATACGAGGATGCCGCGGAGTAGCGAATATTGCAGATGATCTGATTGTACATGGAGCAAACCTGGAAGAACATGATCGGAATTTGCACGCAGTTCTACAGCGTCTGAGGGAGAGTGGGCTGACTCTGAATGGTGCGTAGTGTGGGTTCAGACTGCATAGATTGACCTTTTTTGGGCATGACCTTAGTGGTGAAGAGGTTGCACCAAGCGAGGAGAAGGTTGCTGCAGTTGTGAATGCGCAGGCTCCGAAGAATATGTCAGAGGTACGGTCGTTTGTACAGCTTGTGCAGTACTCATCAAAGTTCATCCCCAACTTTTCACAAGTGGCAGAACCTCTACGGAAATTACTCAGGAAAGAAGAGCCCTTTGTCTGGGGCAATGAACAGCAGGTCGCATTTGAGAAGTTGAAACAACTGATGACATCAGCAAATGCGCTTGCCTACTTTAGGGGTGACTGCAAGACAAGAATCGTGGCGGATGCGGGGCCGGATGGGCTGGGAGCGGTGTTGCTGCAATTGCAAGATGGTGAATGGAGAGCAGTGTCATATGCTTCGAGAAATCTTACAGGTCGAAAGGCGTTATGCACAAACCGAGAAGGAGGCGCTGGCTCTAGTCTGGGCATGCGAGAGGATGAACCTCTACGTACATGGGCACGATTTCGAACTAAAACAGACCACAAACCCCTGGAGTGCATCTTCAGCAGAACGTCCAAACCATCCGCGAGGATCGAACGTTGGGTACTTCGCCTACAGTGTTACAACTACCGAGTGGTGTACCGCCCCGGAAAGACAAACATTGCAGATGCGTTGTCCCGTCTGAACCAGGCCAATCCAAAGGATCCCAGCAGTGAGAAAGAGGATATCGTCAGATTTCTTGCCCAAGAAAGTACGCCGGCTACCTTTACTCCAAGGGAGATTGAGTGGGAGTCAGAGAACGATCCATAATTAGCAAGTGTGTGTCAGTACATCCACACAGGCGATTGGTCGCAGTGCAAGATGCCAGGCTATGTATGTGTGAAGAACGAACTGTGTGCCATAGGAAAACTAGTGCTCCGGGGAGATAGGATCGTGATACCCCAGAGTCTCAGGAAATCGGTATTGGAAGCAGCCCACGAAGGACACCAGGGCGTCGTCAAAACGAAGAGTAGGCTGAGGACCAAGGTTGGACAGCGTCACAGAGCGGATGTGCAAAGGCTGTCGTGGGTGTCAGGTTGTGGGTCACTTTTCACCTCCTGAACCAATGCAGAGAACCGAACCGCCTACTGGACCTTGGCAAGATGTCGCAGCAGACCTTATGGGGCCAATGCCCAGCGGAGAAAACTTACTAGTCGTGGTTGATTATTATAGTCGTTATTACGAGGTGGTAGTTATGCGGTCAACTACCACACCCAAGATAGTCAAGGCCTTGACAGGAGTCTTCTCTACATTTGGATACCCCTATTCACTCAAGACGGATAACGGTCCACAATTTGTGAGTAAAGAATTCGAGTTCTTACACGAGTGTGGAATTGAGCACAGGAGATCACCACCGCTTTGGCCACAAGCCAACGGCGAGGTGGAACGGCAGAACAGGACTCTACTGAAGAGGTAGAAGGGAAGAGGTGGACGGAAGAACTGCCGAAATTCCTCATGGCATACAGGTCAACACCTCAAGTCGGTACAGGTGCAACGCCTGCCTTTCTGATGTTTGGCAGGGAGATCAAAACCAAATTACCAGAGTTAAGACCAGACAAGTCAGTGATTAATGAGAGTATTAGGGACAGAGACTGGAGTCACAAATTAACACAGAAAGCCTATGCTGATGGAAAGCGTGGTGCGTTACCGAGTTCGATAGTTCCAGGAGATCGGGTACTGCTAAAGAACACTAAGATTACTGGAAAACTAGCGCCAAACTTTGAGCCAGAGCCATACACTGTGTTAGCAAAGGATAAACATCAAGTAACTGTGAAATCCAGTGAAGGAGCTGTGTACAGAAGAGACAGTTCTTGGGTAAAACCATATATTTCATCTGATGAAGTAGAACTTGACCCAGGGGACACTGAGATTGAATACATGGACACTAAGGGCAAAGACACAGACACGTCCAACTTAAAGTCTGCTGGCTTAGAGTGTTCAAGGCCAAAGAGGACAATCAAACTACCGGAGAGACTTAAAGATTATGTTTTGAGTAAACCTTAAGAGACAACTTCATGCATCTGTAAGAAATTGTTGTTGACGTTAGGAACTCTTGTTGACATTTTATTTGTTTAACCAGTGGTATACTTAAAACCATAATAGTGTCAAAACATTTATACAGTTATAGCGGAAAGGAAGGGATGTAGTGTTCCTGTATTAATACTTCATGTATGCGTATGTTTTAAACCGCAAAGCATTATGGATAGAGTTGTTGGCGGCCATCTTTGTATCACATGGCGAGCATTATTAAACATGTTGAGTTCTGAGTGAATCGAGTGATATTGTGTTGCCATCCGCCGTGGAACAGTACAGTTCTTATAGAAATTAACGTAAAAAAATCTTCATGCAAAAAAACATGACTTAAAAGTAGTGAACTTGAACATGTATACACTTCTAAATTTGGTATAAATAATGTTTGAAAAACATTATATCCACATATATGTATATATTTCATTAGATATATATATATATCATTAAATCAACTTTTAGCCTGATACGGAGAATTAAAATATCTACTAAAATGGGTCGAGTCATGGTCACATACTGTCTAAAGGCCAGGCCTGTTTTGGCATTAAATTAATAAACATGCCACCTTTCTACCATTCACAGGTGTATAATATATTTCTCATGAAATAGGAACCTATTTAAGAACCTGGGTAGCCTGAAATTCCACTAAGCACCATTTACATAAGAACCCGTTTAGGCTAAATTTGAAAAAATGGGTTCTTATAAACGGGTAAGTCTGTATTTGAAAATAAATTATAAGACATTGTATGGAATTTCGAATTCAACGTTTTAAGCAATATATAAAATCAAAATTGCTGAATAAAATCGTTGAAACATTTACTGGTGTTGTATTTATCTTTTTCAGTGTTTCTACGCTATTTGAACGATGTTTAGTCCATTTATCTTACCTTGTATAATATAAATGAAAGGAAGGAGAGTTCGGTCGCTTTCGGCGTTCGACACGTGTCCACAAATGGCTCATTTTTCGCACAAAAATAGGTGCTGCTCCCATTCTGACTGGTCGTCCTCACAGTGGAATAACGTTAAATTGCATTTCTTCGAACAACTTGAACATCCCTTGTTGATTATGACGAACAAGCCGCTCTACAAAATCACATAGCACTGCAAAATAGGCGCCAGAGAGCGTGAAGAACGGAAGAGACCACGGATGCGCGGTCAACACTGGGTACCAGAGTAAAATCAAACCCCACAGGGAAGGGAACGTTCAATTTTGTCAACCTCATTCTCGTCCCCAGAGCCGCTTGACCCTCTTAACCGCTGGAGCCTGAGTACGACTCGTACTCAGGCTCCGGCGATAAAGAGGGTCAAGCGGCTCTGGGGACAAGAATGTGTCAACCTGTCATTTTTGTTGCGCCTACCACCCGGTGAGGACCAAGTTGTCACTCTGCTTATCATGCTTTCGACATTAAAGCCCCATTTACACGTACAAAAAAATCGGCACGGCACCCCCAAATTTCGGTACCGTGCCCAAACTATTTAAGCACGGCACTCCCAGTTTACACGAACAAAATAGTGGAATTTCTCTCAAATGGGCACGGTACCTACTTCTGTATTGGCATCCCTAATATTCGCCTGTATTTCACCGGAAAATGGCGGGAAATGATATTATTGTCACTGTTTAACGGGTATTGATTAGAAATCGGCGCCTAGAACAACAGGAAGGACATCAACGTTATCTGAAAGGAATGTATCGTCTGTATCGTAACGTTTCTTATAATATACTCAGCAAAATATAAAGTTTCTGATTGGCCAATGATGAATGCATAATTAGATTGTAGAGTGCAAATCTACTGGTTGTAAAGTGCAATAAGAAAGCTGCGAACCTGTTGCACTTACTTTAAAAGCTTGGAACTTCAAGCTTAAATATTTCTTTAAATGATGTGATCAATTTTTAGATTTCAGGCATGGTTTACCTGTCAAAAGATTGTTATTGATTGGTTAAAAATAATGGAAACCATTTAGTAGTTCATACGATTTCCTATACGTATCGTATCGGTCTGTCTGTATAAAGTGTGTGTATCGTCCGCCATTTTGAAATTACAATGGTTGCTACGCATGCGTGACGGCTTAAAAATTTTAATTCGTTCAAAATTATAGGAAATCGAACATTTTTTGGCACGGTGCCTTCTTTTACCCGTGCCGAGACTGCCTCCTGGAGGTAGTCTCGGCACCCCTAAAATTGTGGGCACCAGTGCAACATTGTGTTTGGGTCCGACACG
>JAJGOT010000994.1:0-22500 GCA_022457155.1 Cladopsammia gracilis | reverse complement strand
GCCATTCTTGTAGCTGAAAATTACGGTGGCCCAAAAGAGCCACACACAAACAAAAAAGAAAACACAAATTAAAAAAAGCAAAACGCAAACAAAAAAAGCCAAAAGCAAACAAAAAAGCAAAACGCAAACAAAAAAGCAAAACGCAAACAAAAAAGTACAACGCAAACAAAAAAGCACAACACAAACAAAAAACGAAACGCAAACGAAAAAGCATAACGCAAACAAAAAAGCAAAACGCAAACAAAAAAGCAAAATGCAAGCAAAAAAACAGATTGGGAGCGAGGTTAACATGAAAACGAGGTAAGAGTAGAAAACTGGGATGGACTGGTCGCTGGTTGTGCCGAGGAGTACTAGGAACGACTTTCCAATTCGGGCTTCGGAAACCAATATGGCGGCCTAAATGCTATGATGCGGCCTTATGCGCAATCGAGCGCGAAGAAGGAAGGTATATAAGGTAAGGTAAATGCGATGAAACTCACGGTCAATGGAAGCGTTTAAGCTGAAAAGAAGCGTGTTTTACGGTACAGTTTGCGATTGTGACAATCTTTGAAGAATTTCTTGATCTTCTATGGCAAGCCATCCTTGTAGAAATGTCTGATTAAGATGTCTTTGTCCCGCTGGCCGGTATTACCCAAGAAAATGGCTCATCCTCGGTGTAAGAACCTGTGAAACTCACGAGTGACGTAAAACAAAGAAAACAAAAGGCATAAAACAATAGAGTCAACTGGGAATGCAATACTACAAAGGTGAAAAACAAAGGAAAAAGTCACAGGTTCTTACACCGAGGTAAACCCAAGAAAATAGTACCATCCAGCGGGACATCCTAAATTATATCAGCAGTTTGTTGCATGTACATCACATCTAGCTTTCATTGTTACATTGTAATACAGACCTTGCTTTCTGTAGATTTCTACCAGCTCGGGACTAACTGAACAGGAATATTTTTATTCATGAAAGTTGTCTTGTCCCTGTGGTTGGTATTACCTAAGAAAAAAGTACCGTCCAGGGGGACACATGAATGATATTAGCCATCAGCTCACATTTACATCACTCACATGTGGGTTTTTACCTCACAACTTATTTCAGACTTTGCTTGTTATAGATCTTCACCATAGGTCGATGAGTTACCAGATATATTTTGGTGCTCAGTGGTCTTGTCCCTTTGGGCAGTATTATCTAAGGAAATAGTACTGATCAGAGGGACGTGATTGATTATATCACCAGTCAGTTATGACATCTTGCTTTTTATTTCATGATTTATCTCTAAACGTTCCTGTATGCAGGATCTACAAGTTTTGGATAAATTAATACAAATATTTTCATATTCAGTTGCCCTGTCCGTCTGTAACCAGGAGACACACTGGATAATATCAGCAAGACTAATTGAGAAACTTAAACAGTGTATAAAATCTCATGTTTGTTTTAGAGTTCTGTAAAAAAAAACAACAAGAAAAATCCAAACTGTAGATGACATGAAATGAGACATTAGTCATTAAACCAAGTGCCTGGTTCAAGGGTTTCCAAGTCTTCTTCTGTCAGTGAAATGTTGCCTTCTCTGCTTGGAAAATTATCAATGCAAAAGTATAAAATGGGCTTTCTTATTATAAATTTGAGAGAATCCACAACTTAAAAGGCAAGGTGCCAGAGCCCCACTTTTTGTCTAGTATTTTTATCTTTCTTCTAGAGACCTATTTTCTGGATAAAAATGCTCTCAGAATTCTATAATCAGTTCAAAGTACAGATGAACCTCCTCTAATGGTCACTTCTCCGCAGCAACAGGACAATGGGCTCCTGAAAACAGCTGCTTGTTTCTTCTTTTTTCCCAGTGGATACATTCACTATTGTTTATTCATTTCTACAACGGCCAAGGGTGGCATTGTGGATAGGTTCCACTGTATCTCCATGAATATATATTTTTTTTCAGTAGGGGTGGGGGGGGGGGGGGTAGATGCCTGGCAATGCCTAGGCTAAACAGCCACCTCATTTTTTTTTTACTGAATCGATCTGCCACTGGCTTTTTTCACCTACTAATATTTTGACCTAAGTTGGATTGGGGGCTAACCAGAAAACCTAACAGTTTTTTAGCTTCCAAGCTCACACATTCAATTTCCTTTATTTTAAAGTTGTATTTTCACACATATAAAATATGTAAAGTTCAATGAAATATTAAGAGCTCAGTAAAGAATTGTTGTTGTTGTTGTTGTTACAACCAGGTCCAACACCAATGAGACAGGGATACATTAATGACTAGCTTTATTCCAATGAGGATATGCATATATATTTTTTTAATATAAACATCGTGGGTAAAGAAAAGAAAGCTTCAAAATTATACAAACAAATGTTGAAAAATGTACTGCTGTTACAATCTATTACATCTAACTGGTAGATCATTCATACACTAAGGTATGAAATAAGTCATGAAATAAAAAAGCTAGATGTCATAGCTGACTGGTGATATAATCAATCACGTCCCTCTGATCAGTACTATTTCCTTAGTAATACCGGCCAAAAGGACAAGGCAACTTTCATGAATAAAAACACGGCAATAGCCAAAACAATAAACAGCCAGATGTGATGTACATGCAAACAAATGCCGCTATAATTTAGGATGTCCCGCTGGATGGTACTATTTTCTTGGGTAATACCAGCCAGCGGGACAAAGACAGCTTAATCAGACATTTCTACAAGGATGGCTTGCCATAGAAGATCAAGAAATTCTTCTAAGATTGTCACAATCGCAAACTTCGTAGTGTACCGTAAAACCACGCTTCTTTTCAGCTTAAACGCTTCCATTGACCGTGAGTTTCATCGCATTTAGGCCGCCATATTGGTTTTTAATCGAGAAATCGGAAAGTCGTTCCTAGTACTCCTCGGCACAACCAGCGACCAGTCCATCCCAGTTTTCTACTCTTACCTCGTTTTCATGTTAACCTCGCTCCCAATCTGTTTTTTTGTTTGCGTTTTGCTTTTTTGTTTGCGTTATGCTTTTTTGTTTGCATTGTGCTTTTCTGTTTGCGTCCGTTTTTTGTTTGTGTTGTGCTTTTTTGTTTGCGTTGTACTTTTTGTTTGCGCTTTGCTTTTTTGTTTGCGTTTTGCTTTTTTTTGCGTTATGCTTTTTTGTTTGCATTGTGCTTTTTTGTTTGCGTTTCTTTTATTGTTTGTGTTTTGCTTTTTTGTTTGCGTTTTGCTTTTTTGTTTGCGTTTTGCTTTTTTTAATTTGTGTTTTCTTTTTTGTTTGTGTGTGGCCCTTTTGGGCCACCGTACTATTTAGAATTTAATATTTACGATATGATCTCAGAAATTATTAAGAAACATGTACCGGAAAGCATTTAATTCCATTCAAGCTTGGTGGTATTTTCTTGAAAAGAATCTATAACATTAGTTGCTATAGATTTTGGTCGAAGTAAACAACGCATATTTAATCGCGGTAAGGCCACGCAACTATATTTTCTTTGATCGAAGCAAAACGGGCTCTTATTTAATAAAGGAGATAACTTAGCGAAAACCACCATAGAAACGCTCGAAAGAGAAATTCGAGCCGTTAATTTATCCCAAATGAGAGGAAACCAAATTCGTAGCAGAGTCAAATGGTTTGAAGAAGGTGAAAAACCTAGCAAATTCTTTTTTTACGCTCGAAGCAACACGGCTCAGAAAAATACTGTTCATTCTATTTATAACTTCGCTGGTGTTAAAGTCTTTTAACAAGACTCCGGCTCATTTCGATTTTTACCGTAATTTGTACTCGCAAGAACCTGTTAATTTAACAGTCCAAACCGAATTTTTGAACAAACTTGAAAACAGATTAGAGCGAAATTTTATCCTGCGAAGAATGAGTTTTATCTTTGGCTAAAATTACCCATGCAATGCGTGGACTTTCTTCAGGGAAACCCCCCGGTTCAGACGGATTACCTCAAGAATTTTACGCTAAATTCTGGGATCTTTTTGGCCTTATTTAGTTTGGAAAATAATTCTTTCAGTGATTCAATGCAAGGAGGCGTGACTAGGTTACTTTACAAGAAAGATGATAGGAAAAACCTAAAAAATTGGTGACCCCGCCATTTCGCTACTCGATGTTGATTACAAAATTTGTTCAAAAGCTCTTACAAACAGATTTTCAAAAGTGTTACCCTCGATTATTCAAGAAGATCAAACTTGTTCCGTCCCAGAAGGGCGATTTTCGAGAAATTATTTATTTCTCTTGCGTGACACTCACTGTCAAGCAAATATGAAAATTATAGCTAATCGTTTTTTGACCAAAGAAATTCCACTCAAGTTGGGGGTGAGGCAGGGAGATCCCTAGTCTCCACTTTTGTACGTTATATGCGCAGATGTTTTGGCTACCAGTGTAAGAAAGGATGATACTATTGAAGGTTTTCTCCTTCCAGAAGCTCGAGGAAAGCGTTTTAAAATTCGCCAATATGCGGATGACTCCACATGTTTTGTGAAGTACATTTTTTTTCTTTAGACAAATTGTTTACCTCACTTCACAAATACGAGACAGGTACAGGGACTAAATTAAATGCCATGAGGTTAGGAGCTTGGTGCTCACATCCGGACAATCCTTATGGCCTGACGTTGGTGTCAAGAATGCGAATCTTGGGTGTCTGGTCTAGCAATGGTAATGCAAATTTGAAACCGGATAACTGGTTACCACGCCTTTCCAAGCTAGATTAAAATTTGAACCTGTGGAAGGGTGTGGGGTGTTTTCACTCCCACCCTATCCGCACTACTCAATACTAGGTTTTTAGTTAATGTTAAGACTATTTTCTTTTACCTATGGACTTCTGCTTACGATGAGAATGACATGCGAGCGCGCTTTTTCATTAAGACCATACTTATGGTATATGGGTTTTTCGAAATAAAAGGCAACTTTCCACAATGGCACCGAGAACTCTCGGGCCACTGTAAGGGACATAAGGAATGACATCACAACACAGTTGCAAATTGATTTCTCCCGAATGACCGAACAGAAATTTTCTGCTTTGTGGTGTCATCCGAATATTTGTGAAGCTTGTGACTCATAATTGAGCTTTTAACTGGCAAATCATCATTTCCAAATCAGTTTTTCGGGTAATTTTCCAGACGCAACAGATGTATTTTATTCGGAAATTAGTCATACTAGTTATTCTAGACCGAGAAAATGTTGTTTTGTGAGCTATTGTGTAATTTGTGCAGTCTAAATGTACTGTGCAGACGGTCGCGTTATACGCTTACTGTTTTTGAGAATTGCTAAAATTGAAAAATAGTCTGGTCGTCAATCTTAATTCTAATTTTTCTTGTGCTTCTGACCTTTCACCTAAGTTAAGCTTATTATTATCATTTCTGTTCAGAGAGCTCCGCTGTAAGGCTAAGCCTATCTATATATATTAAATGGCTTATTAATCAACTTCCCCTTGTCTTTCCCCATACAATAAGGACAACAACTTTGTGTGGCTGAGAATGGGGAAGTGGGTGACAAAGTGCTCGATTAATATATCAGCCCCATGAACCCCTGGAGTGTCAAGAAAACAAAACCTACAGCCCAAGGTGATGCACACAATGGATGAAGAGGAGGGAGTTGGGCCTTCTCTCAGAGCCACTGTGAGCATTCCTGGGTAGAGAGGAGGGAGTTGGGCCTCCTCTCTGATTGGAGGGAGTGGGCCTCCACTAACCTAACTCCAGGGGGTAGAGATTGGAGGGAGTGGGCCTCCAAAACTCGAGTCTATGGGGGCAAAAGTGTGACGAGAGGAGCACTTCATCCCCATTCCCGTGTTTAATTTAACCATCTTAAACATGAATTTGCATAATAAATTATCTAGACCAACTTAAGTTTGGTACTTAATCTCTTTGATATTTTAAATGTTCATTAAAGCAAGTCCTTTGTTCATTCAATGAATTTGCATAATAAATTATCTAGACCAACTTAAGTTTGGTACTTAATCTCTTTGATATTTTAAATGTTCATGAAAGCAAGTTAATTCTAATTTACGCAAATAAAAACATTAGTGCAGTACTCAGTTTCTCTAAGATTTCTATTGTTCATCAACCAATTAACATATCTATTAAAACCGACTTGAGTGTCGTTCTTAATGTCTTGAAGATTTTAAATGTTCATTCAAGGAATTTTAATGCTAATGTACAGAAACCAACCTAAGTGAAATACTGAGTTTCTCTACAATTTAAGTTTTCATTCAACAATAATGCGTCACAATGCGTGGTTGCAAGGGGTTCTGGCACAGGCGACCCTCCTGTTAAAGTTGTGACAAGTACGGTTTTCGGTCCCCCTAGAAGTACTTGGCGATGAGGGTCCTGATTGGAAAACCCCAATCTCTTCCTTCATAAGTGAAGGGGCAACTGTGAAGGTTTTGAGCCACAGTTGACTGTCGATGGTTGACCATTTCAAAGACTGATTGGCAGCGGCCTTCTGCCTGAACTTTATATCATATACGCACCACCCCAACCCCTTGTGGTACTTAGCTGCATAACGAATCAGAGACATATACTCCAGTAACTCTGAAGCACGATGTGGAAACTTGCTTATTAGGACGCCCATGTAAGCAGTAAAGGCCGTCGTCCACTCCGCTATATCGGTTATGGATGTAACTTTGGCCTTGTTTACTTTTATAACTGAGTTTTCTACAGTTAAGGTGAGTGGCTCATAGTGTGTCGGATTTAACGTGTTAAAGTTCTTGGGCAGTAATTTAGCTAGTTCCATGAACTCACCATTTAAGATTTCCTTTACAAGTTTGGCCGGCAGTTCATGGACGGAATCCATTGCTGTGTTAACAGTAGAAGAATTTGCTGGAACCCTTAATGGTACTGGTGGTACGTTTGGGGCGCCGCTGCTTGCAGGTGTTCCAAATGTCCCCGTGGAAGGTGTTTGGAGAGCTGTGTTGCCGGAGGAATCTGTTCCTTGGATAGTTGGAGCGGGAGCTGGTGGATTCGAGCCTTTGAAGGCGCTAACTGCGGCTTGAACGGCGGCGGAGGCGGCTTTTTTTATCGCCTCGTTTAAAGACCCTTGCACGATGGATTGCACTTGGGTGAGTTGGCTTGGGGATAAAAGCCCGTCCTGCGAGGACTCCCTGCCCAGTAGCTCTTGGACTTGGCGCTGAAGCTGTTGGAATTGCAGTTCTAGTGCGGTAGATTCCACGTGCACGTCGCCATCTTGATTTGGGGGTGGAGTGCCAGGAAGGCTTGTTGTGTTACCCCGAGCCTCTTCGATTCGTTTTATCAAGGCAGCACGTCCTCCGGTTGTTACGAGGTTTAGCCTGCTGCATAAGGATCGCAAGTCCTTCACGTATAGCCTGCCGAGCTCGAGATCTGCTGGTATGGGACCGGGATCGGGCGATGTGGAGGCGTTCCTTGCTCGGCGAGTCGGCGGCATATTCACGGGATGAAAACAGCCGCAAAATGCAAGTTCAACTAGTCACAATGGCGTCAAAGTTTGCACCGCGTAGATTACAACAAAGATCACCGTTTTCCAGATGAACGGACAAGGAGGAATAAAAAATATTCTCCTGACAAAAATGTAGCACTGTTGTTAATTTCGTGTGAAAGCAAAGACACTGAGAAAATGTAGCAAGCACGTATCGAGATGCCAAGGTTCATTCTCATTGGATGGTTAGCGGGATTCTCACGTGAGGTCAACCTGCGACCCGTGATTGGATGTTACAGCAATCATCAGTTCGTGTGACGGCAATGCGAGAGCTTCACAGATATGTGCATTTATTAAGCGGCAAGTCTTTCAATCTTGAACCGTAGTTTTTAAATTAGTGTTCAATTTTTTTGTGTAATATAAAAAGTAACATCCAACAACCCTGTGATGGATAATACAATTACAAGTGGTCTTAAAAGCTTTAAAAGACGGGTACTGGTGCATTATACGCCCTCTACCTAGTGCACTAGGTCAGCGGACACTTACCCTTGGTCCCGTGGATGTTCGCTTACGGGAGGTTCGACTGTATCACTGGGGCATTCAGATGTATCCCCGTCTTAAGGAAGCAATGTCACCTGGGGCATTCAGGTGTACCCCCGCCTTAAGGAAACAATGTCACCGGGGGCATTCATGTGTACCCCCGCGTTAAGGAAGCAATGTCACCGGGGGCATTCACATGTATCCCCGTCTTAAGGAAACAATGTCACCGGGGGCATTCAGATGTATCCCCGTCTTAAGGAAACAATGTCACCGGGGGCATTCAGATGTATCCCGGCCTTAAGGAAGCAATGCCACCGGGGGCGGAGTTGCTCTTTTTGGTCAAAACACTTCGAAATATTTGACAAACTACCTTTTCTCTTAAACAATTGCTCTTAGAGGACAGAGAGGAAAATATCAAGTGACTCCGTGAAGAGTGAACAAACCAGAATCAGATTGAAGCGATTTTTCTAAGACTCACGGGAAGAACTTTAAAAAACATTGGTCAATTTTATCAAGTTGCAATCCATCTCCATCCTGGGGTCCATTCAATAAAACTTTTACAAGTGTAATTTACAAGTGTAGCTATTGTTTTCAACCCCTGATTCAATGGCTACACTTGTAAATTACGCTTGTAAAAGTTTTATTGAATTGACCCCTGGTCTTCCGCGGCCAAAGAGGCTTCTTTACAGTTTTATTCTACATCTACCGGATATATATGACATGCAAAACCCTTGCCAGGACAGACGGTTTCACGGCAAGTGCGATAAGAAGTGCAATAAAACAGGGGCCTCTGCAGTGCTGGCTAATGAAAAGACAATGTGTGTCGATATTATTATGCGCGGCATGTGAAGGAATGGGTGTGGTTGAAATTAAGGATTCGGACGCCATTCTTCGGCCTGAAACAAGTTGCGGTCAGGTATTTTCCGTTCAGGATGCGTTGTCTGGCTGTAAGCCATTTACCAAAGAACAGGTCGTCGAGATGTTTCGCGATGTCTTCAACGAGGGCCTTGGTACGTCTACTTGAGGGCGAGTAATCATCCGACTTAACGATTCAGTGAGGCTCAACACGCTCCCCGTCGGGGTCGAGTTGCGCTTCGCGCCAAGATCATAGAAAGCCTGGAAAAACTTCACAGCTGCGGGGTCATTGAACCATGAGTCTAAAGGCCGACGCCTTGGATCTCATCTATGTTAGCTGTCCCGAAGAAGAATGGGAAAATTAAAATTTGTCTAGACTCAAATTAAAGGATCTGAATAAGGCAATATTTCGGGAGAACTATCCTATGCCCACATCAGCTCCTCTGTAATTGTTATCGTGTTTAAATAAATAAATGTTGTTGTAAAAAATGCCTACTATTGAGGAATTCGCCACTCGTCTTCATGGCGCTAAGGTCTTTTCCGTCCTCGATGACAAGAATGGTTTTTGGCATGTCAAATTGGATGAGGAGTCTTCGTATCTGACTACTTTTCATACACTTCCCCCCTCCCCCCTCTTGGTCGCTATCGCTGGTGTAGAATGCCGTTTGGGATAAGTTCCGCGCCTGAAGTCTTCCAACGGCGCATGCACCAATTGATTGAAGCTTTCAGCGGTAAGGTCGTTGCAGATAATTTTACGGTTGCCGGTTTTGAGGACACACTCGAGTAAGCCATTTGTGATCACAACCAGAACCTTATCGCATTTCTTCAACGTTGTTCTGAGCTTGTCGTCAGGCTTGCAGTGGAGATACTCCAGCTGTGCTTAGATGAAGTCCCTTTGATCGGCCAATATGCTACTAAATCTGGTCTGAAAATTCATCCTGAGAAGGTACGGGTACATTTTTGGGCGCGACGTCGTACACGTAGAAACTGATCACAAACCACTAGAATAAATCTTTAAGAAAAGTCTCTGTGACCCATCCGCAAGACTTCAACGCATGCTGTTACGGCTTCAACGCTACAATCTCAAGACAGGTATACAAGAAAGGTCCTCTCGATACCCTGAGCAGTGCGTACCTAAAAAGAAACGCTACCTTCAAAAGAAGTGAAATCCCTGGAACTTGTCGACGATGTTGAGTATTTGTAGGTTTCTTCGTCTCTGCTGGCGCAAATCGAGCAAGAATCGGCCCGGGTCCAGTTTGTACGACTCTTCGACAAGTCATTATGCAAGCCCGGTTGGCCAAGCGACATTCGTCAAGTGCGACCCTGATTTACGCCCTTTCTTCCAGTTTCGTGGTGAGCTGATTGTTCAAGGAAAATTGTTTTTCAGGGGTTCTGGGCTATTCGTCTCAAGAAGGAGTTTATGTCCCTTGCTCACTCGAGTCACATTGGTCTTGGTGGCTGCCTGCTTCGTCGACTTCGCGAGTGTATGTTCTGGCCCGCAATGAGCGCCCAAATGAAGGTTTTGGTACCAGTGTGATATTTGTCTCACATACCGTGACTCACAAGTGCAGGAACCATTACTTCAGCACAGTGTCCCTCCTCGTCCTTGGGTTAAGGTTGCTGCGGATATCTGTTTTCACTCAGGCCGAATACTGCTGGTTGTCGTCGACTGTTTTAGTAACTTTATCGATAGGGGTTAGACTCTCCCTTCTGAAACCTCCAAGGTCGTGATCAGAAGTCTAATAGCGATATTTAGCCGTTTTGGGGTGCCTAATACCTTGGTAACGGACAATGGGCCGTGTTTTGCGTCGTCTGAATTCACCAAATTTGCTGTCCAGTGGAACTTTCAACACATTACCTTGAGCCCCCGTTATTCGCAGAGCAATGGCAAGGCCGAGAACGCCGTGCGCACTGTTGAACGGCTCTTTACGAAATGCCGTCGGCTGGTGTCATTGAATTCTAAGCGCTCTCGGATTGGCGTAATACTCCGAGTGAGGGCATGGATACGAGTCCCGCCCAAACGTCTTTTGGGTCGCCGCTGTAAGAATTTACTGCCGACGCCTAGACGACGCTAACACTCTGCGCGACCGGAAAGAACGTCAGCGTAGGGACTACAACCGTAGAAAGCGTGCCCTTTCACCAATCCAGTCTGGTGAGACTGTCCGCGTTCGTTTACCTTCTCGAACGTGGAAACAAGCTGAATGTCTTACAGAAGTTGCCCCCAGTTCATACGATGTCCTAGTCAATGGGCTGCCAATTATTGTGCGTGGCGTCGGTTTTTCCATCGAGAGTCAAGATGGCTCTTGCTGAGTTGATTAAAGTTTAACGTTACATAAGCAACGCTTAGGAAATATCTGCAAGGGCCGTGAACGGACAATGCAATTCAAAGGCGTGGGATCCTGGTGGATCTAGTCAGCAATTTTTTTTTAAATAGGAAATAACTAATAAAGCAAGGCTGACTGTACAACTGGGATTATGTATATTCTGTCCAATATTTCGTCAGGCACGGCCTGACTTCTACAGGGAATAAAATGACTACATTTTAATTCCCTGAAGAAGTCAGGCCGTGCCAGCTGACGAAATATTGGACAGAATATTCTGAGTATACATAATTGCAGTTGTACGGTCAGCCTTGCTTGATTAGTTATTTCCTAATAAAAGATAAAATAAAACAAAAATTCAAACAAGCTGGTGAACATTCACTGCCGACTTGAAGCACTCCGCAGGGGGCGGATCCAGGATTTTGAAATGAGAGGTGAAATTTTAATCAAAAAAGATATCAGAGAAATAAAATATTATTTATTTGAGAAATACTTTAGAAAAAAGAAAGAAAGGGTCTCAGAAAAGGAGGGGTGAAAATTCACCCATTTCACCCCCACTGGATCCGCCCCTGCTCCGTTGATTCCAATGATGATAATGTCAGGTGGTGAAATGGTCCCCTCGCTGGCTCTCGGCCAAAAACTGTTAGTACTTGTATTAATCGCATGATACTTGGAAGGGGAAGAATTTTAAAGGATGGAAGGGACGGCTTCTTTGGAAAACTTGATGCTTATTCTTATTTTTAGGTTTCCATTCATACAACCATGATTTTTTTATTTGCTTTTCAAAGTGATACTCTCCTTACGGACACCTCTCTATTACGGACAGTTTCCTATGTCTCGACAAAATTCTAACATATTTTCTTTAAAAAAGACCCCTATAATACGGACCCTCTCTAATACGGACAACGGACACTAAATCTCGGGCCCCAGAGAGCAAAATCATATAAACTTAACCTCTTTATTACGGACACTCCGATGATCAGGTGATGTTAGTTTGAGTAAGTAATACAATTTCGTGTTCGTGGTTATTCATATACCTTATGTATCGATTATGTAGCTGAGAATTTTACAATCGAATACACTACTCTCAGTGGAGTCTTAAAAGTGACGTCATAGAGGTGACCTCTATAACACGGACACTTTGCTCTGTCTCTTCGGTGTCCGTATTGTTCCCCCCCCCCCCCCCCCCCCCCCCCCCCCACCTCGTCCCGCTGCGCCAGAGAACACTACAGCAGGAGAGGCTACCCAGTCCTTGGAAAACGCGGGCTTCCCTTTGCAAAATGGCGCCTTGTCAACATAAACTCAGCTGAGAAGGGAAGACCAAGTATTAGAAGTGTTAGAAAGGCTACATTTCTCTTAATATGGAACAGTTAGGGTCAGGAACAGGTGAAGCAGACTAAAAGAAGTCTTTTGCTGGCAGAGATTCCAGAAATTTGCTTCAGTTTTCTGGATCCGGAACAAACTGTTAGCGGTAATGTTCAAATTGATAAATTTTGTACGTCATTGCTTCCACACTTCCATACTTTTCCAGTATTTTTCACTTCTTTTCTGTCGATAGCTTAGAGGGTTGTCCAATATTCGGACAAATTTATGCATAGCATTGTATTGTATTATATGACCATAACAATAGTTTAACAATACATTGTAGAACGGCACAGTACAGCACAATGTATTTATACAGTACAATGCTATGCATAAATTTGTCAGAGCACAGGCAGACCACACTCTGTTTGTGTTTTGAACTGTTTTTATCAAACTCACGATAAAATCCCATACAAATCCTTATATTTTTGTCGTTGAGGATTCCTGTTGTGAGCCTGGGTACCCTGTGGTACTGTGCATAAGAAATTGTAAGTCTTAACTATTGTAAATTTTTTTCTTCATAAAAACAGATCTATCGTTCAATTGTTGCTTTTCCTCTAAATGTGTCAAACATACGAAAAACTTGATTAAAGGCGTGTCATGAAAACTATCTCTTCGAAAAGTCTCGTCGGTTGAAACCCGTGATTCGTGGACAATATTCTCAAAATAATCCTCTATGATTCGTTCATTCGCCCGTCATTTAAAGACTCTCAAGACTCCAGCAAGATTGATTTGAGTGATTTGAGTCCACGCAAACAGATGCGTTATATTTCAACATATCTGCTTACACCCATGCCCGGGGCTTACAAAAGGTTATTAATAATATTCATAAATTGTTCATTTATTAAAACCAATAATAATCGTTAAAATCAATAAAAATCAATACAATTAAGGGGACTTGACTTGTGAGTATCAATTTTCATTGACTGATTGAACCAATCGATATTAATCAATTAATTTTTATTGATTATAGTGATTGCTTTCCAATGATTGATTTTCATCAATTGGGTAGGCTGGGCCTAAAATTACCTTGATGTTTTATGAGTGCAATTGATAAATAGATAATTGTATAAGGTTTAGTTTGATGTGTAATTAAGTTACCATTATAGAACTTAGATGTTCAATACAACTTGAACATACAGTACTGTATAATAATAATTTATTGTAATTAAGCAGTGACCAACAGTCAGTAAGCTGCCTGATTAGCTCAGTTCGTAGAGGAGATCATAAGTTCCAATCTCGGCCAAACCACCAAATAGGTGTCTGGAAAACTCAGATCCCAAAAACTCAGACCTCAAACCTCGAAAAAACACAGACCTTGAAAACACAGAGCTTGAAAACTCAGCCACCTCGAAAACTTTAACCTTTGATCCAGAACACAGACAGACTCGGTGACGGATATTGAGCTTACTCAAAGGTCTGAAATCAGAATCCGGTCCAAGTCCATACTTTCTCACATGGGGTGATTGCATAAGATGTTCAAGAATAAATGAAAAATGTCTAAGGCCTTTCCAGCTCATTTATTCATATGCCAAGAGTTTAAAGCTTATACTTTCTCTCCTTTTCTTTTTTTTTGGTCTTATTTTTTTCCTGATGTTTTAGAACACAAACAGATTAGTCCTGTGTTAGTGGCATTTGAACAAGAACTGTCCAGGTTTATAAAGTACATCAAGAAAAAACAAGAGCGTGGACTGAAGATCATGAAGAAAGATGAAGAGTCTCTTGCTAGAGGGTAAGATATCAAAATTTAAGAAAAATCCCAAATTTCATTTTATAAAATACTGAAAAACAATTGGTACCGCATGCAAACGTGCTGCCAAAGAGGTTTGGTTTGGATATAGTGACACCATAGGATTTCATACACAGACTCAAAAGTTAGAATGTATATGTTGTAGGTTAAAATTATTTTAAGTTAAAAATATTTTAAACTAGGTTAATTTTTATTTTCCTTTGTCCCAGATTCATTAACATAACCTCAGACAAAGGAAAATAAAAACTAACCCAGTTTAAAATAATTTTAACCTTAAATAATTTTAACCTACAACATATACACTACATGTCTTTATAATTGGTAGTTTCTTGGTGTTGCGGATGGTGTGATCACCAAATGACATAAAACGAAAGATTCAAAAGACACTGAACAATACCCACACCACAACACAAAAGCTAACCAACAATGGCTTCCGCAACACCAAGAAACACCCTTATAATATTATTGAAAGGGTAATTTTTAATTCATGTTTTTTTGCTTATTAATGCAAGGTCGAATACTTTGTTCTCAATGTGGAACACATATGAAGCTCGTCTTCCGCCAACTTACTATCAAAAAAAGCTACTCGACACTGGTGACTCCCTGTTTTCTGTCAAGGTACAAATCACTGACAAATAACGTAATGCATGCACTTTTAGTTTTACTATCCAGAATGGACATGAGTCAAAATTCAAGAAAAATCTAAACATCCTCTTTGTAAAAACAAACAATACCATAATAAGTCCCGTTTTCAACGCTTCGTGTAGTCACAAGTTATTTTTTTGTTTTCAATCGCAGGAATATAAACTCGTCCAATTCCACTGTTATGGTAGACATCTAACAAAATACTTACACAGGGAACTTACCCTGACAGAGGTTGCCGAATTGGATGCTGAAGCTTTCTATAAGATGCATTTGCCGACCAGCTTTGATGATTTTGCTTTCGCCACAATGGTGGTAGGTGGGGGGGGGGGGGGGGGTACTCTGCATATTTTTGGGTGGGGGTGTGCCGCTGGGACTCTGAGACCCTTAACCTATATACTAGACCAGTTTAGCTGCATTTTGCAACCCTATTCTAGACTAAACAATGAAAAACCCTACCCTATCCTAGACCTATTCCAGACTCGCTATTTTCCAGAAACTCATTCACTATCATAGTTATTAGTTAACAGGGGTCAGTAAAAGTGCCATAACACCCGCCATACTGATTTTTAAATGCCTTTTGCCAGTAAACCTTGTCTAAACTAAATTCTTCACGCAACTGACCGGTTTCGTGGAAAATGATACCCTCTTCTAGACCAAAAATCTCTGATTACTATACCCTATCCCAGACTAAACTGCCTGAAAAGCATACCCTTCACAGCAGCCCATACCTATATAGCTCATATATGGGAGTACCCCCCCCGGGAGGGGGGTGGTAGGCATTCATTTGTTTAACATGATTTTACATACTCCACAGGGAACCCACGTGGGCGGCACGGTGGTCTAGTGGTTAGCGCGTCGGACTTTCAACCTGAAGGTCGGTGGTTCGAGCCTGGTCTCTGCCGTCGTGTTGTTTCCTTAGACAAGAAACTTTACTCCACACTGTCTCTCTCCACCCAGGTGTATAAATGGGTACCGGCGACAAAATGCTGGGGGTAACCCTGCGATGGACTAGCATCCCATCCAGGGGGGAGTAGCAATATTCCTAGTTGCTTCATGCTACGGAAACCGGGTTAAGCTCCGGCCATGTGGGCCATCGTGGCCCGAGTGCGACTTTTACAGGGAACCCACACACACCCACACATCATTATGCATCAATCAATGGTTTGATCCCTGGGGGGGGGGGCACCCACAGGGATCTTGGATGACTTGTCCAGATTACCAATCAAACCTTGGCATATCCCGGGGGGGGGACCTCCATATAAAAGCTGCTTGTCGTACCTTTACCTACAGGCCGAAGCACTCCTGTGATACAATGTCACCACAACTATAGACAACTAGTCGCCTTTAATATACCCATTAGTTGCCAAAGGTGACTATAGTCACCTTACGCTGTTTGAGAAATGAAATATTTGGGTATGGAGAGAATGAAATTTGAGGAAACCTGGTTGCAAAAGGGTTAAGCCGATGTCCGTAAAGCCGGGTTAGACTGAATTGTAGTGTACATGTATAAATTATTCTGGATTGTTGACTACATGTATGATTAAAAGATCACAATTCAAGTTTACGCTCAGTTAGATTCTATTTTGAACCAAATTCAGAGTGCCACTAATCCGCCAAATATTTATTGCTGAAGGCAAAACCCTTATTCACATGAGGCAAAAGTTCATCAAAATTGCCAACAGGAATAAAGGCTGGCTAGTAGTCAACGAGTACGAGTCAGACGACTTGGCGTCGGGTCCGGAAGATGAGAAGAAGTTGAGGAAAGCAAAGGAATCTGCTAGCAGAAAAAGTAAGGCCAACTCCGATAGAAGACGTAACGAAGATAAGAAGCCAAAATATGCTGCTGATAATCGGCTTTTACGTGGTGAGTTCTCACTCGCGTTCGATGTTTGCGCGTTCACTTTGTAATTTCTCTTAGGATTCTGCTTGTGAGAATCGAACCATATTCTTGTTGCTGTTTTATGTCTGTTTTACAGGATGTTTAAGGCAAAAATAATTTACGTTCGTTTGAACGTGGTAATTAGAACGTAATTTTTTTCTTCATGGTTTCTTGTCGCGGATAAATGTTTTCTCTCTGCTTTTTCCTTTGTTTATGGGACAAATATTGTAGAACGACTTTTCTGTTTGTATAATGGATTGTTTAAATCTTCCTTTAACCCTCACATGCCGTTTTCAGTAGTTGTTCATTTATCCTTGAGACACATTTTGGTTAAGTTTGGCGACAACCGGTTGCTATGGTAACGAGATATGACGTCATAAGTAACACGTGGTCAACCCATTTTTGAAGAAAAATGCGTGTTTTTCACCTTTTTTCAGAGAAAAAACATATAAAATGCTACCAAAAGCATCAAAATGTTTAATAGTATGTTATTTTGCAACTCTAGCAAACAATATTTGCAATTTCCGCATTTTTCTGATAAATTTGAATTTTTAGTAAAATCCAAGATGGCGGCCATCTTGGCGGCCATTTTGGATGACATCACGGACCCCCAGCAGCGCCCCAACCCATAATATTTACCTTATGTTGTAGAGCACATCGCGAGCTATCTATTAGATGTAAAATATTTCCGAAATATTGCAACGTCACAAAAACCCAAGGGGGGATTGCAACCCCCCCCCCCCCTGTACCACGGTTGGGGTATAAGTTTGCGTGTACGCCCGAGGGTTAAAAGGCTTTTCGCAATGATTGTAACGATTTAAAACAATCATATATTATTTTCTAGGTAAAATGTATCGATTTACTGATAAATAGAAAACATAAATATAGCGCAACCAGGGCGAATTTTTGACGCGAAAACCTATCGATCGCGCGTACTTTCCCGCCTTTTTCATAGTCTGAATTAATGTTAACACTGAGGTAAACTATTTTAAAAATTTTCCATGTGTGAAATTGCCTTTTTTTAATGAAATTTAGGTCAAGCTTTAAAAAGTTATTATCATTTAATCCAATCCTGAATTGTTTTGTTCAGTTTACTTAACATTCCTGGATAATCAGGGCAAACGTGTCACCAAATACAACAGTGTTATTTACAAACAACTTACGAGACGAAGAAGAAGCTAAGATATCACTCTTCAAATGTTTGCGATGTAGCAGTGCAGAAAGCGTGCAGTCACGTTTTTACATTTCAATAAAGCGCAAAGTCCTATTTTCTTTATTGAGAACATTTCACGTTTTTTAATGATTTTGAAAAAGTTCTTTCAATATTTTCTAGACTATATTTTAATGCTATATCTTTACGAATTTAAAAACTAAAATTATGCAAAATTTGACCAAAAGGGTTGACAGTACCCTTACAGAGGTTCTCTGGAGTTGTATTCTGAATAAGCTACTGTTTGGTGGAAGTTAATTACTGAAATTTTTTAAAATGCATCATGCGTATTACGTTTGAAGGAAATAATAAACATTGTTTCTTACCGATAGTTCTTAAGCAGCTGAAACCAGCTGTCTGTGGGCCAATTTTTTGTCGTCCTCCGTAAACAAGAAAGATTTTCGGTGAGATTATCTTTATAGAGACTGAAGACTCGTATCCTCAAAAAACAGAAAAAAAGGTACTTGTTTATTTCGCAAAAGTATATAATTGTAGCCTTTCCCTTTACCTGCTACCAAAGGTATAATTTCCTTGAGATTTTATAAACAAATAAGGTGCAGCAATTAGAAATGGCTCCCAAGACTTTAATCACAAACCAAAATTAGAGTTGGTCTACCGTAGATTAACTCCCGAGTTGTCTTTTCAGGTAGAACCAAGCATTAAGAGACCTTTATCCGTTTACCAAGAAGGTATGTAGTGTTAATAAGGGCCTGGTCGCACTACAGTCAAAAACAAAAATTAGCCCGTGCAAAAATCGAGGAAAACAAAAGAAACCGCTCCGGTGGAACACGCTTTTTGTGGAATGTTTTTGTTTTTATGTCATTTTGCACGGGCTAATTTTTGTTTTTGACTGTAGTGCGACCAGGCCCTTGAAGTCATTATACTATACTTTTACAGAAAGTAGATTAAGTACAAACCTCTAGCTGTTAAATAATAATGACTACTTAATTTGTGTTTATATTTGTATTCCTAACACGCATAATATTAATTTGTCGATTAATGTTGTTCTCGTAAATTAAGTGAAAAGAATTGTTTCTCTCGTTGGGGTAATAACAATTGTCTACTATAAATTTCTAGGTGAAATGGTGAATAAAACTACATGAATTGAACATCTGGATATTCAAATTTTTCTGATATTTTCCTCTGCATATTCTAGTCAGTACTCGCCCTTTGCAAACTGAAATTCGCCTAATTTACTCTTTTTACTGAAAATTATTTTGTCAACAAATTGAGTGAATCAAAGTTACGCATGCATGCTACTCTCATTTTCTCATTATACAGTACATGTAGATATAAACATTATATATTGGTTGTTAATTTTCCCGTTATGTTTTGTAAAATTTGAGTAAATACAACTTAACGGGCACAATGTGCGCTCTCTTTTTGTCCCTGTGTGTAAAATTATCTTGGTTTGCCAATTTGTCTGTTAGATTAAAGTTAAATTAAGTGATCAAATTTTGCATGCACTATGGCTTCTTTGTTTTGCTACGCATTAAGGTTTAATTTATGTTTTTGAGAACTTTCCTGTTCACTTCGTGACAAATTGAGAGAATGAAATTAGCACACGTCGTGCACATCTCTTTCTCTCCCTCTGAGTATAAAGATTATGCATACAGCCTTACAATTCTGTCTGTTAATTCCTCGGAAAAAAGCGAATGAAACTGACGAATGCCACTGAGAGCCTGCGTAAATAGTAACTTTATTGTTAGTTTTTCTCCGTTTTATTTTTCGCCCAATTGAGTGAAGTAACTCGTCTTCTCGGCTTTTTTTTTGAAATTCTGCTTGTGGTTAAAAAGCGTGGGGTTATACAACTTTCTGCTATAGTTAGTGAATAAAATGTCACATTTAAACTCCGCTTTTTTCCATCTCTTCGGGTTTATAAAGTTTTCTTTTATGCAGTGGTGAGATCATCTGAGAATTGACATATGAGCACTTCTCTCTTTCTGTCTCACTCTGGCTTATCTGGGTTTGCTAATTCATCTGTTGGTTTCGGGTTTATTCTCTAGTCGATGGAATATTTGCTAAACTCAATTTATTTTCATTTCCCCTCGTTATTGTATTAAGTTTAGCAGCAG
The DNA here is from genome assembly GCA_022457155.1 of Cladopsammia gracilis. NCBI lineage: Eukaryota > Metazoa > Cnidaria > Anthozoa > Scleractinia > Dendrophylliidae > Cladopsammia > Cladopsammia gracilis. The sequence goes on along the minus strand of JAJGOT010000994.1, from coordinate 2,509 downwards.
TTTCTTTATATCCCTGACGCTTAACAAACGAAATAAAAAGAAACGATTTAGTTTTCAACATCTGGATCCAGCTGGCTCAAACCCCGCAAACCTCCTCCTTTTAAGTCTTTTTGTGAAAGTCGTCATTAATTTATATTCGCCGCAAAATAAGCTGTTTTACACGTATAAGCATAAAAAAGTTTGTACTATCAAATTATAACAATGCCAAATGAATGTTTTAAACCATACACCCAGACTCTTTCTCTTTGAGAAAGAATTGTGGCCTTCTTTTCCTTCCCAGACATTCCCTGCCTCTTTCAGCCTGTAGGGAATAAATACATGGACCACCGGTTGGAGGAAAAAATGTTTACCTTTCGTCTTGTCGTGACAACTCGCGATTCGCCCTCGTTTTCAGTCGCACGCGCTTCAGTTTCGTTTCCGGTCACGTGCGTTTCGCTCTCGTTTTTCAGTCGCACGCGCTTCAGTTTCGTTTCCGGTCACGTGCGTTTCGCTCTCGTTTTCAGTCGCACGCGCTTCAGTTTCGTTTCCGGTCACGTGCGTTTCGCTCTCGTTTTTCAGTCGCAGGCGCTTCAGTTCCGTTTCCGGTCACGTGCGTTTCGCCCTCGTTTTCAGTCGCACGCGCTTCAGTTTCGTTTCCGGTCGCGTGCGTTTCGCCTTCGTTTTCAGTCGCACGTGCTTCAGTTTCGTTTCCGGTCCGGTTTGTAACGATTTAAAACAACCATATATTATTTTCTAGGTAAAATGAATCGATACTGATAAATAGAAAACATAAACATTGCACAACCAGGGCGAATTTTTGGCGCGAAAACCTATCGTTCGCGCGTCCTTTCTCGCCTTTTTGATAGTCAGAATTAATGTTAACACTGAGGTACACTATTTTAAAAATTTTCCATGTGTGAAATTGCCCTTTTTTAATGAAATTTAGGTCAAGCTTTAAAAAGTCATTATCATTTAATCCAATTCTGAATTGTTTTGTCCAGTTTACTTAACATTCCTGGATAATCAGGGCAAACAGGTCACCAAATACAACAGTGTTATTTACAAACATTACTTACGAGACGAGAAAGAAGCTAAGATATTACTTATCAAATGTTTGGGATGTAGCAGTGCAGAAAGCCTGCAGTCACGTTTTTACATTTTAATCCCCTACAAGCACGAAGTCCTCTTTTTTTAGCACATTTCGCGTTTTTGCAAAACTTCTTTCAATATTTCCTAGACTATATTTTAATGCCATATCTTTACAGAATTTAAAAACTAAAATTATGCAAAATTCGATGTATTCTGAATAAGCTACTGTTTGGTGGAATTTAATTACTGAACTTTTTTAAAATGCATCATGCGTATTACGTTTGAAGGAAATAATAAACATTGTTTCTTACCGATAGTTCTTAAGCAGCTGAAACCAGCTGTCTGTGGGCCGATTTTTTGTCGTCCTCCGTAAACAGGAAAGTTTTTTTCGGTGAGATTATCTTTATAGAGACTGAAGACTCTTATATCCTCAAAAAGGAGAGAAAAAGGTACTTGTTTATTTCACAAAAGTATATAAATGTTGCCGTTCAATTTATTTCCCGTTACCTGCTACCAAAGGTTTAATTTCCTTGAGATTTTATAAACAAATAAGGTGCAGCATTTTAAAATGGCTCCCAAGACTTTATTCACAAACCAAAATTAGAGTTGGTCTACTGTAGATTAACTCTCGAGTTGTCTTTTCAGGTAGAACCAAGCATTTGGAGACCTTTGTCCGTTTACCAACAAGGTATGAAGTGTTAATATTAAAGTCATCATACATTGTACTATACTTTTACAGAAAATAGATTAATTACAAACCTCTAGCTGTTAAATAATAATGACTACTTAATTTGTGTTTATATTTGTATTTCTTGTCGATTAAAGCTCCTCTCGTAAATAATTGTTTCTCTCGTTGGGTATAACAATTGTCTACTATGAATTTCTAGGTGAAATGGTGAATAAAACTACACGAATTGAACATCTGGATATTCAAATTTTTCTGTTATTTTCCTCTGCATATTCTAGTCAGTACTCGCTCTTTGCAAACTGAAATTCGCCTAATTTACTCATTTTACTGAAAATTATTTTGTCAACAAATTGAGTGAATCAAAATTACGCATGAATGCTACTCTCATTTTCTCGCTGTACGGTACATGTAGATATAAACATTATATATTGTGGGTTGTTAATTTTCCCATTATGTTTTATAAAATTTGAGTAAATAAAACTTAACGAGCACAATGCGCTCTCTTTTTGTCCCTATGTGTAAAATTATCTTGGTTTGCCAATTTGTCTGTTAGATTGATGTTAAATTAAGTGATCAAATTTTACATGCACTATGGCTTCTTTGTTTTGCTGCGCATTAAGGTTTAATTTATGTTTTTGAGAATTTTCCTGTTCACTTCGCGACAAATCGAGAGAATGAAATTCAGTAGTACATGTCGGGCACATCGCTTTCTCTCCCTCCGAGTATAAAGCTTGTGCGTGATATAGGCTTACA
>JAJGOT010000993.1:0-114606 GCA_022457155.1 Cladopsammia gracilis | reverse complement strand
TCAAAGGGCTCTTAAAGCCATCTCGTTAATGCGTTGAAACATGAGGTTAAAAAAAGAAGAATCTAAAATAAATATAAAATAAATATGGTAAAGATGGCGTTGTAGAATCAGACATTATGTAGAAAATGCGAGGCGCAGTAGTCAACTGGATATGGTTCTTGGCAGGATAGAGAAGATTGAGAGAACTTGGTTTGAAAATTCGTGTTGGTGCAAGTCAAAAAAAGTTATGAGTAACAAAGAATCACGAGTGTGAATGTAAATAATTTTGATGTTAGGGAAGTGAAAGTGAAAGACTTTTCCCGCCTTGCTAGCTAATTGACGATGAAAATGTGTTGTTGGTTCAATTTACACAGTGCATTTTCAGTTATTCATTGTCTATTTTCTGTTAGGATATTTGACAATTGAAAAGACTTTCTAAATCAAATACAATAGATTGCCGCAATTTTAAAACAATTAAAAGCCCACATCGATAATACGTCACGTGCAATGACTTTATATCTGATCAGATGAGACATTAATATTAATTATCAAAATATCAATCTTCACATTTGCCGAATCTAATGGAAGGAGGCCGTAACAACATGTCATTTCTCTAGAGCTGCCTTTCCCCATGCCAGGACAATTTGAGCTATGTTTAGCAGACATCCCGCCATCAGCCATTTCTTTTTCAACTCTCCAGCAGTATTCGAAAATAGAACGAAAATCAAAATTTATGGTATTTTGCTGTTCCTACTCTTGCATAATGAAACGGAAAGTTTTGTAGTTAGCTAAAGTATCAAGTCTGCTGTTTTATATATTTTGACGTGAAAAATGGCGGGAAAATGGTGATCACGTGGTCATTTTTCGGTCACGTCTGCTATGGACGCACTTATTGCTGCGGAACGAGCGAGCGAGCGAGTGAGCAGCAACATAATCAGGATTTAAAAGAAATATATGAGAAAAAAAATATAAGCTAGGAAAAATCTCGATTTGATCGCTTTTTACCAGAATTCACTGCGCCACGAACACATTTTGGGCCAGAATGCACTGCGCTACGAACAAGAGCCTCGCTTGCTGCTTCAAGCTGTTGGCTGCGAGATTTGTAATATTTTGGTCCAACATGTCCCAGTCGAAATCGGAACTGAAGTGTCGAAGACTACCACGAGTTGAGCGAGGACTGTGAGGCATGGTGATAGGACCGTTGAATGGCAAACATTTTCGAAGATTGTACGGAATAAAAGACAACTGAGTTTACTTTGAAATCACTCCAACAGCGGTCGATGAGACTGAACTGAGCTGAGCGCTTGGGGACGCGAAACCTGAGCTGAGCTTGGGAGACGCGAACACAGTAATTAACCTAAATTTTCGCACCTTCCTCGTGGTCAACGCGTCCTTCACTCAACAATATTCTACAGACATTGCAGGAACTTGATGCGTGAATTACAAAACAAAGTTAGTCTTATCAGCTGGAATTTTCGTCGATTCATCCCGGTTACATTTGCTTTGCTTCCCTTCAAAAAACGAAAGACAAAATTCCGTAATACCAGCGAGATGATAAAACAGCATTATTACAACAAATATACCGCAGCAGTTACTATCTTTTGGATACACTAGTATAGAAAATATTGGGTCTGGAGCGGATAAACAGGGCACCACTCCTGGCGGTCACTTTTATAGTTTCCCTTAGATCGAAATGAGGTTCATGACAGGCCTGCACCGACTCCGCTATGTGGTTTTGCGGTTGCGATGCATTTAAATTAGCTTTCAAAGTTTGGCTGTTATGAGTCGTGTCGTTAAGTGATTTACGTCTTGTATGATGTGCTAGGCGGCGTTTTGTAAATAGTTTTCAGGAATGGTTGGTTTTGAACGAAACTCCATTTTTCATCAGTATTTGTTTAAGGTTTTTCAGTCGTGGGTGAAATGTTGTGACAAAAGGCGTTATTATCTCGCGAGTTTTTTCGTTTTGTTTTCATGCCAATTGCGTTCCGGCAAAAGTGAAATTCAGAATACCAGTGCATTTAAGAGGGTGCTGATGGGGTTAACAGTTAACTGACAATTGCCCAAAAATATAGTAGTAGTTTACTGATAAATGAAAAGTTACCGTATTTTCTCTATTAAATGCCCCCGGCGTTTATTTCAAACTTGGCCTTGTGGACCCGGCGTTTCTTTGTATCAGCAGTTTTTTCTCGCCCGCCATTTTTTAAGAAAGGGTTATTATTCGTTTTTCTTGGCAGCCTTGTACCTCGCCCTTAAATCTTAAGTTTATTATACCACAAACAAACGTTTGAGGAGCTTACTTACAACTTCCTTAATTATACCCGGCGTTTATTCGGGGCCCGGCGTTTAATCGAGAAAATACGGTAACAGTGAAGTGACATTCTATTAATTATACTAAATTAACGATTGTTGTTGTTAATAAAAGCAACATAGTTTTTTCCTAACAGCAAAGCTATTTTGTGACTTTTACCTGCCTCGCTGCGTGACCAGGTGACATATTAACCGATATTATATGCGAAAGGTACCAGGGTCGTAGAGCGTTGACCTTGATCTCCGTGATGGCGTCGAGTGGCGTGGTCAAAGTTATTCTGAGTTTTTATCGAGATGATGACAAAGGATCGGCATTCGAATGACACATAAGTCGCATACCGTTTGACATGACAAAGCACAATTCAATGGACATATAATCAAACAATAAGCGGAAAGTTTGGACTCGGTGAGTTTGATTTAAAGTTGTTCCGATTAGAGAAGATCGACGGGAAAGCTGTTACAAAGGCTCAGTTGGAAATGGAGCTACCTTTTCTAATGGGAAGTGCGACAAGTGATGGTAGTATGGTGTGTATTTTGTTTCGTCATTTTGTCCTAGCACGCGAACGCGGGTTGACCCAGGGGTTGACCACACGAGCCCTTTTCAGTGTTAGATTAAATGAGTAAGATTTCTGATTACACTAAAACCTGTATTAAGCAGACTCCAAAGTAAGCGGACACACCGTATTTTATTGGACACAAGCATCAGTGAGTTTCGAATTTTTTCCTTCCCATACTCTCTGTGTACGATCCTGTATCAAACAGACATCTTTAATACTGACGATCCTTATTACGGTTTTGGAAGCTATCTTGACAGGTGAGAAATTATGGTTTTTGTATGAGAATCTAATGTCGAATAATTTTCGTAAAGCGGCTGTTCTAAGTCCAATCCCGAAAACGCATTCACTCTGGTCATTCTCATGGCCTTTAAAGTAACCTTACCTTAACTTTGCAAATTTAAAAGCCTTACTGATATACGTAATTTCCTACTTGTCAAGCTAAATCACTTGATAAGATCAATGAATGAAAATATTGAAATGAACCGATTTCCGACAGCGTGACCCAGTTAAAAAAGAAAAAAAACTTTCTTATACAAGCGCATGAGTATAGGCTACCAGTGTAGCCTCTTGTTAACTGACAATTGGCCGAAAAAATAGTAGTTAACTGACAATTGGGTACCCCCATTAGCACCCTCATTTAGCAGTGCTAGATTAATTTGTCGTGTGTTTGGTCTTGTTTACAAAATGGTAAAGTAAGCTCACTGTAGCTGTCGAGAAAAAGCTGCGCCGGGTTTACAGCTCTTTACAGGCAAATTCTCCGCGAGAAACAACTTCAAGCATCACGCTTCAGTGAATGTTCTGACACCTATAGAATGAATTGAGTTCCATTGTAATAATCTAATGGATAGTATCAATTATATATCCGGAAAAAATCTGGTCATTTCACGAACAGAAAAATCTAGAACCGGAAAGGAGGAAAGAGTTACGCGATTAACATCGGAACGGATAGATTGCCGTCCAAAATGGTGGCGCTGTTCAGATGTGTGTTACTTTTCCTTTATACCCTCTTAAAGTTTGATGTTCCCAATGCTTACGTATTTTTCTACGAAAGAGACGATAACTTAATTTGTAATAGGAACGAAATTAAAAAAGCCCGTCAAGGTTGTTGAAAGGTGGTGTCGCAGAAGATTCCTGTCAGTTTTTAGAATTTTCAGTCAGTTCAGTTGCAACCTGTTGGTAAACGAACTTGAAATGTTCACCTGTATACAGACTTCTATTTTATGAGAGGGGTGAATGCAGCGATCTGTTTTTGGTCGTATCGTAAGTGTCTCAGTAAAGGCTGTAATTTTAGCTTGTATTCGCTACGCTTTATAGCTGCGTGGAGCTCGCTAAAACCTCCGTTGGCATTTTTGACAGTCTAGCGACTGTTACGTTTAAGCCTAGCTTTTTCAGCTGCATGTAGAAGGTAAGTCTTCTAAAAACCTATTAAGAAAAATTTAATACAGTGCACCAAGGATATAGATAAGTACAGTTTTAAGGGGTTGCAACGGTTAAATTCCTCTTCATAAATATTTCAATACTATTTATCTTTTGAATTAAGAGTAAACTAAATAGGTATTGAGTCCATCCATTTGAATTAATGATTTCAACTGATTTTTAAAGGCCTTAATTATTATATTGTCTACGAACTTCTCATTGCGTTAAAACCACACGGCTAGGCCTTGCACGCTCAGCTTATTACAAGTGCACGACTCATCGTCGTACATTTTTATCCAATTGAATTCCGGTTATGCAAAAATTGATTAAACTCGAACCCTTCGTAGAACTCGAAGTTTACGCTAACTGTTACAAAAATCGATTACATTGAAATGGCATTATTTGGCAAGAGAATAGACCAAAATCTTGTAAAATTTTAAACTTTCCCGGAAATTTCTTTCACAGTGTGGCGCGTATAAGCAACTGATCTTGAAAATCCACCGGCATAAAGCCATCCGAGCCAAATGAACAAGCATTTGAGAATGCAATGAAATTCATCGGAACTTGAATATAAAATTTGAACTCATTTGAGTCAGAACAGCGAATTGATAATAATTATGTTTCGTTTCTTGATAGATCATGGCAGGTAGGTTCAGTAGTAATGATACCTCGAGTTGGACTTCGAGTTCGAGTTCGAGTTGGACTTCGAGTTGGACTTCGAGTTGGACTTCGAGTTGGACTTCGAGTTGGATTTCGAGTTAGTAGGAAAAAAAAATCGAGAAAAATTAAAAAACAAAAGAAAACAGCATTTAACTAGATTGTCACCACAGTGTTTTAATAATGGGAAAAGATTCACAAAATATTCCATCTTGGATATCAACACTCACTACAAGCCGACCGAGACCTTTCAGTACAGACACATCGTCTCACGCCTGACCCACCAGGCGTAAAATATGGATTCATTAAAGGCGAAAGCAATAAGATTGCTTAGAACTAACTCTTCATAAAAAAGAAAACATTTGAAGAGAGCGTTTTAAGATTCAAACAACGCCTCAAATCACGGGGTTACCCAGAAAACATCAAGGTGTCTTTGCCTCTAGACAATCGGCACTTACACAAAAGAAAAAAGGTCACGAGAGGATACTGCCTTTTGTCACAACGTACCATCTGGCAGCACAGGTAGCCTAAGCTCAAGTGATAAACGTCGTGGTAAATGGCGTAATAGCGAAATTATAAGGATTTGTATTGGGAAAATTCACTTCGAGTTTGAGCGTAAAATTAGGAACGATATTTGAATAAAACTGGTTCATCTGAACTTCTTTGTGTGTTTACTTGTGTCTCAGTGAGTGGTTTTGCGGTCGATTCGCGATTCCAGCGATTTTTATTTCAACTGTTTCAGTCCTCCCTCTGAAAGAGACAGCACTCCGCTCATCGAGCCGATCGGATCCACCGAAGGAAATCGGCGGTAAAATCGCTCCAACGCCTCCAGTCGCCTCGAAATTCTACTTAGACCATAGTCGATAGTTCTGCTTTCCATTCGTTATCTTCATCAGAGTCGCACATTACATTGAGAGAGAATTAAAGGTCGCTAATCTCTGCAAACTTTCCCGTTTTGAGCCATCAGAAACGGCTTTATTCATACTTCGCGTTCATCCGTTCAGTAGCCGTGCGGTTTTGCCGTTCGAACGGCATATATATTAGCAAAGTTAATCCAATGGCAAAATAGATCAAGTCGCTCATCTGTTCACTATCTAAAGTACATGCAATTAACGAGATATCTCCAAACAAGTCTTCTTCTGCAATAAGCTTTACTCGCAGCACTTCACTTTCCAATGGAAACTACTAGTTTATCTTGTACAGGATTTTACTGATCCAGATCCGCGCGGCCAAATTTCTTGCCTACCGGTAGGCAAGATATTTGGCCGCGCGATACAAACGTCTGTGAAATTTGCCGACTTTGCGGAGCTATATCTCCATTATTTTAAAAGATATCGCTTTTAAACTCGGCCATTTTACTAATTTTGAGACGCTTTTCCCAGCAGTGTCGATGGATTATTGCTATCAGGCCCATATAAAATTTTGGAAAAACCGTGATAAGGTCTATTCTGAAAACGTCTTGCGATACATGTTTGTAACCGCAAACAGGAAATTGTATTACTTACTCAAACTATCATCACCTGATCACCGGAGTGTCCGTGATAAAGAGGTTAAGTTTATATTAATTTGCTCTCTGGGACCGAATTTAGTGTCCGTTGTCCGTATTAGAGAGGGTCCGTATTATAGAGGTCTTTTTTAAAGAAAATATGTGAGAATTTTGTCGGGACACAGGAAACTGTCCGTAATAGAGAGGTATCCGTATTAGAGAGGTGTCCGTAAGGAGACTGTCGATTTTTATCGATTATAGTTTTTCATATTTCGAAATCCAACTCGAAGTCCAACTCGAACTCGAACTCGAACTCGATATCCAACTCGACGTTTCGGGATTCCCATACTGGGACGTTCATACTTGCATTGCGTGAGAGCTCTAGAATAATTCAGGAAATAACGCTTTTCCACTTATGCTGATAAGCGTTCATGTTTAAAATTCTAAGCCGCCACCCGCGTACTAGAACAAACGCAAATTTTGCTCTGCCATATCGCTCATATTAAAACACAAACTTTCCCGTCCCATTTAACTTTCTTAAAAACGTCGCCATTCGTAAAAATACACCGTGAAATTCTCAAACTGCGTTTGCCAAAAAACGCATTTGACCTATTTTTGGCTTTACGATAAATGATTGAAGCTGATAGGTAACGTGAGATATCGAAACTTTATAAGAAGAACTTAATGCCTTTGCGGTAACCTAATGTGAGATATGACAAGTTCATCACAAGTTCTGACATCCCAATACCCTAGGGAAATTAACAATAGGTCCGGGGGTGCTCCCAAAACATTTTAGTGGCAGTATGTGACGCCCTTCTTGAAATCCTAACCGCTTTAACCAACCATATCCTCAATGCCCTAATATAGCTTCTATAAAGAAGGAACAAGAAACCCCCCCGGACAAAAGTCCACAAAATTTTGTTAACAACTTTTGTCCCTTTTTAGTACTCGACTTCGAAATCTCGCTTAATGCGCAAGCGCATTAACGAGATAAAAATTGTCATTTTCGACGATTTCGTTTGTGATAAAAACCAAAAACCATTAGTCGACTATTTTATACGAGGGAGACAGAAAAATTGCAGTGTGATTTATCTGAGTCAAAGCTACTATAAGACACCAAAAGACATAAGATTGAACTGTTCACATTTCTCTATTTACGAATTCCCAAGTGCTAATGAGAGGAGTCTAATTTGCCGTGAAAACAGTATTCCAAAAGAATTATATGAGAAAGCAACTAAAGAACCATATTCCTTCGTATATATTGATAAGCCACGGAAATTCACAACTAAGAATTTCAATGAAAGAATTTAATATAAATCAATCATATATGAGTTACTCAAATGGAATTTTACCATCGTCAACATCAAAGGCGACACCACAACGTGGATTACCTGGCGTGGGGTTCAGATTAACAGAGGATGGTGATTACGATATGCAAGGTAAAAAATTAGTAAATATAGGACAAGTTACTGGCTTGAACAATGTTGTTGATTTCAATTTTGTAAGAAATACATTTGTTAGTAAGCATTTACCATTAGTTACAGCAAATCTTGATATGGATCGAAAACTGATCACAAATATGGATACGGATGAAGACAATGATCTTTCTGCGGTGAATATGGTAACTTTGAAAAATGCGATTCAAAAAATACAACCTAGTTCAAGTTTGAATATATCTAAAAATATTGACCTCCAAGAGAAATACAATGTCATCCAATCAAAACAACAAACATGGCATGATTTGGGAGCACATTATAACAATCTAGTTTCTTACAATGATGTCAAAAATATATTCTTATCCCGTAAAGAGATGCTTCCTATGGAGAATGGATTAGATATGGGAAATCACACCATTTTCAATGTGAAAGATCCCGAAGTTGCCGACCAAGGCGCAAATAAAAGATATGTGGATGCCCAATCCGCGAAAAAGCTTTCGTTGGAAGGTGGAAAAATGACTGGAAACCTGGATATGAACTCGCAACAAATCAATAATATTGCAGCGCCAACTCTGAAGCATCAACCCACGCCAAAATCTTATGTGGATAACAAGATAGGAGGTGTGGTAGTCCACACGATAGAATTAGAAGAGAAGCTTAAAAAATACGTAAATGAATCGCATATCACGTCAACCTCCCATCCGAAGGACGCATTCCGCTATCTGATGGAAAATGTGGATGAATCCAGCTCTGAACATAATATGACAGTAACGGCAATCAGTGATTTTCCAAATTCGCCACATCTTTTCAATAAGAAGGCTTATGACTTGCAAATCACAAAAGATCATTTCAATGAATACGATGGGAGACTTGGATTCAATATGTTCAAACTCCCAGACGGAGAATACACGATTTGCATTGAATTCTTCCCCGCGTCAATGGATGGTGTGAGTGTTAATGTCGTGAGCACAAGTCTGAATATTAATCAGCAATCAACAAAGAAGTTTTCGAATTATGCCAGATCTATCATCCACATGCATAAATGGGAGATCACTCCACCTGAATATATATTTCTGGATCTGAAATGGCGGGGAACTGCCGAGTCAGCTGCAGAAGGACCCGCAAAGTTGATCATATATGGTGTCAAAGGTTCTCAACCTGATGTTGAAAGCAGCGTCTTCGATGCACCTTTCATTTTTGAAAATCAAAAGATGGTCATGGAGGCTGATTTGGATATGAATGGTCATAGAATATTAAATCCTTCATTAACATCAAAAACATTCATTACGGCTTACTTCGAAAAATCACGGCATCCAAGTCGCTTATTTTTGAATTTTGCAAATCCATTTCAAATTATACCTTATGATTGTATTTTAAAAGGAATCAATTGTTACTTTGGCTCATTAACTAATTCTGATTTTCTTATTACTTTAAAAGTCAGAGTCAGTGGAACCAATATACAAAATCAAAGCTTTGACTCAACTGAAAATGAAAGGCGACAGGAATTTAACATAAATATGAACCTATCAAAACATGATATAATATGGATTGAAATTTACAAAAAAAATACAACTGAACAGATCACGCATGATGACGTTGTATTTGCTATTGAATTCAATTAAGCCGTAACGTTTGAAATTTAATTTCCCCAACTAAAATGGCCTTTGAAATCAAAATAAATTCTGAAAAACTGAAAGAAATTATACAAACAATGAAGAGATTGAAACTTTGTTCCTGCATAAAAAATGCAAAATCACCCACTTAATTACAAACCGCCGTGTCGGTTTGATTTCAATCATATTGATCTGAATGGTAGAAACCTAATTGGTTTACCCAAACAGATTCAAAAATTCATTCAGAGTTTTAATATATAATTATCTAATATATTGATATATATATAAATGGCAATTCTCACACAGTCAATTAATTTTTGTAATAAATTTTTCACAACCCCAAAAAGCCTACATCCTAATACTAAATGTGAAATATTAAAATCGGCTTTAATATATCAATTTTTGTATGTAAACTATTTGAATGAGCCAATATCAATGAACCAAATATTAGAAAAACACCCTGACATTGGATTAATAGGACCAGGTTCTTGTACTATAAACACCAAATACCAATTTTTAATTAAACATGCTATTTTTCATGATGCATTTGGAAGATTTTACAATGACTATGAAAAGGGGCCTGGATACACATATTGCTGCCTTTCATTGCCTAAGAAAATAAAAAGATCTCCAATAATGGGCCAAATAAGTGGTACATTATATTGTCTTCTTTCAAATCCTAAAATATAATCCAAATATATAATATAAATGACTAAAACAGATAAAACAGAAATATTCGATTTCAATCATATTGATAAAAACATAAGCCCAGAAAAATTATCTGAAATCAAAGCATTGTATAAATTTTATCATAAACACTTTTGGTGTTATAAGAAGGCTTTCAAATATTTCAAGAGATTGAATTTAATTATTAATGTAACTTCAACAGGCTTAGTAGTTATTGGTACAGTAGCTGGTAGTATCATTAAATCCTGCTATACTAGCTTCTATTTCTGGAGCTGGTTTAGTTCTAAAAACAGTAAGTGAAATTAATAATTATTCGAAGAAAATAGAAATGTCTAAATTTGCATACACAACATATGAAAAAGTATTAGTTGATTTACGGTCTTGTTTAAGAGGAAATCAATTTAACCACACTGTTTTCATCAATGAAATGAGACAGTTAGATGAAATAATCATCGATCTTTGTCCTCTTGCCGATAAATTTGAGAAACAGTATGATAAAAAATTCACTTCCGAGTAAACTTTTACGATAAACTTTACTAACAAACTTTACCATAAATTTTTATTTTGTTACTCATTCAAAGGGGTTTTTCCCTTTACATGATGATATTGGATCATTTATTAATAATTGTTTGTATTTGATCACCTATTAACAATAGGATATTATCCCAATATTGTTTATAGCAAGTTAATATTCTTTTCGATTTAGATAAAGGTATATCATTTTCAATTGGTAAATCAAACATCATGAATAATTGTTTTAAAATATAATCAATATTTATCATACGTTTTCTGTTTCCATTTACCTGTGGTAGTATCTTATCTATCTCCTCAAAAATTTTTATGATTTTAGTTATATTATCATTACTGATTTGTACATGATTCTGTTGTGCTATATCATTGACAACGTTTAAAATATGATATTTTCTTATATACACACTCTTTCTCGTCATTTTATATTTGTTATCATGGAAATCGATATATGGAGCTTGTAAATCATATCCATTAACAACACCACAATTTTTACAAACATTCATTCCATTGTCATTAAACATATCTTTTTTATCACAACATGATTCAACAACTTCCGTATTTCTAACATCTGCTAATCGTTGGTCACAAAAGGGACAGGTTAACTCTCCTGTATTCTTAAATTCGTCAAGAATTCCCAAATTACAATTCATTCTATACTATTATATGAGATTATATTTTTAAACAAAACCGCAGTTGTGACCATAAAACCGGCTAACGCGTTAGCGATATTTCAATAGAACAAAAAATAGACCGCAGGGAAAGTCCCATAAACAATAGCTATAGTGATGACTCATTTCATAGGGGGCTTCCCCTGTTTTTTTCCGGGAATGTCACACACCGATAACTCCATCCTGTTTACATTTTATTTCCTCACAATAAATATTCCCGCGCCAAATTACAATTCATTCTATACTATTATTACGAGATAATATTTTTAAAACAATAGCTATAAGCGGTACGTGTCTAAATTCCCAGAAAACAAAAATAGCGAACATGTAAAAATCAGCTAACGCGTTAGCGATATTTCCCATTGTTTTATCTAAAATCACTTGATATGTAAATCCAGACGTAATTGGCATATTTCAACAACCAATCAGATCTTCACACGAAATTTTTCTCAAGCTTTTATCGCTAACGCGTTAGCCGTTTATTCACATAAGTGGAACGAAGCGACCAGCGACTGAAGGATGTCTGTCAACGATTTACTGAAAGATGTTCATGGTTATTTTGAAGAAATTGTAAAAGTCCCATGACATCATCAACTTCCTATTTTTCTAAGAATCAAAGATTTCCTGTGTTTCCGAGAATTGTGTCACGCAAAGGATTCTATTATGTGGAATCACGCAATGGAATAAACGCACCATTTTGTTTTTATTAACATATAGTTTAATTATTTTATGGAAACATATAGTTTAATTATTTTATGGAAACATATAGTTTTCCAAAAAAAAACTGGTTTACATTAAATGGAAACAAAAAACTGGTTACCATCATATGGAAAGTAGTTAAGACTTGGCTTGGCATCAGATCAGTTTTGCAAAACTGATCTGGTGCCGCCAAGTCCTTAACTACTCACCTAGCTTCTCGGGTTGTTTAGGCCTAAATTTAATTATAATATGACCGTACGGCCCCGCTGATGCAATCCTACAGAAAATAGAATCGCGAGGTGACGTGAGCGGGACCGGACGGGTTGACGTGAGCCGGTCCGGAAAAAGCCGTCCGGCCCCGCTCGAGTTAAGTGGCCTCGCACTGCACGACTATTCTTGAACTTTCTAATCATATTATAAAATACTTATTGACTGAGTTTGGTCGGGCCGGAGGGGAAAATATTTGGCTCTCGGTCATGGCGCACGGAACTCGCTGCGCTCGGTCCGTACGCCATGACCTTGAGCCAAATATTTTCCCGTCTGGCCCTCCCACTCAGTCAATAAGTGCATATTATATAAACTGCTAACCCCTACCTTCAATTAAAAGCTAACCAGTTACTCCGTTTTTTTTGCCCCCGCAGGGTTTTTGGCCCAGAGGCCAAAAACCCGAGCAGGCAGAATTGGAGTCCCCGCGTAAAATAGTACTTACAGAAATAGCGAGAAGTATATGCCTAAAATGAGCTCGCACCACGTATCGGGAAATGATGACGTTTAAAGGAGTTTGCCCGCGCATAGTATCGGGTAATGATGACGTACACCGCAGTTTTGCCTGCAACTGGTGTTGGGAAATAATGACATACACAGCATGAAACAAGTTTTACTCACGAGAAAAGTTCACATGGTCACATATCTTCGAGGAATTATAATCTGAGAGCACGTTGGAGCAAGTTATCAAGATTTTAAGGTAAGAGATGTTTATCCATCTTCTTTTATATTAAAACGAAATTTACTTGAAAGTGTTCCAAGTTTGTAAGACAAATGAACCCAGGTCAACTGGCAATTTTAAAGCCCAGTTCTAAGTCGTTTTAGTCTTGCATTTCATATTGTTGATTACCCTCTTGTATCTTTATTTCAGGGTTTGATTTCGATTGAAGCAGTGAACGTGGTGAAGTGGTCGAATCGGGAGATCGATCAAGTGAAGAAAGGTGAGATAATCTTGATCTGAAAGGTTGCGGCATAATTTAGCCTGAAAAATATTCATACCGGATTGAAAGACTCGATCCAGATGCTCACAGTGGTTTCTATCTCGTTGTATCTTCGTTCTCTCTCGACTACATTCCCTTATAACATAGTAGTCTAAGCTAGTCTACGCAGAACGCTTCAGTTCAAGTGGTTATTTTAATTGCTTTGGATCATTTGCCCATATCTTACGGTACATAAATTTAAGAACTTATATCAGTTTTTGATAGAGTCACCAGCGATCACGCTCAGATCATCGAATCGAATAGGTGTGAATATTTCAACATGTATCGGATAGCTAGAAGCCATTTCCTGTTTTTGTGAAACCTGGAATTTATTCATGTGCCGTTGACTGTTTCTTGGAGGTGTCGAAATATTTGTTTCTTCCATTTTTGTCCAAACTATCCACGAGAAGTGAATTTACAGAGCTGCTTTTCACATTATTCACAGTTCAGTGAGAAAAGTAAAATTTTTCCAGGGATTCGAGAGCTTGTTTGGTTGTACCTTAGAGAACGTTGCAGTTCATTTGAAGCAGGAGATTGTAATGCCACTTTCAGTCAAATCTTTGAAGAAAAAACTTTCGGCAATTTAAATTCAGATGAGATGAGTATTTCTGCAACTCAGATTTTTTCAGTTTATGAGTTAAACAGTGACAGCTGTAATATTGATGATATTGCAACGCCAGTCAGTGATTGCACAAAACCCTTTAAAAAATCCAAAAGTTTTACTTTAGTGGCAATGCCTCGACTGATCGATCCCAATGTTGTAGTTTCAGTTGTCACAAAATGGTGAGCTGAATACCAAACTGAAAGATTATGAAGAGGACACAGCAGCTAGAGGGACAAGACGCTACTTCAGTTTTGCCTGAATGAACACCAGGCAATGAACAAACTGAAAAAGATCACGAGTCAAGATTATATTTTTTGAAACTTAACATTCTCCAGGTTATTTTTAAGTCATTCAGCAGAAATATGTAGCCAACCCATAATTCAATCAAAGAATTCAATTCAATCAATTAATTTTCAAATACAGTAAACTCACTCTGAACAGACACAGCTCTAACACGGACACCTAAAGATGGTGTTATTATCATCTAAAGATGGCGTCAGTCAGTCATTTCGCTTTACCGGTAATTAAAAACAGACAGCCGCTTAGTCCCAACAGTGCCTGTCGTAGAGAGTTGACTGTACTTAATGTATACTAAAAGTAAAAAAGGCCAATATACTATACTGAATAGGTTACTATTGTAGGAAGTGGTCTGGTGATAACAGTGAATTAAATAACTTGAAATGAAGTTTTTTTTAGCAATACTTTTACAATATTTATACGGATTGTAATTATGAATTTAGCATTTAAAAAAAAAAAAAAAAAAAGAAAAGAAAATTAAACTGATTTATTCTGAATTTACCATAACACTGGTCTGTTCACTCCCTTTACCATACATGTATATTGTGTTCACACCTGGAAGGGCGCGCCTCAATACAGTGGAAGCCTCGATCCGATGTTTACAAAAACAAAAGTGCGCAAAGCGAAATAGTCCGTTCTGGGCCTTTTAGTCGCCATTTCCGAGTTGCCTTTTCCATTTTTTCAAAGCGAGGCTTAGTGCAAAACATTTCATACGAAAATGAGTGTTATTTGCCTGTGAATAAGAATATCCAGCCTTGCTTTGAAAAGGTGGCTAAAGAGAACTCGGAAATGGCCAATTGTAATAGTAATGGTGAACACCACAAGCGCTAACCCTGCTAAATACCATTAGCGAAAATTAGTTAAATAGTTTATCAAAAACGAAGTCACAAAACTCCAACATCCCAGTAAGTGCTACCAAGTTTAACAGAGTTCTTAACAGCGGGGGCAGCTGTAGTGTTAACAATTCCTAGTATAAGTCTCAATAAAGGTGTCCGACCTCCTTCTGAGCTATGGAATCTGGACTCTACCTGCTTGTGGCGTCATTCACGCATGTTTTGCGACGTCATACGCGCCCGCGAGCTAGCCTTGCGCGACGTTCGGACACACATGTAATAGACGCCGCGCGCAAAACATTCCGCTGGCCATGACCATGAAAAATGACGGGCATGGGTTCTATGAGTATGGGGCTCCGCGCGGGCCAAAGGCCCGCAGAGCTCCGTTATGAAGAGAACAGAAAATGTAAATTTTTTATCATAGTGGCCATTAATAAGGTTTATACCAGCCATTACAAAAAAGAGGCAAAAGGCAACTGAAAAACTGCATAATGCATGGAAAGTACTTGTAACTACAAATGGCTTTACATCACTCGGAATACATATGTGATACCTTATAATCGGTTGAGCTGAACACAGTCACTCTTCGGTTGTCATCAGCGGAAGCCAAATAAGCGCCATCGGAAGAGTAAGCCAAATCACAAACAGCATTCACGTGTGACAGTGAGATACTTGTCTTCTGAACCAGCGTATTATCTTCCAGCGTGTAAACGAATATTTCGTTCTGCCACAAAAAAAAAAGCATGAAAATGAAAATACAAAATGAAAATGTTGTCACGGACAAGGACTATCTAACAGTTTTCTACCAGGCCTCACCCTGGATCCAGAGGTCCGTTCTCTGAATATCATGAGTGAAATTAACCGCATAAACGGTTAGAAGAAGCTCGCGAGACGGACCTCTGGTCACTCGAATATACAACCTCATTTCCATGCAAGGATCTAGTTCAGAATCTGAACTAGGTCGCTGATTGGTTACTCCTACTTGTTTCCAGACTCTACCGGGAGTTAACGATGCAACAGCAATTTCGATTGGCTGGACCAAAACAATTCGCAACGGGCGCGTGAAAAACCGGTTTCCCAAAGTGAAGCCACACAAACAACAATAGCGGACGTAGATAGAGATCGCGGCTTTTTGCGATCTTTAAGAAACGCTGTGGATTACTCTTTAGTATCCAAATTTTCAAAATATCAGAGTACTAAAGCCAGTTTAGAAGGAAGCGCTGTTGAAATTTATTCAGCGCAAGGATGTCTTGAAAAGAGGTGTTGACAGGCCAGACACGACTTATTAATTCGTGTTATCGTGGAGTGTGACCTTTAGAGTTTTGTTTGAACGAGGAAAATTGTTATCTCTATTTAATTTTTATCTCTAGCACGGAGGCTTGCTTTGGAGTTGCAGGTATTCTCGCTGAACGATTTCGCTGACCACTGGTAGGTGACAGGAAGAGAAATAGGTGTACTGGATTAATTGCGTGGGGATATCAAGGATTCTTTGTTTGTTAAATCTCTCGCCTTTGAAAACGGTTGTATCCAGAAAGTTTACTTCTTTTTCTGAGATTTATGTTTGTTTGCAAGGACAATAAAATCTTCTATCTCCTTTTTCTCGACACTCTACAGTGAAAAAATGTCATCGATGTATCTTTTCCACTGGAGTGGATTTGATTTAATATTTCTGTCTCGACCGCGTTTTAAACATGTCAGCTGTTAGATTTAATGTAAACAAACAGAGACGCGTTGGTCCCCAGGGTTTAAAACCGGTTTGGTGAGATATCCGATCCACAAATCGCATGGAAATGAGGTTGTGTACTCGAGTGCCCAGAGGTTTTTATTTTTTCTCGGCGCGTTGCGCCTCGTTGTCGCGGCTTCGCCGCTCAAACTCGCCGTTTTCACTAAAAAATAAAAACCTCTGGCACCCAGGGTAACCAGGCCTGGGTTGAGACGCCGAACTCTGTCCTCATCGGTCGTTTTAAGCCATTTTTGGGTACATTTTTGCATATGTTTATCAAGTATCACACCATCCAGCTAACGTGTTTGGGGCTGCGACCATCACATGACAAACATTCCGCTATAACCAGCGAGTTCAAGTACCATAAGGCCACTTCGAAAAATACCATAATACTCTTTAAAGTGCAGGTTTGAGTGGTGCTTGATGTAAGCCTGATTTTTCCAATTTCTTTTGTTTTCAGCACGAACTGCACGTGCTATGCTTCATCTTCTTGCAATTTGCATAGGGTGCACATTTGTATACCAACACACAATGCTAGGTCCTAGCGTTCCTACATGTATTCTGAATTCCATTGTCCATTCTAAAAACCCACATGTGATTTTTGATGTGCGATTTTCGTCGCGCTCTCCAATGCAATTTTTATCCCAAGTGTATCTAGCGGCGATATCTGTGCGATTTGGGTGCAACATTTGCTTTGATACACAAATTCGGCTAACGCATTGTTGTACCCAATTCAAACCTTCTGAGAATAAGTTTCTTTGTTCACAACATTTCCATATAATTTCCATGTCAATGCTTCATTGATATGGAAATTATATGGAAATGCCTTAGCCGAATTTGTCTATTTGCTGTGATTTCCCAAAAATCGCCGCCAAGTTGCATCGAAACCTCTGCGACAGCGCGCGACAAATCGCTCCCAAACCGCACTGAAATCGTTATTAGTTTACACAGGCGATTTGGAGATGCAACCTGCGCGCGACAAAAACTGCACCGAAAAGTGCGACAAACATTGCACAAAAAAAAATCGCCTGTGTAACCGGGCCTTAACAAAGGAGACTTGAATAACTACACCCCGGTGAGGCTGAGCTTGCACATAAAAGATTACTATGGTATTTTTCGAAATCGGCTATAGCTTACCAGCATCCACAGTTTAAATTTGAAATTCCACATTTATTAGTCGGGCTCTTGGCTATGATCCCGACTTATAAATTTGGTGGCAACTTTCAAAAAAGTTCAGATTTTCAAGTGGTTTATAGCCTGAGGCAGTGTTAGTGACGTGATATTAGTTGATATAGCAATATCAGTCAAGGCAATAAGCGAGTTCGGAGTTTGAATAATAGATTCAGTGAGCATGCGTTTTTATCCCGAGATTATTCTCTTCTTTCGTTATTTAACATAGTTGAATTTGAATTCTATAGAGCGTATGCACTCACGTGGCAAGCAGCTATGCAAATTTATTGGAACAAAAGAAAGTGTTAACATAAGAAAAGCGTTCAAATCCCACAGGATTGTTTTGGTACACCAACATGGCCGCCGTTCTATTGTTTTGGTACACCAATATGGCCGCCGTGACGTCATGTGCATATGCTCTATCGTATTTTTTGGTTAATGCTTGTTTTTATCCCGACGCGCGCACATGTTTTTTTAGAACTCTGAATGAGCTTATGGATGAATTCACTTTTTTGGCGTTAGATTTCATGTGTTGTGTCACGTGACTTTTGATGTAAATAAAGTGCGAAAGTCGGATATTCGTTTTGAGTCATGTACTACAAGTCCCGGCCTGTTAACAATCGATCATCGCAAATCCAATCGATGATCAATCGATAATCACAAAAAATGTCCCGCAAATTATTGATTTTATCGATTTTTGCGTGTTTTCTCGGAGCTCGTGTAACAAAATTCCGAACACAATGTCTGGTTAAGACACGCCGCATCGCGAGCGAGTGATATCCGATGTCGTTGTGAAAGGGTACCAATTGGTGACAATTACTTCTCGGCCGCAAGCAAGAAAAGGGGAGATCGTGGCAATGCGTAAATCTTGCCTCGTTTATGAATGATGGCGATCAGCACGTTGTTCCTGTTGTTTCAATTCATTTACAAAAAATCATTTGATTGCTGATTTGAGCGTCACAACACGAATAAAATACAACACCGCTGAAAATCGATGACAATCGATAAAATCGATATCAATTAATCGATTTTATTGGAAATCGATGGTCAATCGAATTATCAAAAAAACATACGTCATCGATTGATAATCGATTTCCAATATCAATCGATTAATTGGCATCGATTGATATCGATTTTATCGATTTAACAGGCCGGGTACAAGTGTGCGAAGTATTAATCTTATACATGTCTGGTTTCACATTTAGAAATATATATCGTGCTGTAGGGTTTATCGAAGTCTTGAAAAATCTATTTGAAGTCCACAGATCGGTTTTAATTTTCGATGAGTTTGAAGTCAAAGTCAAGACATTCTTTCGCGTATTCACTAATAAAATTAAAAATGAGCACAAAGTGACGTTACATCATTTGACAATAATCGTGGTTACACTAACCCTTTTGTCCATGGGTAAATAGCGTTTGCCACAGGTAAGGACGTTTTTGTGTGTAACCACTATTCCCAGACCGAAACTGCCTTAGGGTTTTTTCCATGGAAACATCAAAGAGAACAAAAGAACTTCACATGACAGTTCCTGAACTGAAAAGTACCGTTTATCTGCTCCCTGAGGTGGCTTGGCCAATCATAATGCAGAACGTAGCTAATACAGGAAATCGCCTTGGCTAATAGGAAATCGTCTATTAGCCAAATCGCCTTGGCTAATAGACAATATTCGTATTCTTGGTATTGAACTGGAACTAGCGTGCAGTCGAGGCTCATGCGGGGGATTCTTTTCACATGCAAATTTTTTTAATGATATTCCTCCGCATTCGCCTCGATTCTAAGCTAGTTCCAGTTCAATACCGAGAATACGAATATTGTCTATTGCACGCTTACTTGTAACACAAGGTGACATGGCAGGGTTTCGTGATCACCACCAGTGATCGAGTGCATTGTTATTTAGAAGTTGCTGAAATCAATTCTGTGGTCGTGGAAATACCCAAGCCCTTCTTGGCCGGCGAGCAAGTTCGCGACGAGCTCGTAAATGTAAATAAAACGCCGACAAACCTTGAAGATAGCGTAGTTGAAAGCGCCTTTTTCGGTGTCTTCTCGCAAAAAACTGCCGGATTGTTATATTTATGGAGGACTGTCGAATAATAAGCAGGAGAATCACTGAAATTAAGCTTACAAGATCTCAATTCGTGTCATCCATGTCGATCTGTACGTTTCCCGCCAAACTGCAGTGTCAGTGAACTCATATCTAATTATATTTTACCCTGAGGAGTCTTTTACTGTGTAACCGCATCCCCAAGGGTAAGATGAAACCTGAGATAAACCGAACCCAAGCCATTAACCCTCTGGAAGGCCCCAAACCTATGGTGTGTCTAACCACAACTAATATCGTGAAACTGAAAATCAATTTAGAACATAAGAAAAAGGAAAATGATGAAATGAAATATATCAAGTAAAAGGAAGTTATATTATTGCCGTATTTGGTGAGAGTTGTATTCGATAATGATTTTGTTTTGTTTGTTTTCGAGGAACAGATAAATGGAAGTAATAAAGTGGAAGTTGGCGTTGCATATAGGAGTGATTGCGAAATATTGATTAAAGGTTTCAATGACGGCGACGAGTCACCTTGTGTTCTATTGTTCGAGAGATGCTAAAAAAGTTGAGAAACAAATTTGATTGACAATTAATGAAATCTTTTAGTAGACAGAATTACGAATAGTTATAAAAGTCCAAATCAAAATAAACAATGCGCGGTGCATCACGGTAAGTGCAGATGGACCTTTAAACTAGTTCTAAACCATTATGTACTAGTAGTGTAATATTTCTGTGAATATGCTACGACAAACTCTGAAAAATATAACAACCTATTAAGAACCTAATCAGCCTGATTTGTCAAAAAGTACCCTGAAATATAAGAACCTGTTCAGCCTGATTTCGAAAATTCTAGGTTCTTATATGCGGGTTTCTACTGTATGTGCGTCGTGCATGGTGTGGCTCTTGTTTATGAATTTTACTTGAGCTCGTTCTAAGATACTTAAAACGATTCAAGTTGTTTAGTTGCGAAGCTCTTTGCCTCGCTTCTTTTTACATTGGTGAAGGTACATGAAAAAGCTAATTAATTTACTGTAATTCACGGAAACTCGTAACTGAATGCAAACAATGCGAAAATACAGCCTCGAGAAGCCTTCTTTTGCCAGAAACCGATTACATGTATATTTTCTTTGCTATTCGTTTTACGACTGAAGACATACACTTAAGTTAAAGATGAAAAAGAAATGGAATACCGTCTTTCCTCCTACTGCAACCTCTGTTTGACCGGGGTGGACAGCTGCACACTGAGGCTCAAACTCCACAGGCAGAGAAAACACTGGATTGCCTTCACGTAACACAGCAATCTGTGGACAGGGAAAGTAAGTAAGCAGCCTGGCGGTACTAACGTACGCTGTGTATGTCCTCGCCACGCCATGCTGTATGTCATGCTGAAACCGCGACATCTGCAGCCTCGGACTAATTGTGGAATTGAATGCAAGCAATTTTCTGGGATTTGACAAAAGTGAGAAAAGCAAGCAGTAGTCTTGGTACTACCATAAGATAACTGCAACTGTTTACCTAGCCTTACGTATGGGTTTGTGATTATAATTTGGTATTTCAGCTCTGATCCGGGTTAAATCTCTCTGCTGTCACATTTTGGTTTCATAGCATATCAGGAATTCTGCATTATTACGTATTTACGCATTTTGTCTTCTGTGGATGCTCCAGAAAGGATTCTAAGATATTCGTACCCAGCGTGAAAGAAAACTTAGTATTCATTCTATAAACAATGTCGTGGAAAATTTAGGGTAATTTTGACTGGCGGGCGCTCCAAAACTTTAGTGTGGCTTTTTGGTGAAAATTTTCACCAAATGGAATAAGTAAAATTTCTGACATTCTCACATTACTGGCAGCACTCTATTATACTCTTAAACATTTCCCACTCACTTCTTTTAAACAAGCAACAATTGTAAGGCCATCTTTGCCACAAGCAATACCCGTTGGTTCACTTCCCATCCCTACAGAGTGAGAACTGAAAACAGAGAACAATAAGATAGGCTTGACAATACCCATGCCAAAGTTACACAACAGCTGGTAACTGGTTTACTGTTATTTCATAGTATTAAAGAGTGACTCTTTAAATAAAAAAGGTACACATTTCGTAATTTGTTAATAGCAATTTTTTAGTATTTTGGAAACAAACCATCACAAACAATGACTGGTTTATCTAGTGGTTTATTTTGGTGCTATGTGTTACTTTAAGAGGAAAGACAACATTAACAATGCATTTTTCTGCTATAATTTACATTTCCTGCCAAATGCGTACTACATGTAAAACTCTTATCAAAGGCGAATTCTTAGATATATATCATTTTAAGTTTGCTTATAGATAGAAGTAACTGGCTTTTGCATTAAAAGGTTTTTAACAGTGCATTGTGTCTATCGCCGTTAAATTTTCAACGCCGTATTATCTTGCGTCACAATTTAACGTTTGTTTACAGCAGAAATAACTGGCTTTTCGTTAAAAAGTTATTGATTGTACATTGTGTTCTTCGCCGCTAAATTGTCATTGTAGTAAGCTAATGTCCTGTTAACGTTTCTTTGTACTGTAGTATAGTTTCTTTGTACTGTAGTATAGTTTCTTTGTACTGTAGTATAGTTTCTTTGTACTGTAGTATAGTTTCTTTGTACTGTAGTATAGTTTTAATACAATTTTAAACGGGCTGTGTCACCAATTTTTGTGTTACATTAAAAAGCCCAAAAGGCATGTTTATATCCTTGGAAATACCAAAAAAAATGATCCAGTTTTGTTTAAAATTATTCTACTAGTGCTCTAAGAGTAAAACAGGTGTCTTGGCCTGCACATGGCCAGGATGGAAATGGAATTTATCTTGTGTCTTGGAAAACTCGCTAAAATCCTGATTATGGTCTATTTTCACTTCGAAAATCCAATTGATGTCTTCCTCTTACTGTTCTGTTAGCATTTCGTATTTGACAAGGGTATCAAGTTTTATTTGGGCAGTGGCAAAACAAAGGCGCATGTTTTGCTGTTGTACTTACCCATATTCTAATGTATGCACTGGTGTCAGTCGCACAGTGTCGTCCATACTGCAAGTTACCAAATTATCACCACAAAGAACCATATCGGTAATCTGGTTTTTATGACCTTGACCTTTAAATAGCTCAGCATCTCCAGAGGCCACATTCCATTGACCTTAATCATGTTAAGCCTTAACATTATAATAATCATAATGATACTACTTGTATACAGACAGAAAGAAGGCACAAAACCTAGAGTTAGAATAGATTTCAAGGATACAAATACGCGAATCAAAGCTTCCAGTATATAGGGTAGAACCATCTTCGGAGGAGGCAAGGGACAATATATTTTTGTTATGGCCCTGAAGTTAAAAAGAAAGCATAATTTGGTTAAAACCCAGACCAAGACTGATTGACTGCACACAACATTTTTTATTTATTCGTTAATTTTTAATAATAGCACACAACACACAACATGATAAATACACTATGCAAATGTAAAAAAAAGAATACCAGTATCAATTGTAAAACAAGAAGTACTGATGTTGTCAGGCAATAATGCCATGTTAATGTGAGTAGCCTTGTGCTTAATATTATTTCTCTCACATCTAAAAAAAAAAACAAATATCATAAAAATAACTTGAGCAAATAATTTCAGACTGCAAAATTGAAAGCTCAATTTATCGCTCAAGTCAAACGCAGACACGCATTGCATGTATGAGCTATTATGGATATTACTTTTTTTATATTAGGTTATCCCCTGAGAGAACTTTAAGTTATCGAAACATGACTGATTCGTGTGAAGCATCTTTATTCCCTGAGAGCTACATGCACTGTTGTCCCCTGGGGAGAAATAATATCCTACTGGTCTGAAAATGGTTATAAAATTTTACAATAGGGATGATATCTGTTTACAAACATTCTTTTTGTTATTCAAATGTGCCAACCACTGGAACAAAAGAACCCTTTGTTTCGGCAGCCAATAAGGCTCTGGTTGGCACATTAATAACAATTGGTGACGTCACTGATATCTTCCCTATAATGGTCTGAAAATAGATATGTTTACGTGTTTCAAGAAGAAGGCCGCACAATCCCACCAAAACTTTACTGGGTGGGTTTTTTGTTTTTTAGGAAGACAGTGTCCATTGAACCAGAGGGTTGAACTTCAAATTTATTACCAATTTGTTTTTTATTGTTCATACATGTACAGCAAGTGCATATGAATACACTTACCTTAATAATCCTCTTTGGGCGAGAAGGATTGTTGGTATCTAAAAAGTTGATGTGTCCTGAAAGAGAGACAGTGAGAAGATGATCTCCCTGCCAAAGACATCCAAGCTGTTGATCCTCTAGTTCACCTCCAAATGTAAACTCACTGAAAATAAAGTGATCCAATAGGTGACTTTTGAGCAGTGAGCAGAGGACTTTCCTGAACTCATTAAAATAACTATTTATAATATTTTCGCGTTCGAAGAACGCAATCCTAAATTCGTGTTGGTTGTCCTGTGCCTTACATGCAGTAAAATTTGAGATTTTTTGGTGGCCGGTCTTCCAAATGGCCGCCCCTACTGCTTATTTCAGGGGGTTCATTTCCGCCGGAAGTTCCTTCGAACGCGTCTCCATAATCTCCGATTACTGTTAGTTTATTGAATTATCAGCCTGTACTCAGTATGCTCTCTTATTCATGTTGTTATCATTCAACAGTGCCGTTTTCTGGTCAGATAGATAATTTTGGAAACGTGAGTGGAAATCCACACACTTGCTGCAGTTGTTTTACGGCAGACCCGAGTTCGACTCCTCGGCCTCGCTTGTAAAATAGCCAACTGGTTTGCCTCCTGCCAGTTGGGATTTTTAAAAATGTTATGTTCTATTTGAATATTTGTTTCTTTATTTAGTGTCCCCAATTAGTGCTCGCGTGCTAAATACCTTGACACTTAAAAAATAAAGTGATTATATGCAGCTTAAAATAAATTTCAAACATGCTCTTTACATGTATATATTAATGCGAACTGCATTTAAAAACTTTTATCTTTTAAAAAGAGAGTTTGTTCAAGTTCACCATTTTAAGATTGAAGTCTCATTAGCCTGTGCTAACTTGTGTGTTGTGTGGATTTGAGAAGTGGTGGCTAAATGTCAATGGAGGTTTGGTGTGAATACTTGAGTTTTGGTTGGATTTTTTTGTTCATTTTCATGCCCTCCCACCCCTTTGCATGCTTCAGAGTATTTTTACCCTTTTCCACTTCAGATCTGGTATTTAAACAAGGTCTGGTAATTTGCCAGCCCAGTTTCATAAATGAGCTTGCTACATACATACACTAAGCATAGTGGGTTATTCACACTAGACAGTAAGTGCACTCTTATGTTTCTAAAAAGTTGTGAAGATATTTTGATGATAAGCATGGTGAGTTTACACTAGACAGTAAGCCCGCTCTTATATGTTTCTAGAAAGTTCTCACTTTAGAGTGCTTTCAAGATATTTTGATAAGCATAGTGAGTTTACACTAGACAGTAAGTCTGCTCTTATATGAGAAAGTTCTCACTTTAAGTGCTTTCAAGATATTTTGATGATAAGCATAGTGAGTTTACACTAGACAGTAAGTGCACACTTATGTTTCTACAAAGTTCTCACTTTAAAGTGCTTTCAAGATATTTTGATGATAAGCATAGTGAATTTACACTAGACAGTAAGTCCACTCTTACATATGTTTCTAGAAAGTTCTCACTTTAAAGTGCTTTCAAGATAAAGAGTAGATAAAGTGATCACTTCTGAATAGTAGTTGCTCTAAGACTCCCGAGTCTTTGATAACATGACCCCCTGAAGAATGAGAATGAGAGAAGACAAGGAATGTCACGTGACCTGAACAACTGTGAAATGGGGCTTTTGTTTTAGTTTAAGATAGCATCTACCGGTATGTCATGGCACATGAAATAGTCAATTTAAGTAACTTTTTGAAGAGAAAAATAATTCACCCATAATCAGTTTTTATCGACACAAGCTGGAGAACTCCACTTTTTGACAAACCAACTGAACACAGTGTGACCTTTGGGTAATCACTCTCACGATAACATCTGTCGCTAACAACATTTGAATTATTCCAAGGCTCATTTTCTTATCTTAGTTAGCTAGCTGTATGAGGCTTGTTAGATATTTTGATAGTAAAACACATGAAAATCCAGATCTTTAAAACCTGGTTTCACTACTCGTAGAGTTCTTGTTTGTTTATTGTTTCAAATTATTGGTCAGGAACAACAAACTTATATATTTCCCATTGTTAATCATTCATCCAAAGTTTACTGTTGTACATCTCAAGTCTCCCAAAACAGAGTTAAGCTGAAGTTGTGAAGTGCACAAGGCTACTTGTATTTGGGTAATGTTACAGAATATACAATACCAGAAACGAACACTTCCAAGTCAGCTGGTCACCAGGCAGATAACTTACGTGGAGACAGTATTTTTCTCAATGTCCCAGATTTTTGCAGTCTTGTCAGCTGAAGCGCTTAGAAGGAACTTGCTGTCTGCACTCCATGATAACTGAAACAATAAATACACTAAATATTTCACCATAGCATATAGAAGTTTTTGAAAATCTGACTGATTCCTTCAAGGCATTTATGGTGCGATATGCTAGATCACTATCTTATTTAAAGAATGGCTAATTTGCAAGCCTGCAAGCTGGAGCCTCTAACTTGTTATAAGCCACAAACAAATATTTGCTGACAAAAAGTTCCAAATTAAAATGGACGTTTATTGCCCTTTACTGATTAGGGTGCATGCAGGAATGGCTCCAGAGAGCAGGCTGGAGCCTGGATCCTAGTTGGGGCCTACATTAAGCCAAGTTTAGGGCTGGATTAGCTAGTTTGCATTATGATACCATAAGCACCAAGACCTCTGGTAGTTGTAGTAGAACCATGGAGTCTGGGCCAATTGAGTAGAAAAATCACAGGACACCACTTTCAATTGACAAAATGATGAATAGGATAAACAAAAACACAGCTCACAGAAGATGTCCTTGACACTTTGTCGAAAGAACAAAATCATTACAAACAGGCGATTAATCAATGGATCAATCTGCCTAGAGACATTGTGAATTACATTGTATATGCATCACTCATAAAACCCTTACAACTCATGGTCATATATGTTTCCCTAAAGACACCTTGTGAAACTCTCTACAAATACATGTACTTACACCATAAATGCCTCCCTTGTGAGCTTTTCCACCTCCTAAAGGGTGGGTTTCCACTCCTGTTTTCCCATCATACATGAAAATCTAAAAAATGCAACAGTGTAATTATCATTAATGTTGTGTTTAGGACTATTTAATACTTGTATGACCATGCAAATTGTTTTATGCTCTTCTTCAGTACATCTCCATGGCGATTGATTGGTGCATTGTCAATGCTGCATTTACCATTCCAAATTGTTTCAAACAAGTTTTACTTTGGCACAAAGGCCCTCCCCTCTCAAATGCATTTGGCTCCACTGTCCCCCTACCCTTGTGTTTGGCTTGTCTGACTCTCCACCCTCCCCTCCCTTGAACACCATCCCCATGTGTAGGGCAGGTGACCATTACACATTGTAAGCAGAATGTTAACAGCTGATCAACTGGCTGATCAAGTGAAATTTTGTTCCACAACTATAATAATCAAAGGCTCCTATGACAGCCTGCAACTCGTGAATATGGAGTGCCCTTTTTAACTTGTGAATATGCAAAGCGTACAATGAAGGGGTTATCGTAAATGGTTGGTGTAGTGTGCGGTTTTTCAGTCAAAAGGTCTGAGTAAGATTTCATCCGAACAGTGTTTTCTTATTTTCTTTTCCTTTCTCTTTTTTTCTGTAAATTGTTTCTACATTTTATTAATTTTTTAATGTGGGCAATCATTTGTGAAAGGCTGAGATGTCACTTTAGCTTGCGATAATTTGTTTCTTTATTTAAAATTTTGTATAGTGGGCCTTGCTAGGTAAACTATATTAAACGCAGACTACGTGTACAATCTGTCGTATGTTAGAGTTTTACTATTAAACATGTATGGGGTATCTCTCACTTGCCAAGACAACAGAGAATTAGAGAAATTTTTATTATCTGACAGAGAAAATGCAAAAAGTAAAAAAGAAAAAAAAATTGTCTGGGCTATCAATAAACCCATTGACACCTCAAATGCCCGAAACTGCCTGTGACAGGGCTATGGTCCTTCTACCATTTATGACGACATTCCACCTAACGACAAAAGATGTCTTTTGTAACTAACGCATGTAAAAGGAAGAAATATTTTAAAAAGTGCCCAAATGAGAGAGATCTCTTGTAAAAAAAATCCAAAGAAAATCTGGTCTTCCTACCACTTGCCACTTAATTCTTGTTAAAAAAAAAAATAATGTCACCTTCTTCAGTGTTTTCTGGGAAACTTTCTCTAAATAAATAAAGTCTAGATGTGAAAAACCAACAATGAGGGAAAAAATGGAAGAACAGGGAGTAAAATGAAGAAAAAGAAAAGTCAAGATTATTAGCTTTTTATCGTTCAAAAACTCTCTCAAAATGTTGCTTTGTGCGCATGCCGGAAAACTATAATGGTAACGAAAAAACAGTTTGAATGTGGATTTACTTTTAAGAAACATTTCATTGACAGTTTTTTTGTGTAAGTGTGCAAGAAATTCGCAATTCGGTAAGCAAATTTTCTGTGTGGACAATTTCCTCAAAACGACGAAGCAAACTAAGGAACCCCCTGTTGCACCCATCCATATTTTAATCACTGAAAACAGCAACAACAGCAAGCAAAACGGGTGGGCATAAATGACGGGGAGGATTGCTGGATCCAAACAGAAAAGAAATCACATCCAACCACTATTTCACCTGTGACTTCGATTAACCTCATTTATTTGCCATTATCTCACAGTGTCTAAAAACTGTTGTTCTATTTTTTGGCAAATGTGTGCCATCCATAAATCTGTTCCCGGTGGCCTACGATTCTACATGTCTGGTCCTTGTTATCTGGTGGACATCCCCAACAGCACTGAGTGGCTGGCACATACAAGCTGGCAATTAGTTTGCAGTACGGACCATGTCACCAAGATGTAGCTGTCCATCAACAATCAACAGTGTTATGACCTTGCCTTGGATCCTGCATGGACCATTGTTGCTTTCTACAGTACTCTTACAGTTACTAGTAACTAGGCATAATTTCATATCTTCTGGTACCTGATTGCCCTGAGCTCTAGGGTGGCAAGCCTGCATTTTTTCTGGTAGCACACGTTCCCTTATTTTTTCCCACTGGGTTTTCGTGACAGGTGGGTGAGCGCTTGAATCAGTACCAGCCCATTGCAAGGTTCACACAACTTGGGAGCTTACCATCATGCATTATGTTCTTTTATGCTCTTCTTTTATCTTTCAATTCAGTGTCAATTTTTCAAATTGAAATACCGATTTTGACTCATTGGGTACACATAACCTAGTTCCCCCTCTAGCTCCAAGAACGTGGTGAACTCTTCCTCTTTTGAACGTAGAGCCGTTTCTCTGCAAGTAACTGCATCTATTCCAAAGCTTCTGTGTGAACTCTGTACATGGGATTTTTTCTACTTAGTAAATTAACCAGGATTGTTTTTAAAGTTTGGGGTCCTGCCGGTTTTTTGGCTTTGCTATGCCACATTTATATTGCTATGCAAGAATATTTTCTAGTCGTTTGGCTGTTATCTTTCCAATCTGGTCGGCTCCTGACCAGATCTGCTGTTACAAGCCTGAGGGATGTTGCTCACTCCGCGGGACTCCCTTACAAGTGTTTAAAGGGTCATAGTTTCCCTATCGGGGCAGCCTCTGCGGCTGCTGCTGCAGGTTGCCTGACTGATTGATAAAAGTCTTAGGTGGATGGTCTTCTTGCTGTTATCAGCTATATATTCAGACATCATCGTCCACTTTCATTCAGCAGCCCCTAGGATGGCTTGCCTTCCCACTACCCCCACCTTAGGCTAGTTATTTTACTCGATCTTGGGGAGATACATGCCCTGCATGCATCTGTGGCAGTTAGGTCTCGGTAGCGACTTCCCCAAGATTTTACAAGTGTTTTTTCACAAAGTTTTTTCATTTTCGACCTGCCAATACTCCGGTCCAACCCAGCACCAGCTGTTCATGTGATGGCAATGTACGGTGCTGGGTACATAGGTGAGGCTTTAAGATCACGCAATCTAATGGACCTGCCAATACTCTTGTTCTGTCCTGTCAGCGTGCAGTGTGGGGAAGACAAGTGAGGATTTAAATGGTCTTGCACTACTTGACCCGCCAATACTCCTTCTCGATGCAAAGTGTAGTGCTGGGGATATAAGCGAGGCTCATGGTCACGCAACGAAGTCGCTTGTCATGCCAACCGCAGGGAATGTGTCTCCCATTATGCCAAACAATATGATATTTGCAGCTTCAAAACACTCGATGAAATAGCTTCTGGTAAACTAAACAAATATTTTTGGGTTCATAGGGTCATATTAGACAAAATCATTTTTTATTTCATAATTATGCACTTTAAATCGCCTCATATCCATGTCCTTTACAATACAGACTCTAATACAGACACTTGACTCTGTCTATTTAGTTTCCATTTATTTGAGAGGTTCAATTGATACATTACCTGGCCATCTGCACCTCCAGAAACAAAGTGCTCACCATCTGGAGAGTACTTCACACAGTTAACAAAGTTGGTATGACTCTGTTTAAAACAAAACACAACCTAAATACATGTATATCAAATATGGTGTTTACAATAACTAATTTATAACAATTATATTGAATACAATGGTAATTGAAGGAAACAATGCAATAAACAGAAACTAAAAACATTACATATGAAACATGTTTAAGATTAAAACTTTTGAATGAAACTCATATTTAATTTTTTTTAATGAAAAATAAATTGATGTCTTTCCCATGAAACCTGAACGGATGAATCATATTCTGGTCACACACTAATAACTTATTTTTTCCTTTATGAAGTCTTAGGACTTTTGAAGTTTGGTTTTTCAACTTTGGTAAAGAATTTCAACATGCATTCCAGTTTGGTTTTCAGGGAATTTTTGTCGCTCAAACGCTGGGAGTACCCTTATTAAAGTGTTGTAAAGTTTGAACATTTTAAGGTCTTCTGGATGACATAGACCAATTGAGCGAGCAGGGCCGGGGAAACATGCATGATATGAAGAATATTACAAAAGCATCAGGGGAATTTTTAATTTTATCCATCAAGTTTTGACTTACATGTATATGTGTTTAGGCCGCACCCTCATTTTGCACTAATATTTTTGGGAAAACTATGTGCGGCATATACACAAGTGAACGCAGAAAAATCTATGTTACCATTAAGCTCCTCTCATAGGTTACAGATTCTTTGAAATACTGCATATTTATTTGAAGTAAAAGGCTGTGGTGCAAGTCTGATGTAGGTTTAATTTCAGTGCCATGCGTTTGCAAAACCAGTGCCAAATATGGACATGGGAAGAGTGTTGTTTTAGAACCATGAAGTGTGCAAATGGATGATCCCTGCACAAGAATTAACTTTTTTTTTCAATCCTGAGACATCTACATGTATGAGTAGATAATGCTTGGGCAGCTAACCTTGTTTAAATGATGAAACTTGAAGGGTGGTCCCTCAAAAAATCCAACATCAGAGTCCTCACTAGCTGTGCAGATACGGAATGGCCGAGTGGGTTTGTAATCTACTGCATTGATAGCTTTAGAATGGCCAGTCACATTACCTACTGAAGAACCAGTATCCCATAAAAACACATTGCCATACCTATCGAGAGGAAAAGAAAATCCATTGTATGTTAAATCAAGTACAGCTCATCTACATTTGTATGTCCACTTACTATACATAGGACTATGGAGATCTCAATCATGATCATCTACTGGTCTGGTCTGGTATACAAAATGTACATACATGTACAGTATATATCAATTATTATAATTCAACACATTGATACACTGCCCAAATATGGTCAAAAAGTTATCGATATGCGTTATGTCTACATGACGTATAACCAGCGATGGCGGTAAATTTCGCATTTTGAAGGAAAGTGGAAATGACTGCTGGCTGCAATTTCGTGTTTTGGGGCGAAAAAGTGCGTGAACTATTAGTTAAATCAAAGTGCCCTCTGGGCTATCTCCTGTAAGTTTTTCCCATCATGCAATGCTGTCATATTATGTCCGAATATTGTTTTTGATGTTGCAATTGGACATTTAGGTTAGAGTGCATGGTTTCTTGAGTTCAATTTCTCTTTCGACAATTTTGTTTGCATGTAATTGGTAATGGTTATGCAGTCCTCTTGTCTTGTGTCTGGAGCAAATTTCAGTACTTTCAACTCGTCTGGATTTTCACCTGGTTTATTATCAAGAGCCTCATACAAACATTGTGTTACTGTTGCCTTGCCTAAACCCACGCCACTACTTAAAAAGTGTCAATTGCTTCTCGTCGTTTTTAACAGAGAGTAACATATGGTAAAAAAACTCCATTTGTTCTCTGTTCAAAGAATGAACAAGTTCTTTATAACTGTTATCATCCATACGATTAATTACCAGCTTTTCATTATCATTTGCTGTGGAAAAAATTCCAGCATTACTTGAAAGATTGTTTCCTTGGTGATTGTTATCTAAACATGGGTTAAAACAACCAAACAGTTCACTGTATTGCCGTGTTTCTTCACTTATATCCTGCTCATCGTTATGTTGAGCAGACGGAGCTACAGTATCTAACTGATCACGTTCCTTATTTTCAGGATCTCCCATGGCTTTTTCTTAAGAGTTCTCCTTTCTTTCCTTTCGAATATAACATGTTTTACTTGCTGAAATCTTATTTTTACATGGGATAAGCATCAAGAGCTCTCTGCAATTAATCTTCAACATCCTTTTTATTAAACATAACTAAATGAATGATTTAGCTTTTATTCTGCGAAAAAGTTTCATTCCTCCTTTCAAGTAAAATTCTTTACAACTTTGTTCTCTGTTTTCATTATTGGTATCATCATCAATCTTATCGTCAAAATCTGTTTCAGGTGGAAATCTAGTTCTTGTAAACTTACTCAGTATTCATCCCCTCATCTTAACTTTTGTTTGAATCAGTGTCACTATTAACAAACAGTTATACCAAGAACAGAAATGAACTAAACATAGTTGCTAGAGCTGTCGTGGTCGTCTTTGACATTTTCATTCTTGGATCTTAGACACTTATACATCTCAGAGTGATGAAGAAACACTCTTTCACAAGCCTTGCACGTCGCAGACTTAAACACGTGCATCACGAACAAAGAAATTTACTGATCCTAACATTTTCATAGCGATAACATAAACTTATTTATCTTGCAACACGACTCTGAGCCAAAGAAACCCTAATATATGCCTAATGTAATCTAACGGGACAAATATCTTGCAGGTATACTCGGGAAAGCTATTCTAAAGGCTACTTAATACATTTTGCGACTAGTGGGAGTCGTGTTTGGCCTATCTCTTTTTATACTTCTTTGTGATTATTTTTTACAGAGACTATACCGTAAAATGCTGCTTATAAGCCCTCGGCTTATGTAACTTCGTAAGGGTTTTTTGGCTGGCAAGCAAAAATATTGCCATAAAGAAGCGTTCTTTGAGTTAATTTCATTTTGGCGTAAACTTTTGAAAAGAATTTCTGTTAAGGAATTAAGAAAGGAATAAGGAATTAATGGGTATAACCGGAGTAATGCTTTGTTACCGATGGGCCTATAACCGGGTGGACTTTGTTTTTATTTATTCCATTACTCCATTTACTCCATTACTATGGAATTACTCCATTATTATGGAACGCATGGAGCACAACATTACTTCACGAGAATTACACGCTTGTTGTACAAAAGATACGTAGTGTAGTCTCGTGTATGTCTCAATGAATTTAAGATACATTGGTACAACTCTACAAGTGAAGCTGTTCTTCGCGTACAGAGGATATACTATTGGATGCAGTGATCGCAATGCCATGATAAGACAACGGAAGTTCTGTCTAGCTCCAGGTCACTACTCAACAAAAGAATAAACTAAAGAGCTAAAACTACCTGCGAGAAGTCGTGATTCCAATATTGGAACATGACAGGAGCTTATTACTCCTGAAAATGATTGCATTTTCATTCTTGGATCTTTAATAGACACTTGTACATGATCAAGAAACACTTTCTCACAAGTCTTGCACGCCGCAGGCTGTGGACACTTATCACGGCCTATTTACTGATCCTAATATTTCCACAGCGGTAGCATAATCTTCAGCCGATTGCCATTTATTTTGCAACACGAGTCTGAGCCAAAGAAACCCTAATATATGCCAGGACAGTGTAGAGAATACATAAAGAAATAAAATAATTATAGTCATGGCTATGGCATGAAATCCTCCGGGATCGATCCTGTCATTAGAGAAATTATCCAAAGATCAATGGGTCAATATTATCGAGCAAAGTGGATAGATAATTGCGACTTGTAACATCCTAACAGTGATCTATAGCAAGGGACAAATACCTCGTAAACCTACTTGGGAAAGCTATTTTAAAGGTTTTAAAATACTTCTTGCGACTAGTGGAAATCGTGTTTGGCCTGCCTCTTTTTAAGAGCTTATGACGCATAAATAAGCCATTTCACAGCTATAGATTCGAATACCAGATATATTAAAACCATCGATAGGAAAAATCTAAGGACTATCCGTACCACAATTATCTCTTTAAGCAGAGACTAAATTGGGCACGAATCTTCCTGACCAAAATGAACCAAAATGAGGCCTAAAAAAGTAAAAACAAAAATGAACTAAAACCCCGAACCTCACTGAAACCTAACTGTTTGACATTGGTTTGTTTGACCTGGAAAATCAACCAGATGACAGTATTGCAAAACTCTGCTTAATCATTTCTAATGATATGGCTAAAAAAAACCAGGTTTGTTTAGTAAGATTGATTCTTTCTGTACAAACTTCAATATTGAGAAGACTGCGATAAACTTAAGCATCCCATCTTTTTTCTTGTCAAAGGCAAAACAGAATATTTTTACACGTCTAAAAAATCACCAACTCAATCTACAGTAATGCAAATAAAAAAAGTTAAATTTTATTCGATCTTTAAAAGTGAAACGAAATACTCCGATTTAATTAACCATATCCTGAACATATAAAAATTACTTCTAAATTCAGGATAGGAAATCACACCTTAAGAATTGAAAATGGTCGAATTACAATCCCTAAAACTCCCACTGTACACTTAATTCAGTTAAAGATGAAAAGCACTTTTTTATTTCACTGTATGCACTGTATGTTATATGATGAGCTACGAAATACCTTTTTTGACAAAATTTATATTAAACAAAATAGATTTGGATTATCATGAGGTTTATTTTTTTTTTTTGATACTGATCAACATATTAGCAGGCTAACTCAAGCAATGAAAACAAAGCAATGAAAACAAGAACAAAAAATAGTCAATAGTACTTGTGATTGTTTTACAATTAATAAATGAATTTAATTTAATTAATTAATTAATTTTATTCTAGATTTCTTTATTGTAATTTAAGTAATTTTAATTTCCTTACTTATTGTAATTGGTTCGGTAATACCATGTATTTAGAAATGGGAATACTGAAATAAAGTTGTTGCCAGTGTTGTTGTATCGTTTGACATTTTGAGCCTATTTGACAAGCGTAGGTTTGAGCCTTAAAAATCAACAAAAATTGAACAAAAATCAAAGGCCAACCGGCAAAATACATTTAATCCTGGCACCGTGCGCTGTACGATGACTCACTAAAAATAAAATAATGTCGCTTAAAACAGTCCCCTTTTATTCACATCTTACAAAAGCGTTCGTGAAATTGTTTCTGATCGCTTTTACAAGCACACTTATTGAAAAGTTCTATATTTGTTTGTCAACCTACAAGGAAATTTAAAGCACTAGTTCGTTAAAACCTATTGTTTGTTAATTTAGTCAGCTTCTATAACTTGCAAATGCGGGGTAAATTAACCGAGGACATTTTTAACTAAAGGGACACTGTCCCGACAGAAATATCGTGTTTTCATGATTATGGCCAGGAGCTTGCTTTAGCTTGCTTTATCATCCGAAAATAGGAAGAA
The DNA here is from genome assembly GCA_022457155.1 of Cladopsammia gracilis. Lineage (NCBI taxonomy): Eukaryota > Metazoa > Cnidaria > Anthozoa > Scleractinia > Dendrophylliidae > Cladopsammia > Cladopsammia gracilis. Next base: position 78,587 of record JAJGOT010000993.1, on the reverse strand, counting down.
AAAAATAGCCAAAAGTGATGAACGCAGAAAAATATGAATTAAAAAGACAAAATAATGACAAGATTCCACCAGAATCGAAACTTTGAATATTTCTTGACCTCATGTCATGTAATCAAAATTGCTTAACCGTAATCAACTTCCATTCTTCTAATCCCGCACATTTCCTCCAAACTACTGCTTCTGTTTTTCTCCTTGAGAATCTTTTAATCCAATTTAGTTGTATATTTGGTGACAATTGGCGATATAACATGGAAATTAACAAACACATTATTTCAACAAAAACTTCATTGCAAACGTACAGCATACAACCATTCTCAGTGAGCAATGTCAGCTTACCTCAAACTCTCTTTTCCCTTTCTTAAAACGCAGTGCTATAACATGATAATACCAAATGTCTTGAAGCAAAAAGTTTGACAAACCAGACTGGGAAAACATTAAAACGCATCGTAAAGGATATTAGCCAAGCGCGCTTCTAGCGTGCCAAATATCTGACCACAGTCTACATTAGGTGAGAAGATTACATTACGTTACACTTTTTGACGCTCGATACAATGAAATATATGCTGCAACATGTTCCCAAAAAAACATAGAATTCATAATCGTACGCCTTAAAAATCATCGCTATGAAAAAGAGATATCAAACAGTAGGAATGTTATCTAACTGAAAAACTATATTCCGAGGCATTTTTCGAAATAGGCAAACAGCGTGGCAGATTTTATATGAAATTTTAACACGCATATTTCTTCACTGTGAAGGTCAAGTCAATAAACCACTGTATTAAAAAAAATATGCAACTCGACTCTTGTTTTCTTATTGATCATATCTAACACAAATCTGCTAACAAATATGCACTAGGAATGTCCCCACAAATTCACTAAAAAGTCTATTAATAGTATCTAACGCATTTTTTGCTAACAAAAATGCATAAAGAATGCATGTTAGCCCACATAAACTCCTGTAAGTTAAACATTAACTTACAGGAGATAAAAAGGGAAAAGAAAGAAAAAAGAGAAGAAAAGAAAAGAGAAAAAGTATTGTTCACGTGATTAGACAAAAAAGGCGCGAAATTTTCGCGTTGTCGCGGTCGCGGTCGCGGTACTGGTCGCAGTGTTTCTTGGCGTAGCTGAATGAAAACTGGTTCAAAGTTTGACCGCTCGACAAGGAGTGAATGAAGGAGCACAATTTTCGTAAAATTCCTTTGGTAATCACCTCTGGAATATGATATAGGCTTGATGCTTCCTCAGAATAGTTTCTGATCTCGTCATTACGGCTGTAGGAGCTAAGAAACGAGCAAGTTTGTAAACAACATTGATCGACTCAGCTCATACTTCGATGTTGGAAAATTTGGTGCTGATGGAAGGGAATAAAAAGCCAAATCAACTACAGGTATGATGTTTTAACCGTTTCTTGTATCCTTTAGCTGTGAATTTTTGTAAGACATAGTTCACGCTGCAGTTCTTTCCGACTTTTCGCCGCTATGTTTAGGTTCGTAGCCGTGTGTTTGTTCAATTTGCTTTGATTCTGAATTGACCTTTTCAAGATACGAAACACTTGTAACTATGCCATTTTACTGTGTTTTTATTCTGGTAGTCACTACTTTGTCCCGTTCTTTGAGTAGACGAAAGCTCTTCGTAGAAACTCTCAACTGATTGTGTACGCTAAATTAATTTTAGCTTAGCAAAAGTTTTGGCATTCGCTGTTGTTGTTTAAGAAATGGTGCGAGGCAAAATATTATTGTTAGCCTTTTTACTTAATGAAAGGTTGTATATCTCAATGAATTTTTTCTCGAAACTGTGATTTGTTATCAATGTGTTGAATTACAAAACAGTTATAGTGTTCAAGCTTGCACAATATTGACAAAGGCGCCACTTTCATTCATGAACTGTGTGATGTTGCAAGTTTTGCGCGGTAAAACATATGTAAGCATTTTTTAAATAAAAGGCTTGTCGGCGATATTTTTTCTTCAAACTGTGCTTTATTATCAATGTGTTGAATTATAAAACTATTATAGTGCTCAAGCTTGCGTGATATCGCCTAATTTTAGCCGACTCAGCCTAAGTATTAGGCAATATCACGCACACTTTCGCGCTATAATAGTTAATTGTCAAAAAAGCAGAATTTTTCAAGGTGTTTTGATACAGTTTTTCTAAGTTGGATCAATTCACCACTAACTGGTTTTAGATTGTAGTTTTGCAAGGTATATTTTCGATAAAAATCGATATTACTATGATGATGATAAACAAGAATTTTAAACATTACTAAAAGTGAAAGTTTGCAAGACCAAGCATTGAAAATTCAACATCAACATATTAAAATATGGTACATGGCAGATAAAACTTAACACTGGTCTTGTGAAATTACATGTACTTTGCTTGATGTCATGTTTGCACGCCCTGAATTTTTCGTTCACTTTCTCTTTTGTGATCTTGAGATCAACTACCTTTTTTCTTAACATCACTCCATGTACAAATTTTGGGCAATGTTCAATTTGAACCACTTTTACAAAAGTTGACGGGACGGCTCAAATGGCTAACGGCCACCATGTCTCAAATTCTCTCATCAATTTGATTGCATGGAAAAGAAAGCAAGAAAGAATGCAAAAAAAACATGTGGTGAAATACATTAAGTATGTGTGAGAATTAGAGCAAAAAAGGCAGGAAAGCACTAAATGTTGCATTGCATATATCTGATTGGCTCAGTTTGATTTCATTGTTGTTTACTTTTAGGCCCTTTATTTCTCACAACAGGTGACACTTTTTGAACATGCGCCATTTGTTTTTACCATGCAGTATAAGAATGTTAAAGAAATTTTCTTTCATTTAGCATGCCCATGTCATAACCTTTTTGCTGGTTTTCCCATGGAGGGTCACAAATGAAATTTGGGATTTTTCTTGAATTTTGATGTCTGGCACTCTTGGGTGTTAAAGTGCTACTACAATCTCATCCTCAAGTGCCTTTCAATTTTGGTGAATCGGTAGTTAACTTCCTAAAGTACAATTCATCTAAAGTTTACTTTGATATGATGAAGGAAAGTGAGTTATTTTGCACTCCAATTCCGTACAATTTTCAACCCCATAGAGCTGCCATGTTCCTGCAGCCTGGTTACCAATTACAGGTGATTACCAATCCGAACATCCACACAAGTGTTATGAATCACTTTCCGATAAACTAGAGAACATCTTTGAATCTTTGCTTTGGTTTTGAAGTGATGGGGAGCGTGTTTTGCATTCATGCTATGAGCTTTTACTCACAAACTAAAGTGAGAAATCAGTTACTAGAAAATGATGTCATGGCTCTAAACAATAGGCTTGCTGAACATGAGAATGATATCAGACGTCAGTTCATGAAGGCGTCTCGGGCAGCTGCTATTGATCCATTGTTGAACTCATCTCTCCCACCCCACCCATGAACAATGTATGGCACTGAGGGTGGTCACAGCAAGGGTTTTGTTACATCTTTAGTGGTTCTTTAAGTCCCCATCGGAGATGGGACCGCCATTTCTATGTGGTTATCGGAGCCACGTGAAGGTCTAATATCAGCATTGTTACTGCAGATAATGCTGATAGTTGACTTTCTAGGAAGTGATTAAAATGTGAGATGGGACCGCCATTTCTATGTGGTTATCGGAGCTACGTGAAGGTCTAATATCAGCATTGTTACTGCAGATAATGCTGATAGTTGACTTTCTAGGAAGTGATTAAAATGTCACTGACTGCAACTCAGATAGACAACTCATTACGTACATATCACCTGGTTGCAGAAAAAGTGAAATTCATTTAAACTGTTTTATGTAATAGAGGTTCAATTCTCTTCTACACATGTTGTTTAAGAAGTTTATATTGTATCCACAAATAAGGTTTCACTATGGTTGGGAATTCAACGAATATATTCTGTAGGTTAGCATTTAGGTCAGTTGAAGGGAAATTATAAATTAAATTAATCAGGTATATGAAATTTAAAAATATTAATATACATATTTTTGTGTTGCTTCGTGAGACTTAACATTCTTGTCTGGGAGAAATAGCGGCCGAGTTGATCTCAGCTACTTGTGTCTCCAATCACAAAAAGTCGCTTTTCAGCATGCACCCTTGGTACCACAGGGTGTCCACACATCTATAATAAATCTATAATGGTGGACTTGAAAAACACTACTTAAAGTGCACCTGTGATCAAATTTTTGATTTTCATTTTTTTACATTTTCGTGTACAATTAGACTTTCTTACTCATCCTGCCAAATTTCAATTCATTATGAACATCAGAAGTCATTTGATTTTAACTTTTATTTCCGAGAATTTATGGCCACCATTAATCAACCTTGTTCCAAGGCTTGGTTGCGAATGGGAGAAAGTGACGTTCAGCATAGAAAATTGCACGAAGAACAAGTCCAAAGTTTTTTTTGCTTTTCGCATGATTTTCCATAGTTATTGTTATTATAATTTCAACCCGTGAGGTATGTTTGAGTCTTTGACATCACTTTCTCCCATTCGCAACCAAGCCTTGGAACAACGTTGATTAATGGCGACCGTAAATTCTTGGAAATAAATGTTAAAATAAAATGACTTCTGATGTTTGTAATGAATTGGAATTTGGCAAGATGAGTAAAAAGTCTAATTGTACACGAAAATGTAAAAACTTGAAAGTCAAAAATTTGCCCAGATACCGTATTTCCTCGAATAAACGCCGCACCCCTGGGTGCAAAACAAACAGCCAGACAAAGAACTGTATCTTTTTTCTACTTTTTAAGTAAAGTCACGGTTGATTGTTTAACAAAATAAACATCATTTTAAATAAACGCCGCCCTCGAATAAACGCCGCCCTCGAATAAACGCCGCACCCAAATCATGAAAAATTTAATAAACGCCGCGGCGTTTATTCGAGGAAATACGGTAGGTATATCCACCTGTAGCAAGTTGTACGGAATCAAATTTTTTCCAATACAAAATGTCACATTTTGATTGTAGAAGCACGTTAAAGGGTTAAAATGATTGTGTATATATAATGTACATATTATGTGTGTGTATATTTAGCATATACCAAACCAGTGGAAAGTATTTTGGGGGCACTCTGATTGGCTGCTCATCACCAGCATTTTTCTGGATTTTGCGAGGAAGTTCTTCCCCATTGTTAAGAAATAAATTAACCTCCTAATTTTTGGCTGACTATTTACTTCTGACTAAAACAACTTATATTCACCTCAACACTAGCGAAGAGTGGTACATATTCACCTCTTATCATGGGCTGTAGGAAATTAAAGTGTATTTTGACTAAATAAAGTTTTATTTATCTTTTATTTATCTCAAAAGTACTTACATTGCTCATTGCTCACATTTATTTTTATATTATGAATCACTTCTTGAGAAAATAGATTCTCTTGGTCTTGAATATTATTTGTTAGGTGATTTAAATTGCAACCTGGCCTCTTCACAATATGATTTAAATACTCGTCGCTTATGTGAAATTTCAGATTTATATGGACTTCAACAACTTATCACTGAACCTACTCGCATAACTGAATCCTCATCGACATTAATTGATTTAATTTATACAAACTATACTGACAGGGTATAGTCTGTTCTGGAGTCTCTCATATTGGTATCAGCGACCATAGTCTTATTTATGTTTATAGGAAACTATCTCCAGCTTTTCAATCCAAAGGGCATTAAACCATTTCTTACAGAAATTTTCAAAATTTTAATCAAGAGAGTTTTCGTAATGATATCGCTCAGCAGGACTGGACTTGCAATAGTTCAGATAATCCAAATGTTTTGTGGGCTGACTGGAAAACTAAATTTTTGAATATTGTCAACATTCATGCTCCACTCCAAACTAGACGCGCTAGAATAAAGAAAGTACCCTGGATTAATTCAGAATTAAAGAACGGCATGCGTGATTGCGATGCTGCCAAAAGAAAAGCAATTAGATCTAATGATCCACGCGACTGGGCAAGCTACAAAACGTTGCGTAACATAATAAACAATAACATTAAAACTACTAAAGCATCTTATTATTCTAATGCTTTTATTCAGTCCAAGGGCAATTCTCGGAAAACGTGGCAAACCATTAATGAGCTTACATCCCGTCGTTCAAATAATACAACAGTGAAAGAACTAAAATTGAATGATCACATTATTTCTAATTCTAGTGAGCTTTCTAATGCTTTTAATAACCATTTTTCAACAATTGGGCCCAGTCTCGATAATGAAATACCTCCAACTGTTAATAATGATTTAAGCTATAGCAATTATATATTAAATGTAAAAAATAGCATGAAATTCAGTTTCTCTTTGATTAGCAGCAATACTATTTTATCACATCTAAACAAATTATGTAGATCTAAAGCAACTGGCCTTGATAACATTTCTGCTAAAATAATACGTGAATGTGCTGATCTTATTTCAGTTTCACTATGTGATCTATTTAATAAATCCTTAGTCTCTGGTATATTTCCTGACGACTGGAAATGTGCCAGGGTTTCTCCGTTGTTTAAGCAAGGTGAGCCATCTGATCTAAATAATTATCGGCGTATTTCAGTCATTTCAGTAATAGCTAAAGTGTTTGAAAGGATTGTTTATGACCAATTGTATAATTTTTTGACCACTGAAAAGATCCTTTCTAAACAGCAATCGGGTTTTCGCTCATTACACTCAACTGTAACTGCTCTTCTGGAAGCTACTGATAACTGGGCGTTTAATATCGACCGTGGAACTGTTAATGCTGTGGTTTTTCTTGATTTAAAAAAGGCATTCGATACTGTCGACCATGATATCCTTTTATCCAAAATGAATCTTTACGGAATACAAGGAATAGCTCTTGATTGGTTTACGTCATATTTAACTAATCGCAGACAACGATGTCTCGTTAATGGTTCTCTTTCTGAAATATGTTCACTTAAATGTGGGGTACCGCAGGGAACAATCCTAGGCCCCCTTTTATTTCTCATATACATTAATGACTTGCCAAACTGCCTAACATCATGCCAGCCTAGAATGTATGCTGATGACACTCACATCACTTATGCGGACGCTGATGTGAATTTAATACAGTTAAACCTGGATCACAATTTGGATAATCTAAACAAGTGGCTTATCTCTAACAAACTTACTTTGAACACTGCCAAAACTGAATTCATGCTAATTGGTTCTAGACAAAAATTGAGTACTTTGTCAAACCCACCTGAGCTCTTGATTGATAATATTCCAATAGAACAAGTTTCCTCTGTCAAATCGCTTGGAATATTTATTGATGAAAATCTACGGTGGCAAATTCACATCGATAAATTATCTAAAAAGATCGCTTCCGGGATAGGAGCCATAAAAAGAATTAGACCTTTTGTGCCCCCATCTACTCTTCATTATATATACAACGCGCTAATTCAATCTCACTTCAATTACTGCAATCTTATTTGGGGTAATTGTGGTAAAACTTTATTTGAAAGGCTACAGAAGCTTCAGAACCGTGCCGCTATTTCTAGCTATGACGCGGACGCCAACTGCCTAATTAGACAACTTGATTGGAAAGATTTGAGCACACAGTTTCAAATACAGAAAATCATAATGGTTTACAAGTGTTTAAATGGTCTTGTTCCTGAATACCTGTCTTCTAAATTTGTTATACGAAATGGAATGCGCTATTCCCTGAGGGACTCTGATAACAAACTAGTCGTCCCGTTCCCACGAACTAATTACATGAAAAATAGCTTTAGTTATAGCGGAGCAGTTCTCTGGAACAGCCTACCCTGTGATATGAGAGAAATTAAATCTCTAAGTCAATTTAAACGTTCAGCTTATCTGAATTTTTAATTTAAACTACACACGGCATTCATGAAAAACAGGTTATTAGATTAATTGTAGTTAGCTTTGTTATTTGTTTACGCTAGTTAGGTTAGCTAGGTTAGGTTCCTGATGATTTTACCGTGTTTAAATAAAGATTTACAGTTTACAGTTTACAGTTTATTAGGTAGTCCTGTATCTTTTCTGGACATATGTTGCAAAGCACTCCATTCAATTCAGAAATAGTGCCGTCATTCGTCTTGGTAACCAAGCATTTTTTTAAACCTGAGGCGTGGGCGCTGGGTACTATTAATTCATAAAACCCACTGGGTAGGAAGCAGATTCGAACCATCATGTGAAGCTTGTATGATGTTTTTATAGCCATCTCCATATATGGAAGCAAAGGGTGACCAGTTCTGGGGGTTTAAATTGGTGCAAGAACCCTGGAAACCACATGGTTTGGGGGTTGCGAGGAGTGAAACAACAGTTTTGATTTTGAAAACATAAAAACTCAACAAGTAGTACATGAAAAAAAAAACCTTGAAAAGGTCATTACTCCATGGAGAAGTTGGACAACAGAAGGGCCCGGGGCATAACCAACCTATGTTGCTTTTTGATCGTTTTTACTTTTTTCTCTCTCAGATTTGGCTAATTTTATCGTACAACAAATAATATCAGAAACCCTTGTCGAATTTGCACCAATCCTAAGAAACTGGACTAATTTCACCTGAAAAAAGCAGAGTTCTGGCCGTCTAGTGGTTGTTTACATTCAGAGCATAATTTTGATGCCATTACAGCAGATTGGCCGTAAGAATATGCGACCGCAATAATCCTGACCCGCGCCAACGACATGAACGAAAATACCACTATTTACGCATGCCTGGTTTGCTTATCGATCGCAAGCTTGCTACGGAAAACACAGTCTGTAGCGTGCATACAAGCCAATATGTTTAAGGCCCGTCTGGTGATTGAAGGACATCATTAAGTCCGGAAATCTGTAAGTCTCTGGCACCTCTCAAAGAAACGAGTCGTGTCCCTTGTCATACAGTGCGACAGTGGCAGATAGGTCGGCTTTGCACAGGAGATTGAAATACAGCTTTAGACAGCTCAAAGTGAGTTCTTGCTGCCGGGTGAAATTCAGCAAGGAGGGCAAAGACTACGAGCTGGCAGTGGAGGACCGGAAGTGCTTCCTAAAGGAGGTCCGTAAGGATAAGGGAGATGACGCGAATCTAAGTGGCTGACTATTGGTGATAAAAATGAAGCGATTTTGAGGGAATGAACTTCGGGATTTATTTTTCTTGAGCAGGATTCAGTGGTACAGTCCAAACTTGGCCATCTGAAGTAAAAAATCAGTCTAAAATCGAGAAATTCGGGTAAACCTTGGGATTCATTTTTTAGAGTGGGATTCAGTGGGAGACATGCAGATTCTTTTAAATTTTTTTGCATACGTTATTTCTCGAAAGCAATGGAAAAAAACAACAACAAAAATGTGAACAATGTTTTGCAACTAATTTGTAGTTCACATGCCAAAAATAGACAAATCTGAGAGAGAAAAACAAAAAACGACCTCCAAAGCAACATAGGTTGGTTATGCCCTGAGCCCTTCAATTTGCAGTAAGAATAGCATGTTTTTTTAACCTTTGCTTTTATTGTAACTTGAGCAAAACCTGCAAAGTCTGTGATTATTTTCTTTTGAACAGTGATCATGTGATTTTGAAAGAGTGTTTCAGTGTAGATGAAAGAGCCCAGAAGTTTTCAACAAAGTGGCAAAAGAAAATGAGACGACAGGCCTACATTGTAGATGCAGAAGAAGCCAGGCAGATTTTTTTTCTGTCCTTTCTAAAATTGGGAAGGATCTTAGTTAAAAATGGAACAAACATCTGTCCGATGATATTTTTGCCACAATCATCCCAGTGGGAAGAGTTGCTTTTCTGCTGCAGTTTTATTACTAGCAGTCTAGCAGGGAACTGGACATGGCTTTTTGCTCTTACCAGCTGGTGACGAATTTCAAAAACAGCCATTGTCTTTTCAGGCCAATGATTGGCCAATAGCCCAGATCTTTTAGCAACAGCCAATTCTTTTCCCACCCAGTGATTTTTAGGGGTGACAACAAGCCCTAAGTGCCTCAGATTAAAAATAAGCGTGGTCACCAAGCCTTTACAAAATGCTAGTGCTATTTATGGATTGAATGGAGTGTTTTGCAACCTGCATGTATATCCACAAAATATAATTTATGGAGAGAAACAACCAGAAAAGACACAGGACTACTTAAATATGAGCAATGTAAGTATTTTTGAGATAAATAAAATTCCATTTAGTTGAAATGCACTTTTCTTATAGTCCATGCTCTTATGTACATGTACTGATGAGAGAGCTAACAATAAGAGCTTACTTTTCTCTGCCATCTCCAGTAACCACTATTCTCTTACTGTCTGGTGACCAAGCAATGTCCTTAATGGCACCACTCAGAGGCTGGTATTCATATTTCAATAAATGCTCTTTCTGTGTCGTGTCCCAGATTCTGAGTTTTCCAGAAACATCTGAAACATTAACAATTTGGAGTTTTTCATGAATTAAGCCATTTACTCTTACTGTACACATGTGAACATACTTTGTTCTAGATCAGTAATTATTCCTGGAGACTCATAAACCGGTATACATGGTACCAAGTTTAGTTTGTGTGTGTTTACATAAAAATACAAAGCAATCATTTTGGTTCTTATAACAGTGATACAACATTCTTTTTACTTTTGGTTTAGAGTTTTGTGTTGGCCATTGGTTCCGAATAATCACCATAATTCTCTAGATTTAGAGTTGGTCTTTTTAGTCAGTTATCCATCTAGTTCAATGTAAAGTTTTGGAAATGATCCATGCTAATTACAGTATAGTGGCATGTCATGACTATGATGCAACACTGTGAATATGTAAATTACAGTCAATGCAATGTCATCGCTAGGGCTTGCCAGCAACACTATTCTGGGAGTCCTGTGCATGTGTTGGTTGACCTGTGTTATGGATAAGTGGAGAAGATGCAAAATTTTTGGATGTCAGATCCGCACATGTGGTCTACCGTATTTATTCGGCTATAAGCCGACCTTGGCTATAAGCCGAGACCCTAAACTTAAGAGACATGATAATGAGCTAAAGCTTATGGAAAAAAAATGGAAAACTCTTGGCTATAAGCCGAGACCCAAGTTTCGCGAAAAAGTTTGCCTGAGCGTCCATTCAAGAAAGCGCTCCTCTCAGAAAACATGTTGAAAGTTATTGTGTTGGATGAAATAACATGCGAAGTCAATAAATCACACCTTTTAGAAACACAATGAAAAGCGTTTTATTAATTGTAAACAATTAGCAAATCAGAGCGAAGATGAATACTAATTTGATCCTAACAGAGCTATAAAACGAAAAAATTTAAAATGAATGCCACCAGACTTATAGTCACAAACAAACGCAGGACCGCTTACCGAATATTATCTTTCGATCACGTATACGTTCATCATGCCAAAGGCACGCCGTTCATCCTACAATATGACTTTCAAACTGAAAGTTGTTGCTGAAGCGGAAGCAGTCGAAAACAACTCGGAGATTGCTCGAGAGTATGGACTAAGTGAGTCCATGGTGCGTCGCTGGCGAAGAGATCAGGCCAATCTTTTTAACGGCGAACTGAAGATGTCGGCGAAGCGTACGACGATGGGTCGCTTTACCCCGAAGTATCCTGAGCTGGACCAGCAGATATTGGAGTGGTTTACTGAGCAATGAGATCAAGGTGAGTAGAAATGGCTTCAATTGAAAACTGATTTGTGTTTACCGGTAAATTGTTTAAAAACGCGAACGTGATAAGTTTCAGACACGAGCACACGTGCACGTGAGCTTGTTTTCCAAAGCGTGGGAATTGATGCTTCCTATTGGTCGGATTTAGATATCATCATAACAAATTAACAATGCTTGTCACGAGCGCGTGTATCGATCGATCGCATCGCATATTGTCACTTTAATAAATACACTGTATTTATTTACATGTTTTTCATTTCTTTTCATAGGTTTTGCCGTGAGCGGATTGATGCTGCGTCTGAAAGCAAAGGAACTTTCTACTGATCCAGCATTCAAGGCTTCGCTTGGCTGGTACCAAAACTGGAAACGACGCCACTCAGTCAGCTTCCGAGCGAAAACAACGCTAGCCCAGCGACTGCCAGATGACATGGAAGAGAAGATCGTACAGTTCCACCGCTTCATCATAGCAGCCAGACAACGAGCTGGATACCCTTTATCCAGAATCTACAACATGGATGAGACGCCAATGCGCTTCGAACTTCCCTCAACGCGTTCACTAGAATTTAGTGGCAGCCGAACAGTTCCGATCAAAACCTGCGGAGCAGAAAAGCGCAGCTTCACTGTCACTCTTGCCGTTGCCGCAGATGGGACCAAACTTCCACCGAAGATCATCTTTAAAGGCGTCCGGACTCCAAGAGACCTCGTCGTTCCAAATTCCCTCCGTGTTTCCTTCCACAAGAAAGGATGGATGGATGAGTCAGGTGTGAAAGAGTGGATTCGCCAGTGTTTGCCGACGACCCCTCGTAACGAACAGTCGCTGTTGGTGTGGGACTCATTCCGAGCTCACCTGACCGATGCTGTGAAAGCGGATCTCAAACGGCGGAAAATCGACGTAGCAGTCATCCCTGGAGGCCTGACCCCTGTTTTGCAGCCGCTTGACAAGTGCCTGAACAAGCCGTTTAAAGACAATGTCCGAAGAAAGTACCTGGCTTGGATGATCAGCGGCCCGTTCCAGTATACTCCGGCTGGAAAGAAGAAGGCGCCATCGAGAAATGTTGTCCTTCGATGGGTGAAGGAAGCATGGCAAGAGATCCCGGCGGAGATGGTATCGAAGTCCTTTAAGACCTGCGGAATTTCGAACGCTTTGGACGGGACGGAGGACGACGAAATCTACGCTGAAGAGGCGCAGGAAATTGAAGACGAGGAAGACAACGAGTTCGAGACAGACAGTGAAGATGACAGCGATGCAGATGGCGAGTAAACTGTTTATCAGTTGAATGCCCTTTAACAAACGGCTCCTTTAGGAGCCACCAAATCTATAAAAGTTCATTGACCAACAGTTTCAACTTGTATTTATTGTGTTTTATTAATTCTGACTTGGCTACAAGCCGATCATAGAATTTGCGTGACATTTGCTTTTGTTCTAATTGATACCTGAACAAAAAAAAACCTAAAACTCTCGGCTATAAGCCGAACCCCCTTCTTCAAATTTTTTTGGCCAGTTTCAAGTCAAAATTTCCGCAAAAATAGCTCGGCTTATAGCCGAATAAATACGGTACATACATACATACATACATATACTTTTTGTTAAGGCAGGTTGGTATGCGGCAACCTAAAGGCTGGTGGGGACCTGCCAGAAACTTAGTACTTAAATTACAAAATTAAACAAAAAATAAAAGCAATTAATGAAAATATTGTATACAAAAATATACCAAAAATTAAAAATACAGAAAATCCGTTTGTTTTGAAGTTATCTGACAGACTTCTTTTTCAAATTGGATTTGATCTAGTATCCTTGAGGCCTGTCTGAGTTTTTGTTTAAAAAGTTGCTGAGAGGAAGCATCCCTGATGGCTTTAGGTATTAAATTCCAAACTATTGGACCTCTGTACCTTACACTATTTCTGCCAATCATGTAATGCCACATTTATTCAGGTATGATTGTACAAAGTCATGTTTATCCAACCCATGTGTCTACAGCCACATGTTCAATGGATTATGTAACGTAATGTTTATCCAGTGGACTTAGCTTGTGATTTTGCAACTCTTTTGTTGATTAATTTTGTTGGAGTTAAGGAAAGTACAACTGGTACTTTCTATGATTATACAATTTAATACTGTTGAATGTTGAATATGCTTACTATTAACATTAAATGCCGTTATGTTGTTGGATGCATTTTCAACCAAAATTTCCAGACATTTTTCCTTAATTGTAAGCAGCTCAGGGAAAGTAAGCTTACATTGTATGCTGGGGCATTGTACTTAGTTCGCAGTGCATGCATTTAGCACGTGGTTTGGCACCACTTCTGTTTATTTCATTGGTGATTAGGAAAGTACATTATACGATTATTGGTTTTAACTAATAAATAAATAACTCGTGTGAAAAATATATTCCTGCTCTATACTATGTATCGAGCACTCTCTGTCTGAGTGACGACAACCACAAAATATTAAATATGTTGTGGTTCAATTTTATCCTTGGTTCAAATTTTGTTTTCCTTTGTTTAAAACTCATTATCATACATTACCATAGCCAAAAACAATGGAAAATAAAATTTGAACCAAGGATAAAATTGAACCACAACATATATATACATATATAAAAGAAGGATAAAGATGGTTGACCAAATGAATGACTTCCAGTAGAAGGATCCACGTAGGATACGGTGCTTCTATGTGAATTAGTAGATCAGTATACGAAAATGTGACATAGAAACAAACTTCTAACTGTTCCGGCTGTTTATATATATTAATATATGTAAATATATATTAAGTGTATTTCGGTTGAAAATTTTGTGAAGTGGGTTTGATTTTTGGAAATGTTGGTTGATCAGAGAGAGGAAGCACTTTGCCATGTTCGTTTCCACGTTCTTGCTGTATGGGGTGTTGTATCACATGATGTTTCTTGGCCGGTTTCTCAGTGTTCGTAGCATCTCATCTATAGCTCAAGTTTATCCATCGAGCACTCTGATAGCCGATAAGGACTTCAATTCATTACTTTGTTGAAACAATATAAATAGTGTTTCACGCAGTCGTAGGAGTGCTCGATGCAAATACATGCAGAGCGAAATACAATTTTAGATAGAAAATTTCCTGACAGTTACTCGAGTTTCACGCACTAAGCGATCATCAGACTGTGCCGTTGGAGGCGATAGAAATAACAATTAAACTAAATTAAGGAGGGCGGTTGGAATGATCCCACTTCTGATTGGCTACATAGAACTTATTTTCATGCCGGCATTTCGTAATCAACTCAGATCTCTTGTTGCGGAGCGATGACCTGTCGGCAGTTAAGATGCATAGCTTCTCAGACAAACATAGATTGCATCAGGAAGGATGACCTTTGTAAGCGCTTGCTCATTTAATAATGGACCATTTGATGGAGTAATTGGTGCCATTGTCCTTTAGATCCCAGATGTATTTTGAGAGGACTGTGCCGTGCGAGTGTTTGCGGTGATTGAACAAAAGCGTGTGGTTGTTGTACCTTGTTTTGAAACTATGTTCTGTCATCCCGATATAAACCTTTGTATCACCGGAAGTAGTGGTGACATCGGCTTGATAGACGATACTACCGGTAAGACACGTGCCATCGAGAGGGCCAAAGGTCCTTGTTTCTGCAGTTACATTCGTTAGTTTCCATGTTAGTGTTAGTATTGTTGTCACCTCCTAGGATTTTTGTGTTGTGATGTTTGATGATATTGCCATGTTACTTGTGCAGCTATAGCTGACTTTCACATTGTTCCTGTTCAACAGCTTGTGGAGAGTGTGTGTTTTAGGGAAATGTTTATCAATCAAGCAAAGGCATGATCTTGCAACATTCATCTGGACATTTTTGCTGTAAGGTGGGTTAAACCAAATGATGTTTCTTGGTCTGTTTCTGGCCCTTGTTCGGTTCCCGCTTCTCGTATATTGGATATTCTCACGGTAGCCGCTGATCTTGAGGGCATCACAGTAGATCTTTGAGGCCTTGTTGAACTCGTCAGAGTCATACGATAAGCTTGAGATTCTAGTGCTTATAGTCGCTGGTAGGTGTTTGATGATGGAAGGGGCGTCATTCGACTTAGCGTGTATATAGAGTGGGTTGTTGTCTGGCTTTTGATATGGGTAAAACTTTCCGGTAGCGAGATTTAATGTCACATCCAGTAGTTTCCGAGCTCACTGAGGATTTTTGAAAAATCCTTTCTCATTTTGTCAAGAGATCTTGCACCCATATTCTTGAACACTACTAAGCCATCATCGCTGTAGGGGCCGATGTTTCCTCAAGGGTGGGCGGATGTTAGTTTGTGTGGGATATATAGACCTACTAGCTCACACACTTCTGCACCATCATAACAGCCCATTGCAATATTGAACATAGGGGAATTGCCATTCTTGACCCACGGTTCATTGTTGTTGAACAGCAAGGCTTTCCTAGAGTGCATGATGATCTCCACATCCTCATCCGAAACGGTGGTGTGTTGTCTCGCATAATTCAGCGATTCTAATAGGAGGGCTTCAGATATAGACAGGTAAAAATCAACTTTATCAAACACCAGGAAGGAATGCTTGTTCTTGTCCTTTATTTTTGGAGAACCAATCGATTACTGAATGTGTGTTCTTCCACTGATTGACGTTAGATTTGGATTTGATGCTGTTGTTAATTCTGTCCAGTATTTGTTTGCTGATAAATCCAAGGTTGTTTTTAGCTGGGTTAATTAGTCTGCACTTCTGGTTATTTAGGAAGTTGTCTTTGTGATCTTTAAGGGAGATAAAAGCCTGCCTTCTTGGCATTGTCTCGACTCTATCGCTAATGTCGAGTTTGGTGGTGATGTCTGTCAGTTCCTGGTTCATGCTACTAGCGGATTGCTCATCTGATTTTCAGTAGCTCTTAGTGATGTTTTCCTTTAGCAGTTTCTCATGCTGGTTCTTGTCTAGTTTGTAGATATTTCTCGCTTGTCTGAAAAACGCTTTCCATCGCATCCGTTTTAAAACACTTTCCACTTTGTCGAGCAAATAGGTCATGTACATGGTTGTTGGGGGATTGGGATATTCTTCATAGAGTAGTCGAATTGAAGCTTTTCCATCTTTGTTGGAACTTGTGAAACAGAGAGTGCTCTACTTAATAGGAGCAGAAATAAACAGAGAAACAATATAAATAGTGTTTCACGCAGTCGTAAGAGTGCTCGATGCAAATACATTCTATCTTAAACTGTATATATATATAATTATATCAGTTGATATGCAAGCCTATTGGCAGAGTGCTCAATAGAAGAACTAGAGTGTTATAATTGAGGTGATCTGAACAACTGAAGATTCGACTTGGCATTTTATTACTAACTAGTTTTGTACTGCACAACATGTGCAGCACTCATCAGATAAAATAGCCAAATAAAAAGTCTGTTACAGCATACACTGATATACATGTATGATATACACGCGTGCGCGGAATTTGAATTAGAACAGACACTATTACGTGACAGCGGAAGATTTAAAGTTGTTTCGGAGGAATTTGCTTGCATGCCTACAGGAAGTGATGAGTTCATAATGCTTGTTCAAGGTCGCTAGGTCAGATCTACAAATGATAAAATATTTTTCCAACAAGCACAAATTACAGCGATTTGAAGTGGGGTTGAAGGGTGCAGCTTGCTTTAAAATCTTCCAAGTTATGTTAAATTCTAACTTACATTTAGCATCATTTTAATGCCAAACATGCTTACTAAGTTCTGTTTCATTACCACTGGCCATGAGAGAGATTTGATCTGAGATTGTAGGTAACATTTTTATCATAACTGATAGACCCCTCTTCTTCATTTAGGACTGTAAGTATTTTTAGGTTGCACTAAATCTTACCGCCTGATGCAATGTAAAATC
Organism: Cladopsammia gracilis; assembly: GCA_022457155.1. Classification (NCBI taxonomy): domain Eukaryota; kingdom Metazoa; phylum Cnidaria; class Anthozoa; order Scleractinia; family Dendrophylliidae; genus Cladopsammia; species Cladopsammia gracilis. The sequence goes on along the minus strand of JAJGOT010000993.1, from coordinate 61,197 downwards.
CACTGGGAGCATACACAGCCACAGTAGCATCCTTTGCATGTTGCGTGTACACATCACAATCTGCTGGGTTCTAAACAGAATAAACAGCAGTACAATATATTTAAATATACATGTAAATCTTGACTTACGTGTACTGTTATTTTGTCACTTAATAAAAACATGATACAGTTCTGGACAGATTTAAACTAACAGGAAACTCTAAGCAAAACACGTCCCATTGGCTTTCCTTTAGCGTTCCAATGGAACACATTCTCTTGTTTTCTTTTAGAATATGTTCTTACATGTATCTACACTATAACAGTGTGCAGTCTAGAGTCTGGAATGGCCTTGGTGTCATTTGAAATATGCAAGACAAAAAAACAACACATCGTAAATTTGCACCATCTCAGAAAAAATATCAGTGAAAAAAGTCTGTAGACGACAATATAAATCCGTTACGACCAACACTAAGTCTTTTTTTGCCATGTTTTTACAAACTACAAACAGGACAAAGTAAAAAAATTTGTCATCCAACTTTATTGATGAAGACCAAAATGCGAAGAAATATGAGCTTTCTGTGATCGAACTTGCTCACATGTTGGAACGGATCATTGATCATCTGAACATAATTGTTGTTTTTAAAGGATCTAAAATGTGATAAAATATAAATGGCTGAAGCATCTGTTTAATATTGTCCTGCAAAGGAATTCTGACTTTTAATTTTCCCGCAACAGTTTTCCTGCAAAAGGTTGGTGCGTGCATTTATGTAATTTCATAATTAGTTTCTGTTTATGAGTATACTGGAAATTCTTGAATGAAAATTGAATTTTTATAGATGAAAACAACTTTCAATTGCATGTAACCAGTATCTTAAAGATGTGTTAAATTATTTGTCTCATTTGTAATTCAGGCCAAAGCATGAAATCTCTAATTTATGCAAATTTGTGTGAAATGCAATTTGATCAGGCATGTTTTTCAAGCACTTGAATGTAAAAAAAGCTTGACACTCATTGAATGAAAAATGCAATTTCATGATCTGAGGCCTGGCGCATGGTACTGGTGATCATGGCCATAACATTGTGCATATGCACAAAATCATTGTTTCAATTCATGCTCGATATACGTGCATATTATTATACATGCATGGAAATCAGAAAGGCACGATTTAATTAAATAATAAAAAAAAGAAATACATTTATATAACGCTATAAACTATTAAAATATTCTAAAGCGCTTAGGCACGATTTAGGCACGAATTGGGCATGAATAGGCACAATTTGGGCACAAATTAGTGTAGTGTTTTAATTGCCATGATATTCTCATCTTACAGTAACTTAAGCTCAGTTAAAAGCTGAACTTAAACTTAAAGTTGATGTGCACATTTCACATATTTCATTAGTTTGCAGATTGTTTGTCAATTTGCCGCTATATAATTATATAGATGTGTGCGTTTTAAACTTCTCAGCAATAAAACCCAACACTAAGCTAATTATTGTCAATTTTTATTTATCTGGTGCCGGCAGCGATCGATTACAGTGTATTAAAGAAACAGGAGCCACTGAGATCAGGCAGAAATGAAATCTGAGCACGCAGCAAAATTGTTAAATTAGTTGAAAAGAAAACTCTATTTATGAGATACATGTAGGTGTTCCAATTACTTTTTCACCCAGCTTATCACAAAATCTGTTGTTCTTCACCGCCCAAAAACATAACGCATCACAATCAGATAAACAACACTTAATTTCATGTGAAATCACAAATTACCTCTGTTGAGCGTTTTCAGCCGCTTGAGTCATTGCCGGTACAAGGACACCCACGCATGCATCATTTAAGCAAGGCTTTCATCCACGAAAATGCCACTTTAATTATTTATTGAAAGTTGTGTTAAAACAGATTCTGGAAATTATGAACCAGGCTTATCTATCACCCTTGAAACCCTTGAAATCCCCTGAAATCCTACCTGTACGAAAATTCTTGGCAAGACACCAGGCAGATTTAGGCCATAAAAATATGTTAATCAGCAAGATCAAACGTGACATTAGTCACAGTGATAATTCGGCTGACACGAGCGAGACAAACAAACAAGAATTGAGCAAGAATAGAGCAAGACATATGTACCACTGTGACATTTGGATGGCTTGACTGAGCGAGAATCGGGCCATATTCAAGCCATCCTGTTTGAAAATTTATGGCCAGACACGAATGAGATTCAAGCAAGACAAAAGTCACGCTCTTAACGAGCAAGAATCAAGCAACGAATGTTTTTCTCACTTAGATGGAGATCTGCAGTCTACATACAGTAAAAACTCATCTTCAAAAAAACCTCTTTAATTTACATCTTACAACATTGTCATGAAACTGCTTCCCTTTTACAAACTTGCCAAAAAAAGTTGCAGTCAAATCAGATGTTCCATTCCGCGCGACTTTGCAAAATTCCACCGTAAGATTGGTATTTTCATTGACAGTTTGTTTGCTCGCAGCAATTTGCAACCGCCGTGAACAACTTGCTTGCACATGAGTTGCTATTCCTTTGGCAAACTCCCATTTGGTTTATTAGTTCTGTCATGCGAACGATGAAGAAGCAGGCGCTGAATTTGCAAGATATCCTAAGCAACATTTGCAATTTTATGTGAACAAATGGTAACTGAACAAACAGTCGTTTAAACATGCTACTGGCGTAAACAACTTGCTGTGTGCAGGGTTCTCCCTAAATTTTAGCTCAGCAGGTAAGGGATTTTTGCTAAGCGGTAAAGGGAAAATTGTGTGTCTTAAAACTTTTCCAGGGGCAAGCGGTTACGGGCGGTAATAAGTGCTGCTTCAAGCGGTAAATTTTACCGGTTACCGCCTGATAAGGAGAACCCTGTGTGTGAAAATCTTCTTTCAGTTCACAATGTTTTTTATCTGCTTTATGGTAACAGCGAACCTTGCTAGTTCCTGACAGGGCAGTCTTCATAATTTTTGGTTTTATGGAGAACTTTTTACGATATTCCAAGCCAAAGGTTCAATTTTAGAGGAATCTGGAGAAATCTGCACAAACAAATTTGCAATCCAATGCTAACAACATGGAAGCTGGTTGGAATATCCGATTTGACTGTAAATATCTTAAACTTTATTTACAATTGAAGACGTCGGAGCATTTCCAACCTAGGTCGAATTTGAGACCTTTTTTTGTTTATTCGTGCTCATTTTGCCTCATTTTTGGCATGCAACCTACAAACAGTGCTCACTATCTTTCTCAGACTTTTTTTCAAACATTTCGAAGCTTTTAGAAATGAAGGAACACCGAAGACAAACGAAAGAAGCCAAAGAAGAGTCTGTAAACAAGTGGCCATCTTGGTTAACCTTAGAAACCAGGCAAAATAAAAACATGTGCTCAAGAAATTTGCATGGTTACCAAGCTTGTTTTGGCCTGAACGAGTGGCGGGCAAACAAACGTAGCTGCGTTGAAAACTGCTGAAACTGTGGGTTTTTTTAATACATGATGATTCGATGGATAAAAGCAAAGTCCAGCTCATGTTTGTGGAGTGAATTCCTGACTGACATTTTTATTTTAAGAAAACTTTTTTTCCAAAATTTGAGCTTCAAAATTTGGGGTGCAGCTTATCTACGAGTGCGGCTTATACACCGGTGTTTACGGTAAATTGCGTACGATCTGGCACGCTAAGTGCAGTGTTCTCACCAGGCCGCGGCCTTGTGGGATTCCCGCAAAAAATTGAGATGGCGCACAAAAAGCCAACAAGATGCACCCGTTAGGGTGCAGGAGCAAGCTTCGAGTCAAATGGACTTTTGAATGTTTATGAGTAGTTTAATGGTCAGTCGAACACCCCAGCATTTTGCTTGTTCAAATGAATAAAAACATTTATCAAAAAATTTAAAGCCTTTAATTTTATTGCCTTTACCCTCGTTGGTCACACGTACGTGGTGAAGGTTTGTGCAAGCATCGCTATCAAATCGTAAACATCTTGTCCGCCATGTTGGATCAGGTAGGTACTTTATGTAACAGACCTTTTGGAGTGACTTCAAATGTCCCTTCAAATGTCCCTCTAATATACTTATAGGGCCCCTATTTTTCAGCAGAGGGGGCCCTGCAACTCCCCAAAGCAAAATCCTGGTGAGAACACTGTAAGTGTGCTGTGTCTTCTTGTTTTGGAAGGTTAACACGCTTCTTTGATAGACTGCTCACACTACCCCAAATTATACTCCCTAGCATCAAACCGTAAACTAACGTGCATGCAGATTCCCAAGGCATTCGGTTTCCGATATGTCTAATACAACGACGCCCAAGTATACACTCCCACAGTGTCTTGTTAAACTACAAGAAATGAATGGAGGACAAGGGATGGGGGTAAATTTTTCAAATTGTAATTGCAGTGGGGGGGGGGGGGGGGGGAAGGGTATAACTTTTGTTTGAAGTTTATTGTGGTGGTACAATTTTTATACACTAGATTTTTTAGAAAACCACAGAGCTGGAAATAATTTTGGTACGTCCACCGGTCAAGATGACCGGCCAAATAAATTTTAGCTCGGTCATACGTAATTTCTGGCCGGTCAAATATAACTAATTTAATTTTCCGCAAGTACACAATATGACTTCCCCCCCCCCCACACACACAACCAATGGCTAACTCAGTGGTAAACATTTGTGGTAGCTTTGTTATAGCCGTTTACGGTATATTTTAATTTTACCAGCACTTTACGGTAACGTTACGGCAACTTTACGATAACGTTACGTTGGCTTTGCGATAACTTTACGGTAGTTCACGGCAACTTTACGATATAACGTTACGGAAACTTCTTTACGATAACGGCGTGGAGCTTTGCGATAACTATACGGTAGTTTTACGGGGACTTAACGATAACGTTGCGGTAACCGTTTACGATAACTTTACAGTAGCTTTCATAACTATACGGTAGTTTTACAGGAACTTCACAATAACGTTACGGTACCTTTGCTATAACTTTAAGGTAGTTTTACGGGGACGTTACGATAAATCTAACGTTACGGTAGGCTCTTTGCGATAATTTTACGGTAGTTTTACGGCGGAATCTTTACGATAACTCTAGGATAACTTTTGCGGTAGTTTACGGCAACTTTACGATATAACGTTAACTTTACGATAACGGCATGGTAGCTTTGCGGTAACTATATGGTAGCTTTCATAACTAAACGGTAGTTTTACAGGGACTTAACGATAAAGTTGCGGTAACCGTTTACGTGATAACTTTACGGTAGCTTTCATAACTATACGGTAGTTTTACGGGAACTGTACGATAACGTTACAGTAACCGTAACCGTTTAGGATAACTTTACAGTAGCTTTCATAATAACTACCTTATTTGTACTAATTTTCGCGGGCACTTAATTTCACGAATTTGGAACACGAATATTTCGCGAGCATTAATTTTCGCGATTTTGCAAAGAATGATAAATTTAGGGCATTTAATTTCGCAAAAATTGACAAAAGACAGACTTAGAAAACCGTTTTTTATTGAATGATCACTTAAATGACGATTGATTTGCAATCATGATTTGCAATTAGGTAATAGAAATAGCGTTTATAATCAGACAAATCAAGCAAATACTGCAAATCAATCAAATGCTAATGCATTATTGTACTTAATAAAAGTCAATTGTAAAAGTCAATTGTAAAAATATGATTTTAAATACCTATGCCACACAGTTCTGTTATAAATGCTTAACACCCTTGAAACAGAACAAAACTATAGATGAATAATAATGAAAGACAATTTCAGTATGTCTTCCGATACTGTCCTCCGATGTCTATATTACTGTGGTGCACTGTCTATATCTTTAAATGGGTCTTCAGACGGAGCTAAGAGCTTGTGTTGGCTAATTATAAAGAGCCTGACCTAAATGGACATTTTGATGACTGCACGAAAGATGTTTTAAAAGAGCTACATGTACAAGAAGAAGAAATGAGTGATTCGGATGAAGAAAGTGTTGAAGTAGAAGATAAAAAGACTGATGACAATTACCATGTAGCTATAAACACAGTTAATCATTGATTAAAGCAATTATAGAAGTGTATTAAATTTCGCGTGTTTAATTTTCGCGTATCCTAATTTTAGCGAGTCTTTAATTTCGCAATTTTTTACAAATCGCGAAAATCGCGAAATTAAAGCCTCGCGAAAATTAGTACGAATAAGGTATACGGTAGTTTTAGGGGAACTTTACAATAACGATACGGTACCTTTGCTATAACTTTACGGTAGTTTTACGGGGACGTTACGGTAGCCGCTTTGCGATAATTTTACAGTAGCTTTACGGGTAACTTTACGATAACTCTAGGATAATTTTGCGATATTTATTAAAGTGCATAGTAAACAACAGCTATTTTATTGTATTTGACTTTCTAAAGTTTTAAAAGGATTACTATGAATGTGACCGGTCAACATGACCGGCAAGACGAACGTTTGACCAGTCAAAGCCCCAATCAGGCCGGACATTGTCCGTTGACCGGCCGTTATTTCCAGCCCTGAAACCACCACCCCCCCCTTGGGCATAATTAATGATCGGTCCCTTATGCCGCATAAATTATTTCGAAAGCATTTTGAATGATAGCAAATTTAATGATACCTATTGTCTGGAATCCAATCAGAGCATGGTTCCCGGATCCTAGAGAAACAGCAGAATACGGGAACATGTCTAACAACGCCATTATGCAGACGTCCTTTTTCCGCACGAAGCAAAGGAAATATTGGAGACGTCTGTACGCAGACTAGCACTAACGTTTCCTTATAAGGAAAAAGCTCGGTCATTATAAACAAAAACTGCAAGAGGCTGAGAGTTGCAAGAGTAAGCATACATTTAACGCATCTGGATTAAAGAATGCACTTTCCGTGAAACAAGGAAATTTTTTACTTGATCGTGAATTTCAAGTTTCGAGATGACGAATGAATTTTCCCAATTTGAATGAGCTAGATAAGCTTACGTGGTGATATGAAATATGGTGCACAATATTTTAGCTTCTGCTAGGCGCTTCTAACACGTACGCACTTCTAGTAAAGCCTAAATAACTTTATCCGAAATAAAACCAGCGTTGGTGAAATTCTCCGTCACATTATTTAATTAATACAAGCTTTAATAAAATTTAGCTCAGCTCACCTCGATGTCACGAATTATTACGCTTCTGCCGTTTGTGTATAAAAAATTCTTCCCTTTGGGATCGCCATTCAGGAGCGTTGGAGCTCCTCTCACAGTTCTTGGTAAAGTGGAAAATATGCGTCCTGAAAATATAAAAAGCTTTTTTAATAGTTAGCTTGTTGGGAGACAACAGATCTTGGCGATAGAAGAGATCTGCTTGAGCTTGAGCTGAGACTTCAATAAGGTTTCGCTCGAGAAGAGAAGCATAAACGCGAGTGATGCAACTTAACCGCAGGCTGTAAATTAAAGTACATGGCATCTTATCTTTCGTAAAAGAAACAAACCTTTCTCAGAAGACATTATCTTCCTTATGTGGTAAAATATTTCTCCTTGAATATGGTTAAACCGGCCTGTCACACCTCTTCCGGCAAACAACTTCTTTCCCAGAGTTCCCTTCAAGCTAATAAGGACCGCTGACTGCATAAAAATGATGGTCCATGAGATCCGTGAGTCATTCCGTGATATTATTTCGTGATATGTGATAATCAGTATATGTGGTGTTACTTCATGCGTCCAATATATTGAGTACAGTTAGTTGTTGGGATGTTTTTTGGACTGATTTGTTTTATAAAAGGATATGGCAATTTTACAGCATCCTTCGTGCAAGCGTGAGTATGCCTTAGTAGAAACCCTCAGTATCAAACGGACAGTTGAAAAAGTCTCAGAAAATACTCCTCTCTTAATTCGCTTGATAATTTAAGACTTGCTAAAACATGACTTGTATTGACTGTATTTAGGGGTCACTTCAATTAAGCGGTCGCGGTCACCTTTTCCTAGGTCCCAACGAGTTATTTTTTATTGTCTTCTTCTGTATTACAAGGGATCTGAGGGAAACCATAGGGGCATTAAACTTACATTATAAATATTGCCTCTGTAGTGCTTTTAAAGAAGTATGTAATTCCTTTTCATATTTTCAAGCCAGTGAACCTGTATTAAATGGTCAACTGGTATTATTAAAGCGGTCAGTTAATCATTCCCCAAGGATGACCAGTTAAATTATACAAGTTTGACTGTAAGTGGGAAGCTGGGAAAATATATATATTTTTGTTTGGATGTTGTAAGCTTACGTAAACTTGCATGCATTGAGCTGGTTAATTTAGTGTTTACTTAACTTTCACATTTGTTCCTTCACTTTAGAGCAATTATGGCTTATTTCTTCACCAAATTTTAGGTAAGTTTTAAAAGTGGCACATGGGTCATTGTAATTCGGGCGGGGGGGGGGGGGGGGGCTTCTCCCTATAATTGGCTATACGGAGATGCTCCGCCCGAAAGGGGTACCTTTTTTAGGCTGGAGGTATATGAAAGGGTAGGGATTTCACGAGTTGAAGTATAGGAAAGGGTAGGGAAAACACGCGTTGAAGTATAAAAGAGGGTAGGAAAGGGTAGAAAAACTGCCTGCTCTGTATCAACTTTTTGAATGCCTCCCCTGTTTTACATGTTGGTGGATACAATTACCCAACCAATCAGAGAGCAGATCGTACATGTAATATGAAACTTGTCAGTTTCTGTGCCAGTTTGCACAACATTTAAAAAAAATCAATCATTGACAGGCCTGACACGATCGCTGTAAGTTTTGTGGTGTTGTGTACTTGACCTTTATAGTCAAGCTCTTAAGAGTTTATAATATTTATAATGTTAATCCATAGAGTTTCTTTGGATTTGTTGCGTACTAGCTGCTTAAGGCCTGGTTCAAATGTCGAACTTTACATGTGCTGAACCTAATAATTATGTTCGGCACATGTAAAGTTTGACGTATGAATCAATTAGGAACGGCACTTTTGTATTTGGGTAGAATCTGCCGTTCTATTCAACTGATCGAGCTTGTCGAATAGAACAGCAAAAGATCGACTTCGATTCATACGTCGAACTTCACATGTGCCAAACCTAATGCATAAATTATGTTAACATATTCAATATAATTGCGCTTCTGATTGGCTATTTAGTGGGTTTTCGCACTTTTGAGGACAGAACTCGTAGAAGCGTTACGACGTTTACCAGCATTCAAGTTGAAGATTTTTAGACCAAAACTGGACAGCTTAAATCGTTCTTCAAACAAGTTTCTTTTCTTATATCCATAAAGAAATTGTAATGTATTTTAAAATTTATGGCATTACTTTATTTTGTCCAAATATCACGATCACGATCTCCTCAGCTGTCTCCTTGCCATAACAGAACACAAAGCACACTAAAATCAAAACAAGAATTTCCAGGCCTGGTGAATTTTACTTTTTTCAGTTTATTTCCCTATTTTAAGCAGTAAGGATGATATTTGTTTTCGCAACGAATTAGGTTCGGTACATGTTAAGTTCGACCATCTGAATCAACAGTCAAACTTAATAGTTTTTGTCGACCTAAATAGGTATTACACTGTAGGTTCAGCACATGTAAAGTTCGACGTTTGAACCTGGCCTAAGTGTGAATAGTTGCTGCTTGAATGCTAGGATCAGTTAATTTCTCAGTCTGTGATTTAATGTGAGCAAAAGTCCGCAGTTAGCATAACTTGCAAAATAGTTTTTCTTCATCATGGGTAAAAGAGTCTAAGATCCAAGTCCTTTTGAGTCAGTCATAGTCTCTATTCTTGGTTTTTACATGACGTCATAAAAGTATACAAATCTAAAGTATACATCAGAAAGAGAAGGCTTTAAAGAATACTCAGAAAAAGAAGAGCTTAAACAAGGACCCACGCTATAAAAGGGATAGCTCCGCCCCCTCTTTGTCACACCATCACTGCTTCAACGGCTAATCAAAGATGGCTGACACTGCCAGCAAAACGGAGGAAGACCGTTGCCTCCCAAAATAGGTGTAATTCTACCTTCACCAGTTCAATCTTGTATTTTATATAGGATTTATCTTTCACGAAAATAAAACTAAAAACATTATTTGAATTTATGCATCTTTTAGCATGAATATAATATTTTAGCTTGAATTTCGCGCCGGTAAGGGTTCTTAATTGGTGAGAGGATGCACGTGATGTTGAAAGTTCAGTGTCTAGTGTGAAATGACTGGCGGCTTGGCCAGACCAAGGTTCCTTTTATAGTGCGGGTCCGTGTTTAAAGCGATGAAATCTTGCTTCAAGGAACTTCATACCCACAAAGAAGCAGAGTTTTAAAGAATTTTCAAGCAGCTGAGGGACTTAACGGTAAAAAAAAAATTACATTTTTCTATGGGAATTTATGTTTTTTTTATACAAATATTTCTTTTATTTAATTACAACAAAAGAAAAAGATTGAAAAACACTACTTACAATACATACACTCTTCACTACAATGCCTACACTATTACAATATGATACATTAAGTTCTTACATTACAATCCTTACACTATTTACAAATACAATACTTACATTACTTACAATATGGTACTTACGCTACTTTCAAACTAAAGCAACAGTTTTATTACTGACATTACTTGCTATAAACATGTGCAATAAAAAGACTAATTACGATAAATAAGAACTAATTACAATAAATACTCTACTTACAATGCAAAACTTATCTTATTTTTTAATTACATTTAACATACATACATAAAAAAGACAACAAAATGCATGTTTGCTAGATTAATTTAGGAGTCAAAACACGTATCAGAAATGCGCAGGGAGGTCCACTTATTTCTATATTTGTTAAGGTTTTTTACTATAAAAGTTAACGCTAAAAAAACAACGACGTTTCTACCATTCATCAGTCATTTTCAAGTTGAGGAATAAAATTGTTAACATGCACTTTTAATTTAATCAATAATTGTTAAAATGCTAATGAGATAATGACTAAGACTTTAAAATATTACATAAAAACAATATGAGAAAATTGTGGCAAAGATAATAAAAGAAACGCTAATACAAAATGGACAATATAAATCAGGTAAACACTTATGCACGGATCAAGTCACTCTGTTTGTTCAGCTTTGGTTTAAGTTCACAAATGAAAAGCATTTCAAAAATCAAACAGTCTAGTTTACTCTGACACTTTATGTAAATATTTTAAAGTTTCAGTCAGTATCTCATTAGCATTTTTACAATTGATTATATAAGCACATGTTAACAATTTTATTCCTCAACTTGAAAGTGACTGTTGAACGGTCAAAATGTCGTTGTTTTTTAGCGTTAACTTTTATAGTAAAATCCGTTTCTAAAAAATTAATTTGTTGTTAAGGTTTCCGTTTTTTATTGCAATTTCTCTTTCACATTGAATTTTAATTTCAAGGAGAATGATGAAAACCTCCAGTTTCGGGGTCTTAGACCTGTTTCTAGCCAGATTTAAAGTGTCAAAGCTGGTGGATTCTGGTTTGTAACCGTAAAGAATTTCAGTAGCACTAGGATTTAAGTTTTCTGAATTTATGTTGATATCAACTTGTGATTGACTTTTTCTTTGTGTTCTCGTTAGTTTTGGAGAATGTTTATAAAACATGCTCAAATTCAGTCGGATTGACATCTTGAATTTCGCTAAGAGCTCAGCCAGACAGCTCCTTGATGCACTAATGGTACTCTTTTTGCTTTGAAACATAAACTAATGGATATTTCAATTAAATTTTTCAAAAGAAGATTTTGTTGTCCATTTTTATGTATTTGTTCATTCATTACATAGGACGAAAAGCAGTTTTATGTAAACAAAACAAGACTTGGATTTTATAGTTCTAACTTCACTCACATCGTCTTGTACAAAGATGTGTATTTTTTGCAATTTTAATTTCCAAATCAGTTTCTTGGGCAATTTTCGATACGCAACAGGTGTATTTTTTTTGGAAATTAGTCACACTGACAAGTTATTCTAGACTGAGAAAAAGTCGTTTTTGTATGCTTTTGTGCAGTCAGTGAATCTACTGTGCAGACGTTCACGTTTTTGAGAATTGCTAAAATTGATAAATAGCCCGGTCATTAATCTTAATTCTAATTTTTCTTGTTCTTCCAACTTTTCGTCTAAGTTAAGCTTATCATCATTGTTTCTGTTCAGAGAGCTCCGTACGTTGTTAGGCTAAGCCTACATGTATCTATATATATTAATCAAATAATTGCTGATTAATTTTGGCATTTACTTTTATCACAATTTGCAACATAGTTCATCCAAAATGTGAGGTAAAAATTTATTGTAGAATTCCTTGCAGGAATAATAATCATAACTCGCAGGAGTTTAATTTTGTGGATTACCTATTTTTTTGCATTCATGGAAACAAATTTTCACGAATTTGGATTTCATACTTTACTGTGGGGAACATATTGTAGATCTCTGGTTCTTGTCTGTATTTCACGTACATACCGGTACCTCAAAATGACTGCTCAGTTTCAACAACTACATGAACAGCAACCCTTCTATTATTCCCTTGAGAATGATGTCTCATTGTCAGACCAGTCACTTTTATAAATGGAACAGTTCCCATGTACCACAGCCATCCATTGTTTGTATTTAGCAGGAGATGTTTTCCTTGTCTAAAGTTATCATGTTTACCCATTAAGCCTCATACGCAGTCATTATTTGGGTCATCTTGCAATGCTCCTCCACAATAAGTGGACCTGGGGTCTGGAAAACACAGAATCTGGAATCTGGAATCGGAACCGGAACCGGAAGATAATTTCATAATTTCCACATAATGATTATACGACCGACAATTGATTTGACCTCCAGAATTCAATCTATATTTTTTGGTAATCGAACTCCATGGTGCTGACAAAAAAAAACAGGTTTTCCTTAATGTTTTTGTTTCATTTTTTAGATCTCGACACGAAGACAAGACGACAAGAACTCAACATAGGTAAGTTTCCAGACATGTGAAATTCATATTGTACTGTGCAATTTTCAAAAAGTTTTAACTGATTCTAACAAATATCTAAATGTCTTAAGGCCTTCAAAGGAAGCGTTAACATGTGTAAAATTGCACAGTACGGTACCAGGGTAATGGGCTCCTGACAGTATGAATTTCACATGTGCTGGAAACTAATTGCCTATGTCGAGTTCTTGTCGTCTTGTCTTCGTGACGAGATCTAAAAATGAAGCAAAAATATTTAGGAAAACAAAAAGATCAGCATTTATTAAACGCTAACCATGCAACAACAATAAAACTCGAACATATATTTTTGTGAATCACCTTTTCTTGTCAGGACTGTCATGACTCCTTGGCTCTTGCATGTTTTCAAGTTTCTCACCAAAGAGCAAAAATGTTCTCACGCCAGAGAACGAAGGCAGAGTACAGATGTCAATTATAGGTAACTTGATCCAGCACATCACCTCATAAATTCGTGCCATATTTGCATCAAGAGGCAGGTAATCGCTCCTATTTTTTGCTTGGACGATGTCTGAGCAAACACCTGTTTTTTTTGGTCAGCACCATGGAGTTTGATTACCAAAAATATAGATTGAATTCTGGAGATCAAATCAGTTGTCGGTCGTATAATCATTATGTGGAAATTATGGCGCAGAAGCTCTCTTATAGCAGCGAAAAAGCCTCTTCATCCTATTTTAAGGCAAGGAAAAACCCATGTTACGTATGTGCAAAAGTCCTACAAATGTTTTCTTCCCAAGTTTTGTTTCCTTGGTGATTTTACTACATATTTCAATGCATCCTAGTCCGCTTCGGCTGAAAATGTTCCGTATTAATATAAGGTAATTTATCTTAACAACAACTTTCTGGTTCCGGATTCCGGTTCTAGATTCTGGTTCCGGTTCCGATTCCGGATTCCGGATTTTATTCCGGATTCTATATTTTCCAGACGCCCGCGAAATTCACAAAATTTGCGAAAATTAGATGCAAAATTTGTTTTGACCTAAAGAGTTGTATAGTGTGCTTCTAAAGTTTCCAGATGTATTTGTTTTGAAAATACAGAATCTTTTGGCCTGATTGGCTCTTTTACTTTAACATAATAAACATGTATGAACCTACAATGTAGCCTGTCATTACTTTAGTAAGAGAATGCAGTCTTCTTCAAAAACTACAGTTTGTGTGTGAAATGTGTCAAAATTTGACATACATGTAGGGGTTTCAATAGAAGCCAGCTACCGGCAGTGTATTGCCGCCTACTTCGCCTCTCACCGCCGGTTACCAGACCCCCCTAGTGGGACGTGGCCTTGCGGCCCTTATCTGTCACAGCCGCCTATTATACCTTGGCCAGCCACCTGCTTCAATTCTTACTGAAACCCCTGTGCATGTACATGTAGGCTCTTTATGTACCCAGCTCCTTAATTTCTCCTTGGAGAAAGTTCATAGGTCTGCAAGTTATAAAGTTTAACAAAGTGAATTACCCATGCATTGCTGATACATGTTATTGTGCATGTCAACTTTCTAGGTATGGATGTCTGTTGTCAACTTCTTTCACTGTCACTAGACATGGTATATGTCTGGGATCAAAACAAAATCTGCAGCGGCACCAACACAGCAACCATGTGCAGTCTCTATTCAATGGTGGCTCAGGCATTAGAAAACCAGATCACAGCTCACAGCTAAGCTTGTTAGGTGCTCAGTTAAGCACTTGCAAGTTAACACAGAACATACATGCAAGGCAGCCAAATGACGATGTATATGGTGGTCCATGTATTTTATATTCAAAACTAACTGGACTTCAACCAAGTTTATCTGCAGTGAATTGCACCATGAACAGCAACATGCTTTATCAAACTTTTTTCAATGTAGAAAATCTGTTTTCAAAAACATCTCCATTTCTTCACCAAAAAAGAACATTTTTTACTAGCAGAAGTAATTTTGATCCATCATCCCACAAGACTGCAAAGAATGTTAAACTGTGGCAAGATGAAGAAGAAAAGTCCAAAGTAGAAGAGGCTGTTGAAGCCATGAAAAAGAAAAAGGAAATACTGAAGGAAAAAGCATTTCAAATGGAATGCAGCCCAGAGGAGGTAGAACCAATGGTTGCCGTTGCTCCAATTCCAAAGAAGACTTTATGGCAGTGGGTTAAACATGAGGCTGTGCACTATTACAATGGGTTTAAGCTTCTTTACCTTGAAGCAAAAATTGCTGCTCGCTTGTTATGGCAAGTAATGAATGGGAAGATGTTGACAAGACGCGAGAGACGACAGGCAAGTAATGTTCCAGTTCCAATTAAACTTCCCAAGATCAAACTTGATTTCACATGCCATAGTTTTTATTTTTAGGTGCATCAATTTATGTTTTGCTACCTTTAAAGTGCAACTAACCCCCATTAATGTTTTTCGGCAAACAAAATCTCCTAATTGTCCTGATTACCTTTGCAAAATTTTTTTTACCGTAGCATTTTCCTTGCTTTTTTTAGTTTTTTAAAGTTTCAAATTTTGGGGGTTCTTTCGGCCAGTACCGAGCAATGTGAAGAATGGGTCCGAGTTTTACTTTGACGTCTTGTGACGTCATCGAAGGAGATTGATTTTCATGATGCGAAGAGCAAAGGAACTGTGGGCAAACACAAAAAAGGCATCAGAGTGCACAAAATCTCTTTTTTGGCTTTTGAGTACCATTTGCGTTAAAATGCCTTCTCCTTTGTCGCTTTGCGATGATATACTTATGAGAATGCGGCAAATGGTCTCCTTTGATGACCTCACAGCAGAGTTTGTACCCAGCTCCCACAAATGCTCGGTGATGGGGCAGAAGCACCTAACTTCAAACAGCTGTAGAAATGCGGGGATTTTATCAATTACAATAATTTTTTTGCACAAGTAATCTGGACAAATGAGATTTTATTCAGCAAAAGAAAAAAATTGGGGTTAGTTGCACTTCAAGTTTAAGAAACATTGTTTCTCCAGAATATTATTTAATAGGAATTAGCACGTCTAGACAATGTTTACTTGTAAGGTTTTATTGAGTTTTGGATATTTTTAACTAGAGTTTTCTTATTTAGTTTGTAAGCACTAGATGGTTTTACTTGTAAGGTTTTATTGAGTTTTTAATGTTTTAACTTGAGTTTTCTTAATTTAGTTTGTAACTTAGTACACAATTTTCTGTTTTATGTATATCTTTTCTTAGTCACAAAAATGTAGCAGGACCCTGCTGATAACAGTACTATAGTACTGAAGGGTTATCCTGCATAAATATTGAATTATTATTATTATTGTTATTATTATTATTATTATTATTATTATTATTATTATTAAATTATTATTATTAACACATGAATGTCTTTAATTTTACCCCAAATTAGAGTGGTTTCACTTATCTTGTGAAACAGAAATAGTGTAGCATGTCAACACATGACATGACTTGCAAAATATGGTTGTTGCTCATTAAATTGGTTGAAGGAACCTACTAATGGAACAAATCTGTGCAAACATCTTAAACTGTAATGATTAGAAGCATTCCTTAATTAGCAATTATAGTTTTAAGGTTAAGGTTGTGTCCAGCAATTATTGATTGATAAAGGTTTACCATGCTCATCATGGTAACTACATGTACTATAAAATTATGATTAACTGAATACTCAGATTTTCCTGTTGTGTTTTTAGTTTCTTCGCACAGCAGCCGATATATTCCGATTGGTTCCATTTTTGGTGTTTCTACTTATCCCATTTATGGAATTTATGCTGCCAGTGGCCATCAAGCTTTTTCCAAATATGTTGCCAAGTACATTTGAGGACAAGTCTAAGAAGGTATTGATAAACAAGAAAATTATTAACCAGTCTGTTGCTATTTATGTGGCCAGACTTCTGATTTTAAGCAGCAATGTTAAGATTGACTATCCGATTACAAGCCCCATGCCTGTCCACTGCACAAACTTGCTAGCCACTTGTGAATTGTTGCAAAAAATTGTCTATTAAAACCAAGTTTTGTTCTTTTTTCTGCTGATTTATTGCCACATGTACAGACCCAAATGTGTTCGCACACCAAATTATGGCACACTTAGCAACTGCATTGCAGTGTGAAACCTTAATTTATATTTAGCATTTTTTGTATTCCTGGGTTGGCTCGTAGGAGCCTTTGGTTTAACATTGCTTTTAGAGTTCTCTGTCGGATCTCAAGGTTCCAAATAGGTTTGGCAGGATACCGGATGTGGCATAAAGTTGAGGCGGATGTGGGATACAAGAAATGTTAAGGGTGGGATATAGAATAAACATCTCTTGGGGGCAGCGGGATGTGCCCATTTCAACAGGCAGGATACGGAATGGTTTTGAAATTGATGGTGGAATGTGAGATGAAAAACAGCAATATGCTTCTCGCTGACTTTGCAGGATGCACGACTTAATTCAGAATGTACTCAACAAGATTTGTTTTTACTTGCCCAAAACAAAATCCCTCTTTAGCCCCCCACCAAAAAAAGCTCTCTGAGAAGAAATAAGAATTAATAATATGTACTGTAAAAGAAAGCAGGAAATATTTAAAGCAAAACTTCCAGGTAAATTGAGTTGGCTTTCCTAACAGTCAGCAGGAGGTTTTTGACAACATGTAAAACTATTTTTGGTTGAAAACAAGCAAGTTATGGTGACAATAAGATTTATAAAGATTTACCCCAATCTAACTAAAAATCATACTTACCAAACTGGGTGAGTGATCTACAATTTGAACTTGCCCAAAAGGATTTATGCTTGCATTGGTGAGCAGACAGAAATTATTTGAGCATCAAATGATGACACAGTCAACACCACGAAATGGAATATTGGAGTGGGAAATGTGCGGCTATTCTCTCCTCCGTTTGAGTTTCCTGAGCACATCACGATGCAGTTCTCCACAAGGTTTCCATCTTCTGTTTCTTGGTGCAAACTGGAGAACCAACTGGTTCCATGTACATGTACATCTCAAACATGTTTATCTAAAGTTAACATCCTTTAAAATGAAATATTTTGTGGACAAACGCAGGCATCTGAGATGAAAATTCTCTATAGGCGGAATGGCAGGATGGAGCCAAAAATAGTGGAGGTGTTTATACGGAATGGAGAAAACCCAATTTAAACCCTCTCAATATCTGTTAGTCAAAAGTAAGTTTTGTGCAGGATATAAAAAAGAACCATTATTGTTAAAATAAGAAATGTGATTTGCTTGTTATAATTAATGATAGCTATTTATGAGATAGATTTTACCATATGATTGTAATTGTGCCACTCATATACATGGTGATATAAGCAACATCCTTCTTTTTCCTTTTATTATAAGGAGGAAAACAAAAAGAAACAGCTTAAAGTTAAAATACAGATGGCAAAGTTTTTGCAGGACACTGTTGAAGAAATGGCAGTCACAGCAAAACAAAAGAAAACACAGGAGGTTGTTGCTGAGTTTGCAAACTTCTTTGAAAAGGTAAATGTAATGTGTACTTTTGAAGTTGAGTCATCTGTGAGATAAGTAGGTAATTTATTTCATCATTATTATTGGTTTGGGGGGAGGGGTAGGGGCAGTCTCAGTAAGGTTTCCACATATATTTCAAGTTGGACTTTTACCTGTTCCAAATGCAAAGAAACATATCTAGACAGAATACTTGACTACCGAAAAAGAGGACATTGTGAAAGCAATGTACTGATCTTTGGCATTTGGAGTCCTTTGATTTTCAAGGCACAAGCTCTGGAAAATTAAAACCTATCTACAGACTTCAAATGGACTTTTTAAGCCTTAGCGGAAAACCCTACAGCACCCTGTAGCTGCTTATTAACTCACCAACTGACACTTTGAACACACTGTCTGACAAGCAGGGCAACATTTATCTCAGCCATTATGCCCCTCTTGACCACACCAGTAGGCCCTTACCAGACTTTTTGCTTGGCTGCCTGATAGATTTAGAAGGAGGTTTTCAAACAATTTTATTCACACGTTATGACTCCTCTCTCTGCAACTTGAGGCCATGTACTCCCATTTTCTGAGCCTGCAGATCTACAGTTTCCATTGCTTGAGTGACCTCTTGCAATTTTGTTAAGGTCAAGTTTTCCTTTCCGAGTAGTTTTCTTCTTAAAACCGAAGATCAACATTTATCAATGACTTGATCTCTGGTGTCAACATCTGAGTCATTGAAATTACAATTCTGTGTTTGTTTCCTGAGTCTAGCAATGAAATGATATCTCTCCATCATGTTGAGCCATGCTCCTAAACACGTCTCTCATACGGTTCAACAGTTTGGTTACACAATGCGCATTTTAAGAGTGGGTACAGTTTTCTAGAATTCTGTAGCGGTATCTTCAACAAACACATCTGTGCCTGGGTCAGTTATTTTTTGTACAACTCTTGATCCTCTATTCCGGCTGTGTGAAGTAGCAAAGCCGTCTTTTGCACATTGGAAAGTATTGAAACAATGAAAGCCATTTCTTCCAACATGCTGCCAGCGCTGATGAATATTTTAATTGCAATAGAATGGACTTATCCCTTTGATTTTGATATTAACTGCCGCCATTATTCGCTATTTGAGTGTTACATGTGTATTTAGTCCATCCCATCCTTGTCGCCAGTGTTAAATATGGAGAAACCAGTCGATGGGTTCTAACACGGTCCGATTAAACTAGATTGCAACAGGAACACAACAAACCATTTTCCAACATTCAATTACCAGTAACAACAACTGCTGACAAATACAATAAAAACTGTAACAATAAAAGCCAGGTGGTGCGTGTCACAAGTTGCAATGCCAATGCAATGTGTCCACTGCTCTTATGCATAGACACTTTGTTAAAACTGAAAGCTGTAGCAATAAAAGTTGTTTATTAAGTGCAACAATGAAAGCTGTTTGTTTACTCGCAACAGATTCGCAGGAAAGGAGAGCAACCAAGCAATGAAGACATTCTAAGATTCTCCAAACTGTTTGAAGATCAAATAACCTTGGACAACATGAGTCGTGCTCAACTTAAAGCAATTAATAGGCTTTTGACTTTGCCAACCATTGGAACAAACAACTACTTGAGATTTCAGTTAAGGATGAAGCTACGGCAGCTCAGGGCTGATGATTTGGTATGATTGTTTATGAGCTTATATCCGTTTATCCATTAGGAACCATGAAAAAGATTCAAAAGCTGACAAGTTGAGTAGTTTGATCATGCCCTTCATCAGAGTGAGTCACAATGGGCTAGACAATTAAGTGCTTAAAGCATCCCGCTCAGCTTTTCAATCTCTCTACTATCTCCTCCGCAGAGGCCTCCTAGTCATGCTCCACGCTTGGCAAAAAATGCGCGGAGGCTGGGTAGAGGTAAAAAGTAAAGTGCATGGGGAACTCTGGGAAGGGGAAAGAAGGAAGGGAGACGTTCTTTTGCTCTTCCCATCATTCCCCGTGCTCCCATTTTATATTTTACTGTTCTTTACTGACAGGAGCCTCTGCGGAGGAGAGAGATCTCTCTATGATGGCCAATTTACTTTGTGACTGAAATATTAGTGTTTCAGTTCCAAGCAACACAGTACCACAGTTTCTTTAGAAACTAATCCTTTATTATTTATTTTTTTTATTATTACAGACAGTCTATTTACCAAATTTAATTAAGGATTGTTCTACCCTTTATATATTTTTTTAATTTTAAAATCAGCTAGGATAAGCCACCAAGTAAACCTCTGCAATAACAAAATGATAACAGTCTGCAACATTCAATGATAAATTCCAGTGGTTCATTATCAAATTGGATACAC
This sequence comes from Cladopsammia gracilis, assembly GCA_022457155.1. Taxonomy (NCBI): domain Eukaryota; kingdom Metazoa; phylum Cnidaria; class Anthozoa; order Scleractinia; family Dendrophylliidae; genus Cladopsammia; species Cladopsammia gracilis. The sequence continues at coordinate 40,562 of JAJGOT010000993.1, read as the reverse complement.
TCAAATGTTGTTGAAGAGAATTGGAAACTTCAACATCGGCGACTCGGATGATTTAAAAAAAATATCCCAAAGATATTAAAGATTTTTTGTCAAAGAATCAGGACCACTTATCAAATTGCATGACACAGTTAGGGGAATGGGGAGTGGCAACAGCTTGCAGACTCGTAATGGGTGGAAAGCAGAGTATTAATGTATTAATTTGTTGTTTGCTCATTGGTACTCACACACTTCTTTCAAAGAGTTTTAAAAATTGTAATTCCATGTCAGCGGAATGAAATAATTTTTTGTGGGGACTATTAATTTCAATTTTAAAGTAAAATATACAGTGAGGACAGATTACATGGTCATTTTTTTAAAAACTGTCCAAAACATGACATGGTAATGATTTGAACTATCTTGAGACTTGCTGTGCAAACGATATTTGCTGACCCTTTCACCAAAATAATTCAAATAAAATCCTAACAATGCAGCCTCTAACAAAAGTTGGCTTTTTTGAAGCCACATAACAGGTGGAATTGCTATATTTTACAGTTGGGTTTTTCTGCCACTAAACTTTTTGTGAATTGATAAAAGATATCTCATCTCTGTCATGTTGCATTTCTCATGAATGCTTAATGCATGTTGACAGGAAGTGGTAAAACTGTCCTAGTAAAAGTTTAATGTTAATGTATGTATATGATTAGTACATTGACCACTCTTGTAATTTAGCTGAGAAGCTTCGAAAAGAGTAATTAAACTGATTATTATTATTATTATTATTATTATTATTATTATTATTATTATTATTAATCAGAAGGTATACCAGAATCTGGTATGCTTTGTTAAGATTGGGCATAGACATTCTCTCACACTTAATAACTAGTTTCCTCACCTGAATCTAATCTTTAATCTTTGGCTCATTACATTTCTTTATATTTACGTTGACAATGCAATATTATTATTTTTTATTTATTATTTTTCCATTTGCAATAATTAGTTAATTCAGGGAGAAGGTGTTGACACCCTGACAGAACAGGAATTGCAGTCAGCTTGCCAGGCTCGTGGTATGAGAGCCATTGGTGTTCCAGCAGCCAGATTAAGGTCTCAACTTCGCCAGGTACAAATCACTGTTGATATTATTGTTCTTGGTAAAATTAAACAACAAACCCCTAGCAAACGATGATACTACATGATTTGGAACTTTGTTTAACTCATTTTTTAACAGATTAGCACAATAACAGAAAGTGTTAAAGCTCTTCTTACAACCACTCTCATTAGCAACCAGCTCCCCTGAACATCCGCCCTAAACAATGAAACCCTGTTTACAATTTCAGTAAAACTCTGTAATTGACAGCTCTTGTATAATTGTAAGTGACCAAAATTTACAAGTTCACTTGGCTTTTTTTTTGCCTTTAGGCTCTTTTAAGTAACCACCACAGGGAGTAGGTTCAACTAACAACATGTAAAACACACAAACATAGACTGGTTAACTAACCTAGTGAGTGACATTAATCATTGCACTACAAACTCTATTTTTTTGGCTTCTTTCGTTTGTCTTTGGCGTTCCTTCATTGCGAAAAGCTTAGAAATGTCCGACAAACATAGCCAGTACTTTTTAACACAGGTATTTTGACAATTTGAGGTTCAATTTTACAGTTTGTGACCAGTTCGTGTGTTACGTGCTGGATGTGTATTCAAGAACAACAACAAGTTTTATTTCAAGTATTCTTCGATCGGAGGTGCTCTTGCACCTCTGTTAGAGAAACAAGACTCACTTTTTAAAGTTATTCATTTATCTGTCAAACCGGTGACGTAATCTAGTAAGTAACATGAAAAATAAATCTACCGTGTCACAACTAGCGTGTTAATTAAGAAACAAAGAAATAACCGTGTCACTCTACCATGTTAAAATACAAAGCTCTACCGTGTCGAACCGTGTTAACAAAATTCAAACAAAGGCCACAAACACGTTACTTGAAATCAATTGTTTTAGTTTGCACATCATACGATAAGCGTGTTGTGTCAGAAGCATGCGAACGTGTCAGTACCGTGTGCGTGCGTTCACCTTATTCACCGTTTTCCTGTGGAGGGTCACATTTGGAAGTGAGAAGTTTAAAGTTGGAAGGTAGATGTTGTAAGTCAGAAGTTGAATAGGACTACATTGTAACCCTTTTTGCCCTACTGATGATTTCACCAACAATGCTTGATTGAAAGAAAGAAGAGTTATATTTAAATTAATACTGTTTTTGGCCTTTTTTAGGGGGTTTAAGGTTATTAAGACTTCCCAATATCATGCAATTTTGTATATTTAAGAGCCAGTCCATGAAAGACTCAAGGATTTTTGAACACGACTAGAAACAACCCCACCTCAAACTTGGGCAGATTTGAGACCTGCAAAATTATTTAATTTTAGAAAATTCAGTGGTCAAAAACTGCTCCCTGGGGAGTCAAACTTGAATTTGCTGTCACAAAGACAAAGTAATACTGATTTGATTACTTGCTCATGACTACCTTTCACCTGACCAAGTTTCAGGTGGGGTTGAGGGTTGTTTCTAGCCATTTCCAAAAATCCTTTGAGTCTTTTGTGGACTGACATATTTTTTGCTTTTGAAGAATGCAATCCTAATTTCGTGTTGGTTTCCCTGTGCCTTACATGCAGTAAAATTTGAGATTTTTTGGTGTCCGGTCTTCCAAATGGCCGCCCTATTGCTTTTTTCAGGGGCTCATTTCCTCCAGAAATTCCTTCGAACACGTCTCCATAATCTCTGATTACTGCTAGTTCTAAATAGATTATGTGAAAGGTAGCGTTTGTATCTCAAACCCTTCTCATCCCAATGTTCAGAACAAGCCTCTTAAACTAGCTTAAGGGAAAGAGGGATGGCATGTAAATCTGTTGTTCCAAACGCAATTATGATAAATAAATGCATTTATTCAATGCAATTTCCATATTAATTATTATTATTTATTACAGAGATGCATATTGATGATACAGTGAATCAAATTGAGCTGACAATGATTTCTTTTATTATTGTGCAGTGGCTGGAATTGCACCTGGATGAACAAATCCCAGCATCTCTGTTGCTTATGTCCAGAGCACTGTATCTTCCAGAAAATATCAGCAAAGTTGATCAGCTAAAGGAGACATTATCACAACTGCCAGAAACCTTGGTGAGTAGTTTTAGTTTGTCATACACCTCCAAGATAATTGCCATATATGTGTTGTCTTATAACTCACAGTAAACCCACTTTTCCACAAAAAGGAACAAAATGAACAAATAAAGTGTGTTGTAAAAACGATTATGTATCATTGCCGACCTTCAAAAAATCATGAAGTTCACATGCTAAACAGTTGCCCAGCTGGCTGTATGAGGTAGTATATTGTAAGTGTACTGGTTTCTAATTATGAATAACGTGGTCTGCAGGTGGAAGAGGCTGAAATAAAGATCTGTGAAGTCTCTGGTGAGAAAGTTGATAATAAAGTTCGTTTGGACGTCCTGAAGAAAGAGGAACAAATGATTGCTGAGGAACATGAAGAACTTCTTCAAGAGGAAGAGGAAAAAAAGAAAAAGGTTTGTATTATATTATTGATGTCAATGCAATTCTATATAGAACACATCCCCCTTTTGAATTACGTGAACCTTTTTGCAGATGCAGTTTAAATTCAGTTTCATTCCATTCCATTCTTATTTTTTAGTTGCAAGTTCATGTGACTGAATTGTTTAGAACCATCAGTTGCCATTCATTAAGTACTTTGTTTGGAGTGGGGGAGTTGTCAAATAGTTCTAATATTTAGTTAAACACAGCTGTCGTTTTGCCATTCCTCACGAGTTGCTGTATGCAATCACAAGGTCTGAAAATTCTCAGAAAAAGCTACTTTTAGATAACTTCTTTTAGATTTTTTCCCAAACGTGCATATCCAAGACCATCATTCCACTTGACGTTATTTATGACAAATTCAAAAGATCAATTTTTTTCAACTTGCTTCGAGCTTGCTTAATTATGTAGTTTACATGATCACTTTTGAAAAAAGCCTAAGCTGTCCCTTCCTTGCTCCACAAGGGAACTTCATTTTCTCTTGGACACCATTTCGTGCATATGTATTGTATTGTAACACTTTTCCTTCTAATATGAGTATTTTTCTACAGATTGAAACCATTGCTGCTGAAATTTTAGAGGTCAGTTTAATGTCAATTAAATCATTAATGCACCAGTCACTTGAAACCCTATACACTATGACAGAGCACTTTGATTCACTTCAATATATGTTGTGCTGATCACTTAATTTACAGGATAGAGCTCCAGACGTCATACCTACAGCAGTCGAGGATATTTCCCAAGAGGACTGGTTGTCAATTAAAGAGAGTCTTGCTCTAGCAAGTGAAAGGGATGAACTAGAGAAGATAAAGGAAGACAGAGTAGAATATCAAGAGGTACAGTGTTCACCAGCTTTGATCCAAGTAACCTCAGGCTAATAACGTTTGCACAGTCAGACCTAAGTGCTGGGCATCTTAGGTTTCATCAATGGGAGGTCTGGGGCTCTCTCTTTTTACTGCGGAGCGAGCGCAGCGAGCGAGCAGCAACATAATCTGGATTTAAGAAAGTATCTAAGCTAGGACGAATTCTAGAATAGCGTTCCGTCCAGGTGACATCATATTTGGCAGCATTGCATTGTGGGATCGAAATGCGGACAAATATTTCAAAATGGCTGCCTCGGAAACACCAGTTTTTGCGATTCCTGTACATGTTGTGGATAATTTTCGAGTTGTACCCAAGAACAGTGCTTCGTAGCACCTGCTTTTTTCGTAGCTACCTGCATAGTTCTTGAATGTTTGTACGCATTTCAATCCCATGATGCTGCGTGCCAATTACGAGTTTTCTATTTTTAGAATCTGGGCGGAACGCTATTCATCACTTTTTACCAGAATGCACTGCGCTCTGCCGGCATGAAATTTTCGTTAACACTTTCGTTACGTGGATCAAAGCGCCTTTGATCACGGACGTCTCGGTGTTATATAATATTGTTGGGAAATATTCTTTTCATCCTTCACATGTCACAGCACTTTTTAGTCACATATTGTTATAATAAATTTAGATGTAATGTCAAATGTTTTCATCATCGATTCTTGGCGACGATTAATAGCTAGATTGTCGATCTTTTCCTCCAAGAATTTCAACAGTAAAATTTGCATGCATTCGAACTCACACGGTGTCAGATTTCAACAACATACACTATCAGTTTTCAATCTCGCTTGTTATGTTACGGAGGTTATTTTCCAAAAGAAACTTTCAGTCTTTACACTGGCATTTGCGATTGAGTTTTGTTTAAAAACTATTGAAGCAGAAGATTTACAGGTGAAGTTTACAACGAGAATTTCGCTTCGGTAATAAGCGAGGAAAGCGAGAGCTCTACAGTGGGTGGGATTCCTTATTTCCAGTGCTCATTTTCACATGGCGAAAACTAGCGTGTCATTACGCGCCATTGTTTTTACCGTGCAATATGAGACAAAAGAACATTTTAATGAGGCTTCGTCACACGGTGCTACCCGGTGTAAAGAAATTTTCTTTAGTTTATCCCATTTGCCGCAGCATGCACTCTTAGTCAGGTATTCACGCATGTTGCTTGCATCTTGGGGCCAGTCTGTCCAGTAAACATGCATTGTACATCATTTTAAAGTCAGCACCATATCATTAATATATCTCCTCTTGGATTCAGCCAAAATGCAAAATGTCAAATTCTGTATGAGTTTTCTTTTAATGTTAGTTGAAAGTTGTTGCCAATGTAGCCTGTTCCAGGCTCCGAGATAGTGGGGAACGCGCAAAGTAAAAAAAAGTAGGGAAAAATCGCGGGGGAACTGGGAGAGGGAGGTCACCCCAGTTCCCCCGCGATTTTTTACTTTTTTTTTTTTACTTCGCGCGTTCCCCACTATCTCGGAGCCTGGAACAGGCTATTGCCAATGTATCAAGCAACACGACTTTTCTTTTGATCTCATTGCCGCTCTGCTTCACTTTGTATGGATGTCCCAGAGGAAATCATATGTCATAATTCTCGAATTTTAAAAGGTTATTCTCTCGATTTACCTTTTTTGTCTTGTAGGAACTCCGTGAACTTGCAACCGAAGATGAAAAACAGATGCTGAAGGAATCTCTTGGCTCATCACGCCTTGGCAAAAAGGTTGATGTCATGATAAACAAAATTGAGGAGCGGCTCAAGCTAATAGATTCCGAAATAGATGATCAATCACCAAAACCTATGATTGATGCAGATGGGTACGTTATATTTTTTTTTAAAGTAATTGTTCTCCTTGTTGCCTAAAACAAGGAGGGACGCTATAAAAGGACAGGAAATGTCCCATTTTCAAGACTTTGTTGGCTTGGATTTCAAGCAGTTTTTTCAGACAACCAAGGTAATGGTGGAATTAGTGCAAAATATACCGCCAATTAGCATTTTCTACGCAAACTCTATAAATCCAAATAAAAATTTTAATATTTTCACCGCTGAATATCCTTTGAATTCAATTTTTTTATATCCTTCAAGAGCAAACGGTTTTTTTATTCGAAACCCTCGTGAATAACTGGAAAATGGTTTTGCCTGTTTCATCTCCCGTTTTCTAAAGTTTAAGTGGACATTACTGGTAAATTCCAAGCATTGCCATTAATAGTGATCCATCTAACAACAATCAATCTTGGTGCATTCCTGTCTAACATTCCTTCAAAGGTTTCGCGGAAACTTCTACCAAACGGGCACAATATATAGCTTGATAAAGTAAGAACCCTACAAAAGCATTGTAACCTCTCCTTTATAACGAGTACTTCTTCATCTTAATCTTGCTACGTTCTGTTTTAAAAAATGTGATAAAGAATAACATGAAAATCAAGCATAGCGTACATGTGTTGTGTTAATTTAATTGTTTTTTGTTGTGCAACCCAAATAACTAGAAAAAAAAAAACATTGAGAATAAACCTGTGGTTGTTGGTTGCAGACACTAGAACTGCTTTGATTATTCCGAGTTTTGCTATGGCAGATCCAGACCTGCATATAAAGCAACAACATGTTTAGCTCTTCAGGCCTTGCAGTTCTTGTAAATTTGCACGAACAAGAAAGATCCCCCGGCCCCTCCCTTTATTATATTAGTTATCTTGTTCTGTTTATTTTGTTCCTACAGCGATGGTAAGATCAGCTTGCAGGAAATGATCTCTGCTGTGCGTAGATTAAAGAATGCTCCCAGCGAAGCTAAGTGTCAGAGAATTGCAGAAATGCTTGACCAGGATCACGACGGCACACTCGATTTGGATAATGTGGAAACGGTTTGTGAAGACTCTACCTTTATATACACCTTATTCATAAATGGCGGCCGATTTATTATACTTTTATATTCATGCTAATCAGCCTACCTAGCCTCATTTTAGAGCAAAAATTCTTGGAATTTTACACGTCATGCTAAAGAGGCTTGGTAGGCTGATTTGGATGAATATAAAAGAACAGTTAATCGGCCTCCATTTATTAATAAGATCTATTAACACCTTTAAACTGTCTGATTAGTGCGACAAAACATATATACATCAAATGATAAAAATAGGTTTATACTAAAAAGAACGACCTATATTATTTTGAAGCCTCCCATCTCCTTTCTCTATGGATGCTCGTGCAACTGACTGGAGGTGTTGTTCACTTTGTAAAGTGTTCTCTTTGATTTGTTACTTTGCAGGTTGTGGAGTTGTTGTCAATGGAGGATGTAGACCTAACTCCGGAACAAATTCGAGACATTGTCGACTTACTGGAAAAAGAAAGAAGGTTGCGGCAAGCTAATGAACAGTCAATCAAAGACACATAGTCGACCCAGCAATAATATTTACACATTGAAATACACATTGAAAAGCTTATAAGATGTAAAATGTGGAATTCTGTTTAAACAATTAATTCTGAGTGAGCTCAGCTATAATGAATACTATAAATTTCATTTAAAGGGACAGTGTCCTGGCTGAAATATCGTGTTTTCATGATTATGGCCAGGAGCTTGCTTTAATTTTGCTTTATTACCTTGAAATAGGAAGAAAAACTCGCGAAATGTGATGAACGCAAGAAAAAACGGTCAAGAAAACCGAGAATGGCAATTTTGACTTCTTGACCGCTTGTCACAAAAGTAAATTTCAGTTGATGAACTGTAATCCACTTCCATCCTTGCAATCCTGCACTTGTTTTTCCAAATCAGTAGTTTTGTTTTGCACAATTTAGTCGTATATTTGGTAGTATTTGGCGATAAAACATGGAAATTAAGTAAGCAAAATTTTCATTTTGTTATTCGGCGAGACAGTGTCCCTTTAAATGCTGTCAAGAAATCCACCGTACTGCAGGGACTGTAAGAAATCCACCGTACTGCAGGGACTGTAAGAAATCCACCGTACTGCAGGGACTGTAAGATGAAGTGGTGTATAGAGAAAAATATATTGTTGCACATCAACCAAACTTTATAGAAAATGGATATAGTCAGCAAACAATTACTCGATCTTAAGGAGGCTCGTACCCATTTCTCAAGTCCACACCCTTTCAATTTTAATGGACCATATCTTTTGCTGTAGCGCATAAAAAGACAAGCCACTTTGCATGCAAACACACAATACACTAAACTTTATGGGAGTATAGGATTTGTTTACATCGGTGCTTCCATGGCAACGAAATGGCGATCCTCCGAAATTAACAAGTTGCGGAGTTTCTCTAGATCGAGAGAAATTTATGTAAAACCCGCTAGTGGACTAATTGATTTGACCATGGGCTTCAACTGGACAAAATTTAAAAGAAAAGTATGAGAGCGATTTTGAAATTTTTGAGGATGAAGTTTTGGGGATTATAAATACAGTGAAAAACATACTATCGACATAATTGGCTAATATCTAAAGAAAACGACGCGCGATGGGAATGCAGTTTCATCTGATAGTAGTTTGATTCCATTTGAAATGGTGTGTGAAAAAGTTAGGGGCTTGCTTTGGCCGATTGCGAGAAGGAAGGATTTGATTAGCGTGCGTTCAGCTGCTCTTGTTGCCATTTTTGCATGTAATTTGGTCTACCCCTACAAATGTGATGATAATTTGGAAACCGCGAGATAATTTTTTTTAAAAATTTGACAATCTCGAGATTAATCATCAACTTATATGACCTGCAAGTTTCAAGGACATTGAAGACATGCAAGGCAATAAAATAGGACCTCCAATGTACCAATTTTTTCCCGCAGATTTTGTGCGATTTTGTACTATGAGATGAAACTGCATTCCCATCGTGCATCGTTTACTTTAGATATTAGTCAATTATGTCGATAGTATGTTTTCCACTGTATTTATAATCCCCAAAACTTCATCCCCAAAAATTTCGAAAACGCTCTCATACATTTCTTTCAAACTTTGTCCAGCTGAAGCCCATGGTCTAATCAATTAGTACACTAGCCTAGCGGGTTTTACAAAAATTTCTCTTGATCTAGAGAAACTCCGCAACTTGTTAATTTCGGAGGATCACCATTCCGTTGCCATGAAAGCACCGATGTAAACAAATCCTACACTCCCATAATGTTCAATGTATTGTATGCTTTCATGCAAAGTGGCTTGGCTTTTTGTGCGCTACAACAAAAGATATGGTCCATTAAAATTGAAAGGGTGTGGACTTGAGAAATGGGTACGAGCCTCCTTAACAAATAGGTTAGATTGTGGGGCGCAGTCAAAAACTCAAACTAAAGCAGATATTGATCAGTGCAGTGCGAGTTTATTTTTCCACATTCGTTTTGTGTGTGTATGTAACCTACAAAACAATGAAGCTCTTCTTGTTGGCTCACCACATCCATGTAATAAATACAGTGCATCATGAAATAAATGTTATCACGAAGTTTCTATGGAAGTGCTGACATGTGTCTTTTTTGGTGACTCCGCCGGGTAAGTTCCTTGCACCTGTGGGCCTTACAGTAAGAAACTGTGACGGTGGAAATTCACTGTTTGTAGGCCCCGCATCTTAGTTTATCACGTAGATGATATTTTTGATATTTGAGACTACTTGTACGAGAACTAAAATTTCACCATACGAGTGTCTACAAACTCGACAGAGTTGTATTGGTGCGTTACGTACTACTTTTATCGAGTGGATAATATTTCTGATATTTGGGAACTAACCTTTCGTCATACGAGGTGTCTCAAAAATTCGACTTTCCAAAACTTGGCCGGGAGAGTTGTGACTAATTCTGCGTTTTTAGTTAGTTTCTTTGAGTAGACGATAAAATTAAAACCGAAATATGGCTATCAAATTATCTTGATCCACCCTAATCTCGTACCCAGATCTTCTCACTCTTCCAGAGAGACGTCTGGAAAAATCATATTTGATCACGTCATCATGTGTCAGGAATGCGACACATTGAGCAACTGCGCATGCTCGACATTTTCAAAGCGTTTTTACAAAACTTCTCCTAACTCCGGCATAGACAATGGTATTTTAAAAAGTTTGTACGTATGCGTGAGCGTGCAAAATAAAGTTTTAAAAATCCACGCACAAATGGTGACGCTGGTCATTAACAAATCACAGATTAGGGAATGCAACCATTTTACCTGATGTTCTCTCCAAAGAGAATATCTGGGCACGAGACACTGATAAGATCCGCCTACATAAAAATACTTACTAATTTAGAGTTCAATTCCATATGATATATATTATGCGCTAAAACAGAAAAAAATAACAGACGAGACAACTGCTGTCTATTCATCAGTGTAAATGCCGTTACTGTGAGTAATTTGTACATATAATCATGAAACTGTCAGTTTAAACTCTCGTGATCTTCACACAAAAAATATTTCAAATCGCACTGTTCATCTTTTTGACAATAACAATTTACACCCCCGATCACCTCCGGTGTTCGATCCGGCGTTCCAGAGTTCTCATTTGCTCTGTCTAAGTGTAAGCATGTCCCCAAATGGGGTGTGTCCGTCTATCTCTACGTCCCAAATCCTATAGAAACCTACAGATCCTATAGAACCTATAGATCCTATAGATCGTGTAGAACCCACAGATCGTGTAGAACCTATAGATCCTATAGAACCTATTGATCCTATAGATCCTATAGAACCTACAGATCGTGTAGAACCTATAGATCCTATAGATCTTATAGATGGTGTAGAACCTATAGAACCTATAGATCGTGTAGAACCTATAGATCCTATGGAACCTATTGATCCTATAGATCCTATAGAACCTAGAGATCGTGTAGAACCTATAGATTCTATAGAACCCATAGATCGTGTAGAACCTATAGATCCTATAGAACCTATTGATTCTATAGATCCTATAGAACCTATAGATCGTGTAGAATCTATAGATCCAATAGAACCTATTGATCCTATAGATCCTATAGAACCTATAGATCGTGTAGAATCTATAGATCCTATAGAACCTATAGATCGTGTAGAACGGGTGTAGAACCTATAGATCGTGTAGAACCTATAGATCCTATAGAACCTATAGATCGTGTAGAACCTATAGATCATATAGATCCTATAGAACCTATAGATCGTGTAGAACCCATAGATCCTATAGTTCGTGTAGAACCTATAGATCCTATAGATCCTATAGAACCTATAGATCGTGTAGAACCCATAGATGGTGTAGAACCTATAGATCGTGTAGAACCTATAGATCCTATAGAACCTATAGAACCTATAGATCGCGTAGAACCTATAGATCCTACAGATCCTATAGAACCTATAGATTGTGCAGAACCTATAGATCCTATAGTTCGTGTAGAATCTATAGAACCTATAGATCCTATGGAACCTATAGATCGTGTAGAATCCATAGATGGTGTAGAACCTATAGATCCTATAGATCGCGTAGAACCTACAGAACCTATGGATCGTGTGGAACCTATAGATCCTATAGAACCTATAGATCGTGTAGAATCTATAGAACCTATAGATCGTGTAGAACCGACAGATCGTGTAGAACCTATAGATCCTATAGATCCTATAGATCGTGTAGAACCTATAGATCGTGTAGAACCCATAGATGGTGTAGAACCTATAGATCCTATAGATCCTATAGATCGTGTAGAACCTATAGATCGTGTAGAACCCATACATGGTGTAGAACCTATAGATCCTATAGAACCTATAGATCGTGTAGAACCCATAGACCGTGTAGAATCTATAGAACGTATAGATCCTATAGATCGTGTAGAACCTATAGATCGTGTAGAACCCATAGATGGTGTAGAACCTATAGATCCTATAGAACCCTTTAGATCGTGTAGAACGTGACCCATAGACCGTGTAGAATCTATAGAACCTATAGATGCTATAGAACCTATAGATCGTGCAGAACCCAAAGATCGTGTAGAACCTATAAATCCCATAGAACCTATAGATCGTGTAGAACCTATAGATCCTATAGATCGTGTAGAACCCATAGATCGTGTAGAACCTATAAATCCTATAGAAGACCGTGTAGAACCCATAGATCGTGTAGAACCTATAGAACCTATAGATCGTGTAGAACTTACAGATCGTGCAGAACCTATAGAACCTATAGATCCTATAGAACCTATAGATCGTGTAGAACCCACAGATCGTGTAGAATCTATAGAACCTATAGATCCTATAGAACCTATAGAACCTACAATATTGTTCGCAATGCAAGTGTCTTTGTTGCAACTGAACATCACTATTTAACGTTTCGACGTGACATTTAAGAGGAAGCGAAAAAATTATTAATGGATGACTGTGCTTTGGGGCCGCGCAGCTTAATGCTGTGTAGCACACACTTTGCGTAATGCCAGTGAACGTTCTTCGTGATCATTAAACTCTGCCAAGTCTTTCAGCTGTTCAGCCTGTTGCTCTGCCTTTGAAACTGTCTTGATGACTGGCTGTTTGAGCTCTGGGTCAAACTCATCATCATCTTCATTGTCATTTGTTATCTCTTGTTTTTCGGATGAGGCAGATAACTTAACATCTTCGTCAAGAATTTGCTTCCGTAGGTCATTCTACCAGTTAGGATCAGAGTCGTCTATCCCATGTCATGTCCCAAAACTTTTGGCCACATGTTTCAGCAAGTTTCTCAAGAGACCTACGAACTGTGGAAAAGTCATAATTAAGGAGAAACGAGTTAACAGAGGTGGTGGCTTTAGTCTCGAGATTCCTTGCGAGTATCAATTTGAAGGTGACAATTTTTCGTGAAGTTGACTGCAACAAAAGCTGGTAAAAGAGGAATTTGACGTGCACTGCGGTGGACCCACACAAGCCTATTAGCCCAAACGTATTAACAGTATACATTCTCACGCTAATTACACCCATCATGTTGTGTTTAATGAACTGTTAAAAGAAACTGGACATGCTAGTACCGTCTTGTTAAAAATACTACGTTGTAAAATAATTAGATGACCGTTTAATAGAGGTGAAAAACAATGAAATTAGCCAATTGGGAAGTCTAAACGGTGACCGCGTCCGCTTAATAGAGGTGACCGATGAAAAGAGGTCAAATTTACAGTAAATGTTGGGCGGGGGGGGGGGGGGGGGGGGTGATTTCCGGGGATTTGATAAGTGACCGCTTAATAGAGGGTGAACGCTTAATAGAGGGCCGCTTAACAGAGGTTTGACTGTAACACGAAGAGATAACAATCAGAAGAATCACTTGCCCTCATTGTGGTACACTTGTCATTTATACAACATTCAATAGTAACAACGTGGTTTCCAGGAACGATGGCTGAATGAAAGAAGTAAATTTTCTCCATGTCGGACATCTTCTTATCTTGTGGAAAAAACAAAAGCGACAACAAACGGAAGTGCTGCATTGATGAAAACACACAGTACAAAGCGAAGTGCCCATGCTTTAATAGTACCCAAGGATGCATCCCACAATATCGATGCAAATGCTGCAGTAATCCATATGGGACAAAATAGGACACTGTTCAAGAAAAAACAGTCATAAACAGGACACGAAAGGCGACTGACATGGGCGGAATGAGGGTCAAAGGACAGTCCTTTTTAGAAAGAGAAGGAGAGGAGGTGAAAATTGGACGGTGGACAGATCTAGAGACGGTGATCCTACTGGAAGCAACCGAAAAGGTAATCGGCGATATCAAGGACTGGACCGTTACCAAAACCGACGGGTTGGAGCAATTGGTTACACTCTACAATGATGTAGTTTGTTTTGCTAAATCGCATGGGTGTATGTGCAATAATAATAAGAAAGATCAAATAAGGTGCAAGCTTGAGCATTTTCAGCAGAAAAGGAGAGTGAACTTATTATTACTTGAAGAACAACTCTGTTCATATATGTATAATCTCCCTTGAATTTTGATTAATGAAGTCAATAATTCATTAAGTTCAACAGTACTTGAAAACGTTTTGTTCATAGGTATAAAGTATTTCTTGGGTACGTTATATCTTCAAGGGACCAGTTGTGGCTCTTTCTTGTAACGTTCCTGGTTTACTCATGTTCATATCTAATGTTGTCAATAATACAACACTTTACCGTAACTATTAAACATAATTTTTTTAATAGCGATAGACAATCGTTATTTGCAAATGATATCCTCTGAGTCTTTATGACTTTATGTATTCCTATGTCCCCCTCCTATCCAACAATGTTGACAACGATTGGTTTGGCATGTGATTTGTGATCCGGGGCGTGGTTATATAGGATCTTTAGGTTATACACGATCTATAGGTTCTATAGGATCTATAGGTTTTATAGGATCTATAGGTTTTACACGATCTACAGGTTCTACACGATCTGTGGGTTCTACACGATCTATGGGTTCTACATGATCTATAGGATTTATAGGTTCTATAGGATCTATAGGTTCTACACGACCTATAGATTCTACACGATCTATAGGTTCTATAGGATCTATAGGTTTTACACGATCTACAGGTTCTACACGATCTCAGTGTTCTATAGGATCTATAGGTTCTGCACGATCTATAGGTTCTATAGGATCTTTAGGATCTAAAGGTTCTACACGATCTATAGGATCTATAGGTTCTACACGATCTATAGGATCTATAGGATCTATAGGTTTTACACGATCTATAGGATCTATAGGTTCTACACGATCTATAAGATCTATAGAATCTATAGGTTCTACACGACCTATAGGTTCTATAGGATCTATAGGATCTATAGGTTCTACACGATCTATAGGTTCTACTGACGATCTCAGATAGGTTCTACACGAACTATAGGATCTATAGGTTCTACACGATCTATAGGTTCTATGGGATCAATAGGTTCTACACGATCTATAGGTTCTATAGGATCTATAGGATCTGCACGATCTATGGGTTCTATAGGATCTATAGGTTCTACACGATCTATAGGTTTTATAGGATCTATAGGATCTATAGGTTCTACACGATCTATAGGTTCTATAGGATATATAGGATCTATAGGTTCTACACCATCTATGGGTTCTACACGATCTATAGGTTCTATAGGATCTATAGTATCTATAGGTTCTACACGATCTATAAGATCTATAGGATCTATAGGTTCTACACGATCTATAGGATCTATATGATCTATAGGTTCTACACGATCTATGGGTTCTACACGATCTGTAGGATCTATAGGATCTATAGGTTCTAAAGGATCAATAGGTTCTATAGGATCTATAGGATCTATAGGTTCTACACGATCTATAGGATCTATAGGATCTATAGGTTCTACACGACCTACACGATCTATAGGATCTATAGGTTCTATAGGATCTGTAGGTTCTTAGGATTTGGGGACGTAGAGATAGATGGACACACCCAATTTGGGGACATGCTTACACTTAGACAGAGACTCATTTCATCACAACAAAGATGGTGCTCGATCGAACAGCCTTTCTCCATTATTTTCCCTTGGAAACAATACTCCCGCTTGATTTGTGTGCATATCAAGGTAAGATTCTTTCAGGGGAAGTGTTGGGTATAGTGAAGGATAGTTTTTATTTATTTATTTTTATAACATAAGTCAAAAGAGAAATAGCTTGTGACTCGTGACTTAGACTTGGCTCGTGCTACGATTAAAGTCGAATTGACTTTTAATTATTAACTTCGTACCTGCACCCTCACCACCCTGCACCTGCAACCAGCAATTCTATTAACTATGCTGCAACCTGCAAATTACACCCTCCGCCCTAGTTTCTAGTATCTCGCCAACCCATAAAATGGCCCCATATCCATTTTTGGCACAGAACCATTAGACTTCTGAGGGAGGGGGCCAGGGTTGGATCATTCTCTGCTCGAATTTTTTTCCTTTAGCTGTGTCACTGCAGGATTTTTTTTGTTAAAAACATTAATCCCAAAGTCGGGCTTTCGAAGTTGCACGATATTTTTTCCAATAAAGTTGGCTTGCAGCAGGAGCCATAATCGGGATCCTGCATGCTTGCAAGTCTTTTCTTCCAAAATCACCCAGCACCCCGCCTCCTCCTCCCCCACCCCACCCCCCCCCCCCCCCCCCCCCCCCCACCCCCTCAAATTTCGCCTGGTACCACGTGACAAAAGACCACATGATCAGTTTTCGCGCCATTTTACAAGCGCCGCCAAAGGTACAAAGCGGCGCCTGCTCCGCTTGCATTCCTGTTCAGTCATTTGACTCGTCTGAAAATCTGATTTTAACTTTTAAACGTCCAGCAAACATGCCGTTAATCCAAGGAGAAAGTGAATACGAGAAACAGCGACGTTTGAGGATTGCAGAAAACCAAGCTATGATGGACAGTCTTTTCCCAAAAGAGGTCAAGCTATTTTGTGCTAGATCGCCGAAGAATAGTCGCGTGAAGCGAAGACGATCAGATATTCCGGATATTTCGCTGCCAAGAAGAAGGCTTCCAAAGCGAAAAGCGAGATCTTACGTTAGCAAGTATGAATCAGATAACGAGGATGCCGAGGATGAAGAAGACGCTGAAGAAAATGTGTATTCACCTAACACCATGATAATAAAATTATGGCCGTCTTTGTACAACAAACGCACCAAACTGTCCAAGCGGTGTTCATCAGACAGCGAAGATTCCAACGACTCACTGAAATGTAAGCGACGATCACCAAAGCGACAACCTAAGCTACCCGTGGAAATTACCGAAGAAGACTTGATCTTAGTGGCAGAACGGGTTGCTGAGAAGAATTATGACGCCGAGAGTGGTACAACATGTCATCAGTGCCGACAGAAAACCGACGATCTCAAAACAGCGTGCAAGAACCTGGCTTGTTATGGTGTACGAGGACAATTCTGCGGACCATGCCTCAGAAATCGGTACGGTGAGGATGCCAAGGAAGCTTTGATGGATCCTACATGGCACTGCCCGCCCTGCCGAGGAATCTGTAACTGCAGCTTTTGCATGAAGAAGCGAGGTCGCCGATGCACCGGTATTATGATTCATTTGGCCAAGGAGCGTGGATATAACGATGTCAAGTCTTTCTTAGGTGATTAAACACTTGTTTTGAATTTTGTTTTAAGATCTTAGCGTTTTGTTATACACACATATTTATGTTTGTATTACACATGACAAACACTTCGTGTGGATTTCATTTTTTTTACATATACTCGAGTTTACTTTAATACTTTCCTTTATGTGTTTTATTGTTTTACACATGATTGCATTTAAGTTTATGTGAACAAGATTTATAGAGTACTTTTATTAAAATAAATTGTATTTGTATGCAAGGTATTTGTTATTTGGTTGTGATAGGTGCAGGGGGTAGGGTTGTCTTGGAAGTGTTTATAAATGTATACCATTCAGACTATTAGTCTGAAAATGGAATGGAAATTGTAGTCAATAAAGTCCCGGGCTGGGTTGTTCAGTGTTAGCATCAATTTTGATTCCAGTTTAATAATTAATCAATGGAGATTGTTCCAAAATATTTTTGCCCTTTAGTTTCGTTTCTGACTTGTCTTCGCATATAACTTATAATTAGCTTTTGAAAACACTTCTAACAAGAGAAATTAAATCCTCGGTTAAGTTTTAATCCTGGGTTAGCGTTACCCGCTTTCGAACATCCGGGCCCTGTTTAATAAAAATTTTGGCTAAATTTCAGAATACCCGGCCACTTATTTGCATGTCATTGGCCTGGTTTTCACGAGCGATTTTTCAAGTCGCTGAAATCTCGTGAAAACAGTTGCTTGTCCAACTCACTTAAAGTTAAGCGAGTCGGCAAATTTCAATAGAATTCTTATTACCTGTAAATTTAAGCCACCAATCCAGGTAGCTTAAGCGAGTTGGCAATTAATTTTGGCCAATCACATATTGCCAGCGTTCAAACAACTGAGAAGGGCACGTCAGAGGTGATATAATTTGCACTTGCCTCGTTATTTGAATTGGCCAGAAACGCAATGTTACGCTATCCATTTCCTCATGATTACAGTTTGAATTTTCCACCGTCTCTGATGCTGGAACAAACGCGATAGCACTGACACCAATAAACATAAGAATCATATATTTGCAAGCGTCTCTGTTTCCCGCCATCTTTCTTGTTATTCTGCGAATAACAAGGGACAAACATCAAGAAAAATGAATAAAGCTCTGTCCGTGAAAACGCATGAATCATTTAAGCTGCTTAACGCTATTGGTAAACAAATCACCTCAAGGAATGTTACACGAGAAAAACTGCCTCGTGAAAACACAGCCATTGAATATGAATGGTTTCTTTTGTTTTCATATGCTTTGTTCTTTAAAACGTTTAGGGATGTGTAAATAAGTGGCCAGGTATTCTGAAGTTGCTCCAAAATTTCATTCAAATATCACAGGATGTTTAGAGATGTTTTCCTAAACTTTTTATTAACCCAACAACATTTAAACTTGCAGGGGTGGATCCAGGGGGGGGGGGGGGGGGGTGAAATGGGTGAATTTTCACCCCCCTTTTCTGAGACCCTTTCTTTCTGATGCACTGACCTCAAACACCTCAACCAGGCTTTGGTTCTATTGCATTTAAAACTTCACCCCCATTTCAAAATCCTGGATCCGCCCCTGACTTGTTTAAGTGTTCACATATATAACAGGGAATCAGGGGATGGATGGATTACAGCCTCAATCCCAGGGGGATACTCCGGTATGGTAGCGATGATAAGGTGCAAAGGCCTTTCTTTGGCTTCAAATTTGTGATATGAGGATGTTTTTGGCAAAAGACATTTTGTAGTAGCTTTTATGGGGTAAAAGATTTTTGGCGTGGTCTTTTTTTTTTATTGGTTTACTTCTGACAATACATGTATGTGCTCTAGATTAATTACAGTGAATGAGTCTTAAGCTTAATTACTTACATTTTCACGAGACCTTTTTTTCATTGAATTAATTAATTTTAAATTTACATCAATGTAAGTAATACAGAAGCAAAGACAACAATTTACAACAAAGGAATAAATACAACTACTTGCAGTAAAAAGCAAAGAAAGTGCGATGAAAAACTGTGTTAAAGGATAATTTCCCAAGTTCGGTAGAAATTGGGAAGCGATTTCTGTTTAGTTCAAATTTGTGATATGAGGATGTTTTTGGCATAAGACAATTTGTAGTAGCTTTTATGGGGCAAAAGATTTTTTGGAGGTCAACAAAAAGCGTAATTTTTTTATGCAGAGAGAAAAGGGACTTTTAGGGGATTACACTTTTAAGAAAAAACAAGCCACTACATATGGACATTTTTGAAACACTTTTTCTGCTTTTTGTTCTAGTTCTCAATGAAAAATAAAAATAGCCAATACCAGATCGAGTGGATGTGATTAAATCTGAACAAATATTACAGTCTGCAAGCTTCTTCTGGTAAACCCAGCAACCAGCGCAGTGGCCGAACAATCAATTTCTACTACTTGAAGATTGAAAACCTGTCTCTGTTCCACACTGAAGCAAGAGCAGTTCAGCAACCTAATCATACTTAACACTCATAAGCAGAGAACAGACAAACTTTGCTTTCTTGACATGGCTAATGAGTGTTTGCCAGTAACCAAACTTATATGTCACGATACTTGGCCGTTATTTTTATCAGTCATCAATAACTCCTTCAGCAGCAGTTATTTTGTTTGTTTGTTACAATGTTTAGAAAAGGCTCGGGTCTGTAAAGTTAGTAGGTGTTGAAAAAGCTTCGGTCTGTGCAGTTGAGCTTGTGATTCACGAACCGGTTGGGTTATTAAGATATAAGGGATGGACCATTAGAAAAGTGATGGGGGGGGGGGGGGGGGGGGGGCGGAAAGCAAAAAAAAAATTTTCCCAGTAAATTATTAAGAAAAAAAAATATTCCCACGCATTATCGCACAAAAAAAAAAAATCTGCCCAAGGACAATCAAAAAATAAACTATTAAAAAAAAAATATTCCAGCCATCGAGTGAAAAAAAAAGATTTCCACCTTAGGTGGACAAAAAAAAAATTTCTTGCCTCTCCCAAAGTTCCCATCCCCCCCCCCCCCCCCCCCCATCACTTTTCTAATGGTCCATCCCTAAATGGCAGTGTTACGGATGAGTTGCCCTTTAAATACAGTGTCATTTGTCATACGAGTACCAACTTTTGATGTGTTTTCCGCCCATTTTAGCTGACTTACATTCCAATTTTTTTTAATTTTTTATTTATTTATTTTTTTTTGGGGGGGGGGGATTCCCCGGACCCCCCCTTGGTAGCTCAGGCTTATGCATTCACTTTAGTCCCTTCATTTTACTATCTGCTTGGTGGGTCCTGAATTTGACCTCATTTGCACCTCCCCAAAACTTTTATAGTTGAGTACACCTCTCCCCTGGGTCTCAATAAGGGTTCAAGTGATAGACTTACAGGGTTACCAAATAACAATATATTGTATTTACTTGAAAAAGTACTGCCCTCAAATAAGTTCCATATCCCTCAACAAGAATGCAGTGCCTTTTCAGCTAGTAGTTAGTTTATTTTGAAACAAAACAAATGAATAACAAAACGTGAAGATGTACCAAAGCAGAATTTTAACTGTTCATTGAAAGTTTCTTTAATGAGGGCCAAAACTTCCAAGTCATAATTACACAAAAAATCTCCTCAGTTATATTATATTGGCTTATAAGCATCTATAATGCAACTTTCAACTTATTTGAAATAGCATGGTGAACTGCGCGAGACACATTAAACCTTCACAAATTGGAACCAAAACATCGTTAAAACTCAGTGAAACTTTTTGTGAAGGATTGTAACACTGATATCTACATACCATGTCAGAAACAGCTTTGTAGGATGTTAAGTTTAGATTTTTGAATTTTATGATCCGTCATGTGCAAGCCAAGAATATCACAAGCTATTGTCAAATGCAAGTATTACAAAGTGTCAAAGTAAAATTGTATAGTATGTTTTGCTTTAAACCCACTGTGGAAATTTATTCTCCTGCTAAAATAGGAAAAAGAGCTATTTTTTATTCATAAAAAGTATTTTGATGAGTTTTTACTAAGCACAACCTAGGAATAAGCACCATCCTTGAATAAATGCCGCATTTGAAAGAAAAAAAGCATTGCAGTGTTTATAAGTGCACTTTACTATCCTGGCTCACTGGGACTCTTTCAAAAAGTCTGAATGATTTATGACATATAAGAAAATTTTCTTAAATATTAAGGTTTAATTATCCATAACCCTGAGTGAGCCTGGATAATTGAAGGGGTGAGTGGAATAAAGCCCTAAGTGAATTCTGATCAACTGCTAGCTTCACCTTCCAGTTTTTGTCAGAAATCATAACTGTGAAGGAGGTTTGGATACCCGGGCTTCTTTAGTATAGATTTTGGTGACTTTATTCCTTCATTTTCTCCACATTTAATGATCAGTTTGAGAAGCTATATCAAACACTAGAAATAGTGTTTCATCAAGTATCCCAACACCTCAAAGTGGGTTAACCCACTTCTTGGTGTTTTAATATCCTGATGGAACACTCTTCCTCGTGTTTGATAATTATATTACATCTAACACTTCATCAGGTATCAAAACACCTTGAAGTTGGTTAAAAAATAAAGAACTTGGCCATGCCTCAATTTTTCAACCCACTTCTCAGTGTTTGAAAATACTAATGAAACACTCTTAAGAGATGGCTAACCATTACACCACTGTGCCTCCTTAAACAATTCAAGATTTTTTTTTCTTGCTACACAAAGTAAACAGTGCCTATCTGTTAAATTCGTGATAATTTTGTTGGAAAAATCACACCAATTTCGACCATCTGCTACATGTAACTACCAGTAGACCAAGAGATGGCCAGGAGATGTATCCAAAGTAAACAACCTGAAGAATTGAGAAGATTGTATTAAACCAGGTGTCTGAGCCGGGTTGTTCAAAGCACGATTAAGCTAACCCAGGATTAGTGTCAATTTTGAATCCAGTTAAACAACTCAACAATTGAAAAATGTCCAAAGTTTTCTGCAACTTCAATTTAGACTTTAACTTGTCTTCACTACTAGCTATAAATGACCTTTTGAAAACATTTTTAAACAGAGAAATGAAATCCTCAGTTAACTTTTAATTTGGAATTAACGTTAATCAGCTTTCAAACAACCGGGACCTGGTGTTTATGTGAGTCAGAACAAGAAATTAATTTAAGTACTATTATGTTTGACAAAAATCATTGGGCTGCAAAACATTGTAATGGTTAGAATCTGTTTTAGTTACAATTCCTGCGTCCTAGAATAGAGGGCTGTGACTTTTAAAATACATTAAGTATTATTTTTATAGCCACCAAACACTAAAAAATGTCTTCAAATCAACCAAATTACTGTATTTTCTTGTTTAAATGCAGGGCCTCGAATAAATGCCGGGTTCAAATGAACGCTTGGTCTGTGAGCCCGAGTTTTAAAAAGACTGTGATTTGAAATAGACACTTTAATTTTTTTACAGGGCAGACAGGCTTTTCACTGCTTTCCACAGTCTGGCAAATTTATAAAATGCCTAAGGGACTACGGACTAGTGGAGACCAGGGGCATTGCTCCCTATCCAGATATATTGAAGTCTTAGACTTAACGCTATATTTTAGGTTGCTGAATCATGACTTTTAGCCCTTGACAAAAGAGAGTAAAAATAATAGGAGGTTTTCCATATAAAATAGAAGAAAATGGGAAGGCCTCAGAAAAATACGCAAAAATAAGACCTTGTTGTCCCATCATTTTGGTACACCACAGTGTTTAGATTTAGTGATCCATTGCAGGCTTCCTTCCAGTTGTCAAATAAGCAGCAGGCCCAGGTGCATTTTCTTCAGTGTCTACACAACCTGGTGCAGAAGTTGAATAAATTTTCTCTCCAGTTGGTGACAGAGCAAAGTTGTAGTTTGTTTCATGTTCCAAACAATAAGAAATCTTCTCCTCTAAGTTCTCTTTAGTAACCCAGTTTTTGCTTTCCTCCTGTGCATGATACATGTACAAATTATAACAAAAACAATATTGGTCAGTGGAAAACAATATTTATATAGCATTAATACATAGCAAACAATTCTAACTGAGATCTGTTTTTGTTGCAGTTCTGTCAAACACAAACCTTCCTTCCATAAGGTTGAGTCCCAGGCTGGGGGTTTACTCTACATAGTGAACTATACGGCAAGGCTTGCCTGAAAGGGTTGCCTTTTTTACTCTTCTTGTACACAAAAGGGTAGCGAAATCTGAAGTTTTAGGATGTTAACTTAGGGTTGCAAAAATAGATAGGGGATCAAAAGGGTACCAGTTAAATCTAGGTATTAGAAATGGTAGCAAAAAGTGGGCAGGAATTACACCCAAAAAGCCTGCTTGTTGCCGGAAAAATTAAATATTGAACTGGTAAGAGAAAGTCACACACAAGCCACAGGTGGCCCACACTGCCAGAGCATGAGTCACAGGTGGCCCACATGGGCGGAGCATGAGCCACAGGTGGCCCACATGGACGGAGCATGAGCCACAGGTGGCCCACATGGCTGGCCCACATGGATGGAGCATGAGCCACAGGGGGCCCACATGGACGGAGCATGAGCCACAAGTGGCCCACACGGCCGGAGCATGAACCACAGGTGGCCCACATGGATGGAGCATGAGCCACAGGTGGCCCACATGGGCAGAGCATGAGCCACAGGTGGCCCACATGGCCAGAGCTTATTTTTTTCCTGTAGCATGAAGCAACTATAGGAATATGTCATTGATACATTGATACAACAAACTCTTCCACATAATTTATATCAGATTGTTTAAAATTATTGCCCCCACAGGGTTTGGACCAGAGGCCAAACCCGAGGAGGCACCCATTCACCCCCCGCGAAGATAAGTAAAAATAAATATCAGTATGCAAAACGATCCCGATTTGAAAATATTTGATACATGATTGGTTCGCTGAATTTATCGCAAACACAATGGGCAAGGAATGTGGTCCAGGTTTGAGCAGACGTTAGTGGGGAGGAGCATTGCGGACAAGACAAATAACGGCTGAGTGGGAGACTAACTTAGACGGCAGTTTCAGACAATTATGGACGTTCACATCTCTTTATAAGTGGGTCATTTAGAGTAGATAAATGTTTTTCTAGTCCGTGCTATATGCCTGCTGGACACTGTTTTCAGTAAAATATATAACGCTTAAATATTAAGGTTGGCCAGATTGAAATTGGTTTAGACTGTGGTTTTGTTAAACACTGTCTTAAATTCATTTAAATAACCGGCCCATACATTCCAATATGCCTAACACAACGACGCCCAAGTATACTTGTTGAAATTAAATTTAACGCTGTTAAACGTGACAAGTCCCTGATTTAAGGTTATATTTCTTGCATTATTGAACTACTTACTATAGCATTCCTCACATGTTCTATTCTTTCTTGCTGTTGCCTTGCCTGTATTTTTCTCTTTGCTTCTACTCTCCTTCTATCACACTCTTCATTTAATAACTTTTTATTTTCGTCTCTTTGTTTTCTACCAAAAAAAATAAACTTATGTTAACCTTCTTTTTTTTTTCCAGAAGAACAACTTTCCCTGCAATTAAATAATACAAAGAAATTAACCAAACATTTGAGAACTTGATTTATTGGTCTGCTGTGTAACAGTAGTACTGGAGAAGACTCTATGCAGGTGGATAGGTGATCTACAGTACTACTGTCATACTGCAGACCAACAAATCACTGATCTATCACTGATCAAAACAATCCATTACAGTAGTACTGTGGACTCTATACATGGTCATGGTGACTTCAACATCAGTGTCCACCAACACAATCATACAGCAGAGGTTGAGGCCACCATTACTGCTAAGGTGAAGGAGAAAGCAGTTGTAGACATCTTCCGACCAGGGGTTAATTTGATAAAACTTTTATAAGTGTAATTAACAAGTGTGGTCATTGTTTCAGAGGTTGAAAACAATAGCTGCACTTGTAAATTACAAGTGTAAAAGTTTTATTGAATTGACCCCAGCATCCGCCATCATAGATGAGGTACTGAACTAAATTAAATACCAGATGCTCCTTCAGACTGGACCATATTTAAACGAGCCATTTGCACAAACAACAATGGGGAGGAATGGCATCATGGCCTCAATCGTCGATTTTCTGATCCAGCTACTACACAGAGAGGTCAAGTTAACTTCCCTACAAATATGTGATTTCCCACAGGAAGCCAAAGCTCAATATGTGGTGGTTCTTTGATATTACGCAGCGAACGATTCACAGACTTTGTATGGGAAATTCACTTAATTAGTCTTATATATGCTAAAATAAAGCTATTGATGTAGAAATAAACTTCACTTACCTCAACATTAAGTTTTCGTTGTGTCTTTTATGCAATTTGGGCACAAATTATGTCCATTTCAGATGGTTTTGTGGCTTACGAGTTTTCGCAATGTCATTGGTTGTCGCTGCGACCTCATCCCACAAATCACACTCGCATCACAAAGCGATGGACCGAATCGCCATAAAAAGGGATAAGGCCAGATAAATTTCCTATCACATCAACTCGTCTCGGCGATTGCACTGTGATTTTAGGGGGAGAAATAATATTTGGTTTTCTGCAGTCATCCCATGCGCTCGGCTTTTTTGGCGTCTATGGCTAATAGAGCGTGATCACAATCATGTGACATTCTGCACTCTCATTGGCCAATTCAAAGCAACAACCACGTGCAGTAAGTAGACTGTCTAAGGGAGGCAAAAGACAAATTTTGTTGCCAGTCAATACACACACTGGCCCCGTGAGTTGAAATTGTGTCGCACTATTGTCTTTGAATCAGCCAATCATACCAGTGTTTTTTGATCATTTAAATTTTTAAAATAATTGATGTGTGCAGCTGTAAACAAAATTGCACTTTTGAGAACTTAAAATGTTTTCGAGACCAAAAAGACCTTTAGAAGATCATGGACTAGATCTGAACTCCAAGAAAATACAAATCTGGGAATCTTCCCTCGATTATCTATGTTGGAAGATGTGGCTTTTAAGAATTTACAAGTTTGAAGGGGATTCCTCAACTGCAATTTCTTCAATCTTCAGCCTCGCCTCAAGCATGTATGCAGAGACTTCAGTGGATAAAGAAAATTTTTCAGTTAAGATTTTGTCCACAAATACAATGTACCTTAGGTAGACTTGTCAAAGAAATATGGAAAGGCAAGGTGAAGAGGGTGAAGCAGGGCGCTTCGAGAAAACAAGAAGGTCATTATTTAAATCTGACCGGAATAACTGTTGCCCATGCTAATAAATCTACAGCATCTTCTCTCGGCACTCATTCACTTATTGCACATGGTTGCTGTTTTGAATTGGCCAATGAGAGTGCAGAATGACATAATCCATGACCAAATTGCACAAAAGACACAAAAAAAAACCCAATGTTGAGGTACAGTATGTTACCCGGTATCTGACCACTTCAGTTTAAAGTGCCCCTATGATCAAATTTTTGATTTTCTACATTTTCGTGTGAACACTATTATTCCAGACTTTCTTACTTATCTTGCCAATTTCAATCCATTACGAACATCAGAAGTCATTTTATTTTAACATTTATTTCCGAGAATTTACGGCCGCCATTAATCAACCTGTGGGCGGCACGGTGGTCTAGTGGTTAGCGCGTCCAACTTTCAACCTGAAGGTCGGTGGTTCGAGCCTGGTCTCTGCTGTCGTGTTGTTTCCTTAGACAAAAACTTTACTCCACACTGTCTCTCTCCACCCAGGTGTATAAATGGGTACCGGCGACAAAATGCTGGGGGTTACCCTGCGATGGACTAGCATCCCATCCAGGGGGAGTAGCAATATTCCTAGTTGCTTCATGCTACGGAAACCGGGTTAAGCTCCGACCGTGTGGGCCATCGTGGCTCGTGTGCGACTTTACCTTTTTTATTAATCAATCTGGTTCCAAGGCTTGGTTGCGAATGGAAGAAAGTGATGTCAAAGACTCAAACATACCTCACGGGTTGAAATTATAATAACAATCAACAAAGAAAATTGCACAAAGAACAAGTCCAAAGTTTTTTGTCGCTTTTCGCGTGATTTTCAATACTTATTGTTATTATAATTTCAACCCGTGAGGTATGTTTGAGTCTTTGACGTCACTTTCTCCCATTCGCAACCAAGCCTTGGAAGAAGGTTGATTAATGGCGGCCATAAATTCTCGGAAATAAATGTCAAAATAAAATGACTTCTGATGTTTGTAATGAATTGAAATTTGGCAAGATGAGTAAGAAAGTCTAATTGTACACGAAAATGTAAAAAAATGAAAATCAAAAATTTGATTACAGTGGCACTTTAAAACTGCTATAAGTTTCCTTCCTCAGTCGCAAGAGTTCTGAAATTTGCCCTTGAGACAATCCATTTCATCTGTAATATGATGAAAAAAGGTTAAATTACGTTTTTACTTTTATATCTGTTGGGAAATTTGCATTTCTGCAGAACTCCTTTGTTGCCCAGTATCTGACCAGCGATGCCAGTATCCGACCACAACAATAACAGTGTAATTAAACGTAACTGTTGGAAGGAAAACGACTTATAGGCCCCTCTCGCTCTTGCAAAGTAGTTTGGCATTCGATTCTGAAAATATAAATTGACTGAGGAACCCAGCATCATGAAACAAAACATTACAAATGACTAGGATAGGGTGGGGAGAGCTATGTGAGTGGCTAACCAAAGTGGAGAGTAAAGATGAGAAATATGCCAACAAAAACGATTTATTTATGTTTGTTTTCTTAGAAAATGCTTTTAAATGTTGATTTTTAATACATATTTATTTCAATAACACTTTTCTCGGCCATTGCTTCTTTACTGCGCATGATTTTGCACAGTAAAGAAAAATCTGGTCGGATACTGGGCATACTAAATCAAGACTTAGTGAATATTTCTGGCCTCCGTTATTCTAGAAAAATTAAATTTCAAGAAGAATTAATCGATGTTCTGACCACTTGACTTCTTTGAGTATCGTCACTTCAAATATCCAACAGTTCCTTTGAAAATATCACATTTTACAGACCCTTAGTTGAAAAGCGGTAGTTTCACTGCGCAGTGAAAAGAGTAAATATTAGCCATGAAACTTTCACTCACCTGCACAGAACAACGCCTTCTGCAAGTGTTTCTCAAGCTAAAAGCCCGCCAAAGCTTGCAAAAAACCTGCTAGGCTTGTAAATGAGCCTGCTATGTTTTCTCTTAGCTACACCACTGCTAGTCGGATACTGGTACCGGTCAGTCTCGGATACTGGGCAACATACTGTAAGTACAAGTGAGGTTTCTTTCTACATAAATAGCTTTATTTTAGCATATATAAGACTAAAATGAATTTACCATACAAAGTCTATAAATAGTTCGTTGTGTAATATTAAAGAACCGTCACATAACGAGCTTGGGCTGCCTGTGGATTTTTTTGTTTTTTTAGAGAAGTGCCTTATACCTTTGTTGTTCCATTCTTTTGTTCTCCAGATTGACACTCTCGATAACCATTTCATGCATCTCTTTCTCTAGCTTTCGAAGATCCTCTTTCTTTTGCTGCTCTGCATTTAAATGCTTTTCTTCCTCTAAACGTTTCAGACGGAATTCAGCAGCAAGTTCCTTCACGGTTATATGATACCTGGCATGCGTTTGAATCCCTTCCTCCTTCAGTTTTCTTCTTGTTGCCTTCGAAGTCTTTCCATTTTCATTCTCGAGCTCAGCTGTCACAGGAATACAAATTCGTCGAAGGCTAAGAAAAAACGGTCGAAAAACTGAGTGTTTAAGCTCTCCAAGCAAAAGATTGACCGCCATTTTTCCCTCGCCATAACAATACTAACAGGTCAGCGCACTTCATAGCGGAGCACTTGCCAGGCCGAAGGCCTGGCTGCGCAGCACCATACTCATAGAACCATGCCCGTCATTTTTCATGGTCATGGCTAGCGGAATGTTTCGCGGGCGCGTTGTCTGCCCGCCGAACGCCCGCCGTACGCTTTGAGCTAAACATGAGCGTACGACGTCATCAACATCCGGGATCTTTGAGGCTTTGTTTTTCGCGCGGCCACACAGCCGTCAGCTCGGTAAACATGTTTTAAAAAGTTTGGATCTTTCGCTGGTCAGTGTTTAGCGGACAAGTAAAGTCGTTATTTCTCTGCATTTTTTCGCGGTTTGCTACTCAAGACAGGGATACTAATTGAGGGATACTCAAAAGCCGCTTTAGTAGAAAAAGAAGAGCTTTCTGGGATAAAATCTTGCTTCGAGGAACTTCATTTCAATGCGAGAGAATTATTAAACAAGCAAGCGAGGGACTCAAAGGTAAACTGAACAGATTACATTTTTCGATGGGAATTTATGTTGATATCAATCTGTGATTGATTTTTTCTTTCTGTTCTTGTGTAGTTTTGGAAAATTATTTTAATTAAAACGAGCTTAACTTCAGTTGTATCGATTTCTTGAATTTCATCGAAGGCAGCTTGATGCGCTATATTAAAATGGTACGCGTTATGCTTTTTAACATAAACTAATGGAGATTTGAATAAAATTTTTCGAAAGAAGGTTGTGTTATCCATTTTTATGTGTTTGTTCATTCATTGCATAGATTGAAAAGCGATTTTATGTAAACAAAACAAAACTTAGATTTTATACTCGCGTCGCCTTATGCAAATATGTTTGTGTATTTTTGCAATTTTGATTTCCAAATCACTTTCTCAGGCATTTTTTGACAAGCAGCAATTGTATTTTATTCAGAAAATAGTCGTAATAGTTATTCTAGACGGAGAAAAAGTTGTTTTTGTGAACTTTTGTACGGTCTAAATGTACTGTGCAGACGGTCGGATAATACTGTTTTTGAGAATTGCTAAAATTGAAATATAGCCCGGTCGTCAATCTTAATTCTTGTGCTTCCGACCTTTCACCTAAGTTACGTTTCATCTTAGTTAAGCTTGTTCAGAGGTTCTTCAAAGGGCGACGCTGTTAGGCTAAGGCTAACTATATATATATTATTGCTACTTCATGTAAGAGTACGTATAATGTCCAGAAAGCGAGCCGCAGCCAAAAAAGTTGCAGAACACCCTCACACGGCCACCACAGTTCAACAATGGAGTTAAATAATTTCAGTCTGGATCAACCGTCAGCTCTCTGTTTTGCTTTTGGCGTTACGGTTCTCTTCATGGGATATTATCTTGCGAGTGCTGTAAGAAAACCACAAATTGTTTCTAAGCCCAGATCATTTATTTCAATTTTGATCAAGCAATGCTGTCCATTTGTTCATGAGTTATATTGGTCGACATTTTGGTGTTTTGGAGGACGTGCCCAGACCGTGATAGCCAGTGTGCTTAAATCACACCCTTTGGTCAATTACAGCAGGGAGTTACTTCATACTCCTGATGGTGGAATAGTTGCCCTGGACTGGGTTAATACCTCATACAACCCTACCACTCGTATCACTGTATTAATCCTACCTGGACTGACAGGCACAAGTGGTCATAATTATATTCGTCACTTTCTCGTGCAAATCACTCAAGAACTAGATTGCCCTGTTGTTGTTCTTAATAACAGAGGATTAGCTGGCTTACCACTGAAGATGCCACGAGTGTGTTGTGCAGCCGACACAGAGGACTTAGAATATGTGATTTTTCACATCAAGAAAACAAAGCCTAACTATCCTCTGATGGTTGTAGGTATCTCTCTTGGTGGTATAATATTGACCAACCTTTTGTGCAAAATGGGACGACAAGAAAGCAATATCAATGATACTATTTTTGGTGCAGCTGTTATTTCTACTCCATGGGATTTATTCAAGACATCTGAGTCCTTGGAGCAGCCTTTAAATCAGCTCTTGTTTAATCGTCATCTAACTAAGCTTTTACAAAATGTATTGAAACAACACGTATCATCAAGTAACTTGAACAAGTTTAAATTTATAAAATCTTTTGATATGCATCATTTGTTAAACTTGAGTACTGTAAGAGAATTTGATGACAGAATAATTGCACCATTATCTGGCTTTGAAAATGGTAATGATTATTACACTGCGGCAACACTGCATACTAAGCCACTTGAGAAGATCAATGTTCCACTGTTGTGTTTAAATGCTGCTGATGATCCTTTTGCCCCTGAAGGGTCAATTCCTTTTACATTACTACAAAGGTGTCCCAATGTTGCAATGGTCTTAACAAGGCATGGTGGACATGTTGGATTTACAGAAGGTTTATTTCCACGAGGATCAGGGTATATGGAAAAAGTGGTCATTCAGTATATGCAAGCATTATATGAAAAATGGCCCCCTGACATCCAAAAGTTGGATCATTATTAAAAAAGATGTAATAACAGTTACACAAATACAAGATGTGAGGGCTCCTATCAGAAAGCAGAGAAGAAAACAAATAATGACAGCAATTTTATATCAATTCACATGTGAAAGAGTGGAAAAAATCAGAACAGCTCCCCAGCAATCTCTTGGCTAATTATTGTTGGTTTACTTTTTATTTGTTGTCCATTGGCTAACATTTGGTCAACAGTTAACAAGCTGTCAGCCTGTAAATTTCAAACATGTTGGCAAACTGTTGGCAGACAAACAGAACTTGTTTCTATTCTCACCAACTCTTTTGAGTTGGCAAATTCACATGTGACATTTAAAATTTGCTGCAGGTCTGCAAATAACGGCCGGTCAACGTACAATGTCTGGTCAGAATTGGGTATTGACCAGACAAATCTTTGGATTGCCGGACATGTTGTCCGGTCATTTTTTACTCATTCAAAGAAATTTTATTTTTTAACTTTTTGATAATCAACAACATTCATGTTTCCGAAAAAAAACAAAAACGAATATAAAGCTAGACAAATTAGTGGTTGAGAAATTCCCGGTAGTTGCAAATTTCCACGATGTCATCGAGTCCTGTCGCGACCGCAAATCATCATGTCTTCCATTACTTTGTTTACTTTAAGTGTTCCCAGTAAGTAGAGGGTTTTACCTTCGGCTAGATCTTAAGTAAAGTGATTGATTGATTGACTGATCGGAAAGCACCCTCACGAAGAATAATCTCACTGCACCGAGAATACCTCACGTAGCATTTGTTGCAAAGTGCGAAAAGCAAACAAAGTGTTAATTGCAGTGCTTGATGAACTTGAGTAGTGAAAACCGAGTAATTTGTTTTTCAAACCCTGTAAATTGTCATGATTGAGCATCCGAACATGAAAAGCTTGACTGCAATGTAATAGAACTATTCAAGTTTTTGATTTGCTGTAATCTCTAATTACATCCAGAGTAGAGCAGTACCATTTGACATTTGGCTAAAAATAATTTTTAACCTTTACTTGTCTTGCAATGCGGCTTGCCAGGACACTTTGCTATTAGTTAAATAATTTTCTTACGTGAAAAAGTAACATACAGAAATCTACAGAAGCCTCAAGGTTCCGTTATATTTTCTATATACTAATATCAAATTATTATTTTTTGTGTTGTCTTTTAGGGGTTAGCTTTCTGCTTAAAACTAAAGAAAGCAAACTCCCAAGGTGCTCTCTTAAGGTCCATAACGTTTGTAAAAAAAATTAAAAGGAACAAACCATATGTCACTTCTGGCACAACCTACAAAACGTGCTTGGTTACTAAGCTTTCTAGTGATTGCATCACTCGATGCAACTCAAAAATGGAGCGTAAAATACAAAACGTGGAAGAATAAGGTTGTCTTTCAAGTATTCTAAGTGGAAGAACGACAGCGAGCGCAACAATAGGCCATTTGCACGATGACGTCATTTGACTACTACTACCAGAATTCATTTCGTTTTTCCATTCTTATTTAAATTTTGTAATCCCAGTGCAGTTTAAATAACAACCCTAATTTGCACTACAAAACAAAAAACTGAAGGATTCTGGTAGTAGTAGTCAAATGACGTCATCGTGCAAATGGCCTATTGTACTTGGAATAAGACGCCATGCATTTAATACATACAGTGCTGCAGAATTTCGAAACCCTAAGACGATATGAATTTATTTGTAAGTTAAGTGTTTCTTGTTTATGTTCACATTTTAGTTAGCTTTTTTTTTCAGATCGATTGAACTTTTCGGCTTTCATACATTTTGCACGTTTTACTTTAAATTCAGTTGTAGAAACGATGTGGCAATTGCCAAAATGTACTATTTTAATAATTATAAATGATTTTCCCAGATGTAAAGGAACGGTTGCGGTTGTATCTTGCGTAACCATAACACGTATGCGAGGCTGCTTCTGCAGCAAAGAGTAGTAAAACTATAAACATGTAATTTTTATTGCCAAACCGACTTGGATTTAGTTGTTTTTAGTTAAAAAAGGTTTACTGTGCAATTTGGGTTCACTATTGCAAGAGTTACAACTGTTCCAATTTGACTGGCCAAAAACGGGTCGTGTCTGAGCAAAAACATGTTTGGCCGGACAACATAACCGGCGCCTGCCCGGCCGTTATTTGCAGCCCTGTGCTGCAACTTCTATTTGTGCAATCTCATTTTCAAGGGTATTTTTTCTTTCTTCCTCAAAAAAGAAGGACCCTGAGTATGAGAAAATGGCCTCTTCATATGAGCCCAGTCACCCCATTCCTACATCCTTGTGAAATTTGTGATGCATTCATATGAGAAGGTGGGCTGGCCCAGTTACTAAAATCTCGCTTCATTTCTATATCCTTGTGAGAGAGAGGAGAGGAGCTCCTTCCGACTGATGAGAGAAGAGGAGCTCCTCCCCACTAGTGAGAGGAGAGGAGCTCCTCCCTGCTAAAAAGAGGAGAGGAGCTCTTCCCCACTAGTGAGAGGAGAGGAGCTCTTCCCCACTAGTGAGAGGAGAGGAGCTCCTCCCCACTAGTGAGAGGGGAGGAGCTCCTCCCCACTAGTGAGAGGAGAGGAGCTCCTCACCACTAGTGAGAGGAGAGGAGCTCCTCCCCACTAGTAAGAGGAGAGGAGCTCCTCCCTGCTAGAAAGAGGAGAGGAGCCCCTCCCAGCTAGTGAGAGGAGAGGAGCTCCTCCCCACTAGTGAGAGGAGAGGAGCTCCTCCCAGCTAATGAGAGGAGAGGAGCTCCTCCCTGCTTAAAAGAGGAGAGGAGCTCCTCCCCACTAGTGAGAGGAGAGGAGCTCCTTCCCACTAGTGAGAGGAGAGGAGCTCCTCCCTGCTAGAAAGAGGAGAGGAGCCCCTTTCAGCTAGTGAGAGGAGAGGAGCTCCTCCCTGCTTAAAAGAGGAGAGGAGCTCTTCCCCACTAGTGAGAGGAGAGGAGCCCCTCCCAGCTAGTGAGAAGAGAGGAGCTTCTCCCCACTAGTGAGAGGAAAGGAGCTCCTCCCCACTAGTGAGAGGAGAGGAGCTCCTCCCAGCTAGTGAGAGGAGAGGAGCTCCTCCCTGCTTTAAAGAGGAGAGGAGCTCTTCCCCACTAGTGAGAGGAGAGAAGCCCCTCCCAGCTAGTGAGAGGAGAGGAGCTCCTCCCCACTATTATATATGGGCTGCCTGCCTACCAATTACACAATCTGCAACTGTTGCAAAACACTGCAGCTCGCATAGTTACTCTTATTAGAAAATATGATCATATTACCCCTACAATTCGTAAACTTCACTGGCTGCCTGTGCATTATAGAGTAATCTTTAAGATTTTACTAATTTTTTTCAAAGGTCTTAATGGCTTGGCTCCATCTTATATCATTGAACTACTTAGTTATAGGAACTATTCCCAGCCCTTAAGGTCAGCCTCATGAATTACCTACAAGTTGGTAGGACTAACACCAAAACATATGGTGATCGGGCTTTTTCTGTAGCAGGCCCGAAGCTATGGAATGACCTTCCTCTAGACTTGAGGTGTTCTGATACTGTTCATAGTTTTAAAAGGGCATTGAAAACTCATCTTTTTAGGCTTGCATATAATTTATAGTACCTTTTGTTTATTTTCTTTTTATTTACTTTTCAAATATAATTTGTAGTGTCTTTTGTCTTTGTTTTTTAATTATAATACCTATGACTTTTCTAAAATTGAAATGTAACTTAGCTAGTCTATGATTGTTTATATATGTAAAGTAATTGTAATATTATAAATTATAAAGCGCTTAGGACAAGTAGTGATTTTGTGCTATAGAAATAAATTACTATTATTATTAGTGAGAAGAGAGGAGCCCCTCCCTGCTAGTGAGAGGAGAGGAGCTATAATAATAATAATAATAATAATTATAATAATAATAATAATAATAATAATAATAACAATAATAATAATAAATAGTTTTATTTTAGCAGGGAACACCATTCAGTGACCTGTTCTCCCAGGTGTCCCTGACATCAAGAAATAAATAAATGTACAACATAAAAAAAAAACTCTCTTTGTTTTCACAGAGCAACTCAGAGCAACTCATGGGAAATGCTCTGAGTTGCTTTGAGTTGCTCTGTGAAAACAAAGGGAGGTTTTCGCATAGTCTATTTAGTCGCTAAATAAATGAGACTCTGTAAAACATAATTACCATGGGTTTTTCTTTGGGGTGCACTCCTATAAAACGATGTTAACCATATTCATTTTGTGGGAGACTAAGTCCGGTTTCATATGGATGATTTTTTTGTGTGTGTTTTACGGTAACTAATTTTTGCGATTGGGAAATACTGGCGTGGTTTCTCTTGCTGGCCAACTCTGTCTGTTCCTTTCCAACTAAGCTTTTAAATTGCCTGTATAATTATGTACTTGTTTGTTATCAATAAATATAGTTTGAACTTAACAAAGTGTGGTTTTATTGTTTTAGCGCGCGCATGAAATTGGTTGCTTTGTTAATTTTCCGAGGTGCTAATTTTTCATGCAAATTTATAGTTCAGTGTTAGCATAATTAAAAGTTTGAACGTCACTATGGCAAGCCTGGGCATGTTTGGAGAACTTAACGACATCCAAAATGCAACTTTCAGCAGAATATGATGGTTTTGGCGTATTTGGCCTGGCTTTGGCTTTATTGGCCTGTCTTTGGCTTTTTTTGGCCTGGTTTTGGCCTGTTTGATCATCAATATATACAGAAAAATTGTTATACAAATGTTCCTTGACCTCTGGTGATTGTAGTCTTTAACTTTTGCTCAAACTGACTAAACAGATCGACTAGGAGGTCTAGGAACAAGAGTTTTTTTTTAGATTACTCTTAAGCGTCTCTTAAGAGAGTATCGGTAAGTCTCATCTGTTATCGACCCTGTATCATCGTGTGAATTGCTCTGAGTTGCTCTTAAGCCCAGTTCAAACGTCGAACTTCACATGTGCCGAACCTAATGCAAATTAGCAAGAACAATAGATTTTGCTCATTTGCATTAGGTTCGGCACATGTGAAGTTCGACGTTTGAACCGGGCCTAAGTTGCTCTGAGTTGCTCCGAGTTGCCCTGTGTTGCTCCGAGTTTCTCCGAGTTGCCCGGAGTTGCTCTAAGTTTGCTCAATCAAATGGTCTGAGTTGCTCCGAGTTGTTCTGAGTTGCTCTGAGTTGCTCCGAGTTGCTCTGAGTTGCTCCGACTTACTCTAAGTTGCTCTGAGTTGCTCCGAGTTGCTCTAAGTTGCTCAATCAAATGGTCTGAGTTGCTCGTTCAAGTGCTCTGAGTTTCTTACTCAAATGTTCTGAGTGCCGTTGCTCTGAGTTACAATGAGCTACTCCAGGGGCCTGTCTAAGTTGCTCTTGAATTCGCAGTGTGCGACACTTGCAGACTGCAGACCTGCAGACCTGCAGACTTGCAGACTTGCAGACCTGCAGACTTGCAGACTTGCAGACTTGCAGACCACCAATTTTTTTTTGTGACGTCGACAAACCATGTGACATTGTATCACAAGACTTTGCCATGCGCACAACGAAATTCATCCTCGCGCCTCCCTAACGCCAAAACAAGAGATCACTGAGTTGTCAAAATGGATCGTTCAGGTGAGCTTAATTTTTGTGCAGCCTTGTTTCTTAATTTTCTTTTCTTTTCGTGTAGCCGTTGACTTCTAAACTGAAAGGATTATAAACTTGTCATGCGCTGAAGTAAGCAACGTGTGTTATGGTCAGTTTACATGACAGGGTTGATAATACTCTTAGAAGTCCGCTGTACATTTTGCGTGACAAAATTTTGCGTGACAAAGTAGCGTGATATAAATAGACTGCAAAAAATCTGACATCAACAGCAAATGATAAGTAAGTTAGCTACACTACAAAACATTTTATAATTTCTCATCGCATGGGTAGGAGAGCCTTTTTCCATTCTACTGGTGCTGACCCCGGAAACACGAGAATAATTTTTATCCCGTAGCGGACGCAGCGGTCCTATCGAGGTTCCCTAAGGGTTGTGAGACAGGAGTTAATGAAAGGAGTAGAAATACGAGAATCAGTGACAACGCCAACCACACATCAGTAGTTTCACTCTTTACTCTTATGAAGTGTAACACAGAAACATGCAACTCCATTTTCCTGTTACGTTTGCGTGCTGCGTGGAAATTCTGGGAAGCACGTGTTGCGAAGACGAGGTTGTGCAGATTTTAAAAATGATTTTGGGTAAAAACTACTAGTGTGTTGACTCACCAGGTCTGCAAGTCTGCAGGTCTGCAAGTCTGCAGGTCTGCAAGTCTGCAGTCTGCAAGTGTCGCACACCGTTGAATTCGCGCTGTTTGTCGTTTCAGTAACAGCAGTAACTAATTTTGGTGTTTTGCAGAAACTTACTTTTGTGCCCAAGCCAGTGTGGCTGACTTGATTCTCTGGCAATGGATCGATCAGCAATAACAACGGAACCATTTCATGCATTATCACCTGAGTTATCACTGGCATTTTCTTAACGAAAGAGACGTTTATTTAGTAAATGGACACCAACACGATTTTACATTACGTTAATTACTAAATAATGATCAGTTTGTATATAGTTTCGACAGCGGAGCCGAAAGTTTTTAAGGCGATAATGTTGCGGGAATATATATTAGAAAAAATTAGAACCCGCAAAAATTTAGTGCGAACGGTAATACGGACCAACAAAATCACATATTTTTACGCAAACATTACGTAGAGTGATTTTACTTCATCTATGAAATGGATAGTAGAATAGTACGCACTTTTAGACTATAATTCCTTTGTTTTCTTTTGTTTAATTTTGACTATCACACACTAATTGTTAGATAGTGTTTCACAGATGAAGTAAAATCACTCTAATGTCCAAGAGAGAATAATTGGACAATTATAATCTCTTGGTAATGTCTTATTACAAAGTCCTTTGAAGAAAAAAAAGAAAAAGAAAAAGAAATGTTTGTAGCTGTATGTGAATATCACTCGGAACTTTAGATTTGTTGACTTACCTTTTAACTACCTTTGGAACGTTGATGAGCATATTAAATAAATACAAGTTGAAATGATAACTGTATGGGTGGTTTTTCGTTATGCGGTTATCTAAACTACAAACCTTGAAACAGTGTTCTACATTTGCATTTGGACCAAAACAGAGCGCTCCCATGGGTGTTATGTACAGAATGTAGA
The DNA here is from genome assembly GCA_022457155.1 of Cladopsammia gracilis. Classification (NCBI taxonomy): domain Eukaryota; kingdom Metazoa; phylum Cnidaria; class Anthozoa; order Scleractinia; family Dendrophylliidae; genus Cladopsammia; species Cladopsammia gracilis. The sequence goes on along the minus strand of JAJGOT010000993.1, from coordinate 1,832 downwards.
TACGCATATATTTAATTCAGTCAATACATCTACTGAGATTAACACATCACAAATTAGGAATATCCGTCGAATGGCCCTCCTTAAACTTATAACATGAAGCCGATCAAAACAATCACTTACTAGAGAAAATTAGAAACGATTTATTAGGATGTCAAAGTTGTTGATAGAAGACCCGCTTTCATCATACAATTCTATAATACCATTATTTTGCTGACAATACAAAACACAAAGACATTAGAAGAAAGTAAACACGCATACAAAAACCATCACGTCATACTTTACTGACTGGGCAAGCTTAAGGGACGGACCATTATTTTTTTGACGGGGGGAGGGGGGGGGGGGGTTGGAAAATTTTAGCATGCAAACATTTTTTTTATATGCGGCACCTGCTGCAAACAATTTATTTTGTGTCTCCGTCCAACTGCTATACTTCCAGCAAACAATTTTTTTCTTTATTTGTTGCTTGCATACAATTTATTTCAGTGTTTATAGCCTCTGCAAACAATTGATTTCAAAATTTTCCAACCTCCCCCCCCCCGGTCAAAAAAATAATGGTCCGTCCCTAAGCAGGCCTTCTAACCCTATTGTTTAACACGGATGATGTAATTTTCCCGCTTAAATTGCTTAATATATGCGGATCCGCTTGATCCGCATGATCCGCCGGACGTAGAAGCCCAGCTCATTCTGTATACTACTTAGAAAAAACTTTACTCTCCTTTGGTTTCGGCCCTTTTTTTCTCCAATGGTTTAAAACTTTTTATCAAAGTTAGGAAAGCTATGTTTTGAATAATGGCTGGGCCAGCGACTTTTCTCTGTCCATAGGGGTGTTCGGCAGGGCTGTCCTCTCTCTCCATATTTTTTCATCCTTTCAGTCTAGATTCTCGCTAACGCGATCCGAAAAAACTCTGATACTAAAGGCCTACGTCTCAAAGGGAACGAGATTAAATTAAGTCAATACGCCGACGATACCACCCTGATTCTGGATGGCTCCGAAAACTCTGTCACCAAAGCTCTCGACATTTTAGAAAGTTTCACCAAAATTTCAGGTCTCAAACTAAATAGCAAAAAAACAGAAGCTTTATGGATTGGTTCATGTACTGGCATAGACGAAAAGCTCTGCCCGGAACGAAAATTCAATTGGCAAAAAGACAAAGTTAAAGCACTTGGTGTATGTTTTTCGGCGACAGACCCAGAGCTGGTCAGAGCTAACTATCACTCTTAACTTTTCGGAAAAGATAGAGAAAATCCGAAACTGTCTGGGCTGTTGGTCAGCACGCCGACTTAGACTTATTGGAAAAATTACAGTTCTAAAGAGCCTTATTGCTTCTCAAGGAACTCATCTCCTGATGGCTCTTCAATCAAACAAACTTATTATTAGAGAATTAAATTATCTTTTCTTTGACTTCCTTTGGAACGGCAAAGAGGACAAAATAGAAAGAAACCGGCGTAATAATAAGAGATCAGCAAATTGGAGGCCTCAAAATTATACTGAGATATCTCATCATTCAATAAAGCTCTAAAATCCATCTGGATAAAGAAATATCTCGACGAAAATTGTAAGAGCAAACAAATGGAAACTTTTCTTTGACTTTGAAGTAGATAACCTCGGAGGCCCTGATCTTTTTAATAGCAACTTAAGTATGGCAGACAGTAAAAGTATATCGAAAACTCTAAGCCCGTTTCTAAAAGAGGTTACAGAAATTTGGACTGAATTAAATTATCCGAAGAAAAAATAACGTCGACCGAATCCTTTTTTACCGCTTATGGCAAAACTCACTGATTAGAATTATGAACAAACCGGTCTTCTATAAATCTTGGTATTAAAAAGGGAT
>JAJGOT010000990.1:115000-116099 GCA_022457155.1 Cladopsammia gracilis | reverse complement strand
GTCAACTTCCTCAAGAGAAGTGTGAAAATATTCGCCTGGCATCTGAAATTAATAAACGAAAGCATGGGTAAATATCAGACGATGTAAATGACGAAATTAGCAAGCTTAAAAAAGATAGATAAAAAGAAACTATCCAAACTGCCATTGTTCCACGGATCATTGATTGAGAATGGGAACATAAATAAGTTCATTATTCCAGTGATTTGAAACAATGAACAAAAAAGATCGGAAGGGAAAAAGGGACAAAACTAGCACCTAAACGGGTGGGAAGGTGGAGAAAATAGAGCAATATAATATAAATCCTTTCCGGCATTCCACCAAGCCTACCCCCCCGGGGGGGGTACTCCCTCATATAAGCTATACGGGTATGTACGGCCCTAAAGGGTATGGTTTTCAAGCCGTTTTGATCTGAAATAGGATATAGATTTTGACCATTTTGGTCTGAAATAGGGTATCTCGAATGGAATCAGGGGGTCCGGTCTGAAATAGGGTATCGAATTTTGGGTTAGGTCTGAAATAGGGTAGGGAAAATCCTGGGAAAATCACATATTTTGTTCTGAAATAGGGTAAGGGTTTTAAGAAGCGTGCCGCACATCCCCACCAAAATTTTCGGGAAATACCCCCCCCCCCCCCGGGGGGAGGCGTACCCCACCCATCAACCTTCAGCAAGCACCACTCAAACCCAAGACTTCCTTCTGGAACGGATTTCGAGCGCAAACAACCAATGATATAAAAACTAAAGTATACATCCTACAAAGCTGTTTCTAACAAGGTATGTGGATACCAGTGTTATAATCTTTCACAAAAAGTTTCAGGTTTTAACGATGTTTCGTTTTTGATTTAAAAAGGTTGTAAATGTGTCACGCAATTCGTCACGCTATTTCAGATAAGCCGTGAAAATAAACAAAATTGAACTAGTTGAAAGTTATTAATGAATTATAGATACTCATAAGCCGATTTCATGCCTCTTATAGTGAATGCTATTTTATGATGAGATTGTTGGTGTTATTAAGACTTTAAAGTCTTTATTTTTTGGCCGCCATGTTGGTGTCCCTAAGTGGGACACCAAGATGGCCGCTCCATACATTTTCTTACTAAA
>JAJGOT010000990.1:0-112500 GCA_022457155.1 Cladopsammia gracilis | reverse complement strand
CAAAAAGGCCGTCGAGAAGTGGAGGTATTTGTTGAATCAAAAAATCCGTTTTGATAGCCGGAAGAAAAAAAATCACTTTTAACAGTGATATGTCCAAAATTCCGGTGCAAGAATAGTGAACAGTGCCGCGCGTGGAACCTCGTGATACTGCCCCTTTAATATGAAACTTGTAGATCGCATACTATCTTCAAAACTGGATACCATGCAGTGATAGAGCTTTTCTAATCTTTTTTACGGTGGCCAATTTACGGCCTTATCAAATCAGTTGATAAAACCAGATTTTCACGATCCAATGAACCAATCAGAACTCAAATCAAATACATGTAGCCGCGCCAAGCACGGGAAAACGCGTGCGAACAACTCGCAATCGGTTTCGGTTTTAATTTTGTTTTACAAAGTGGCGCCCAATGTTTTAGTTAATCACGAAGCGTAGCAATGCAAAATTCAGTGAGTTAAAACTGAAAACGTGCCGGATGGAGAAAAAGCTGACAGAAGACGTCTCTGACGGAGCGTAAAAGAGTGAACTTGACTGCTAAGTCCAATTCACGATCGTTCATTTCTTGTCGTTTTGTTTTGCCGCTTCAAAACTATAATAAATTCTCCAGTTAACGAATATTTTCAGAACACCACAAGGGAGGAATAGTTGACTCCACATTTCAAGCCAACAACAAGTGATTTCCCGCATTAGTAGCATCAGAAAATTACAAAAAAAGGAGGAAGAGACTTATATAGCGCACATATCACATGTCTCGTGGCGTTTAACATACACTTATAAGAATGAGATCGGACGTCAGGCAGGCGCTAGCGGTCCGTTGTTGATCTCATCTCCCCCACCCCACCCATGAACAATGTATGGCACTGAGGGTGGTCACAGCCAGGTTTTTGTTACTTCCTCAGTTGTTCTTTTACGTCCCCATGGGAGACGGGACCGCCATTTCTACGAGATCATCCGGGCCACGTAAAAGTCTATCCATTTGCAGATGTCATAGTAAAGGCAGTACCTTCGTCCTCAGTTATTTTAAGACCCTGAGTGTTGGTTCGGCCAGGATTCGAACCCGCGACCTTCCGCTTTGCAGACTGGCGCTCTATCAACTGAGGTGACGGTAATTTTTTTAAAAATAATGGCGCTGTAAAAATTAACGACTGACAAACAAGACGACAACAATACAACACGGCCCGTTAGAACGCGAGCACTTCTCAGTTAAGAGTCAGAGTTTATTGTTGATCAGGATAATAGACCCTTGAAATTTCACAACAAAACAGTAATGAATAAATACATGTACTTGATTACTGTAGAATTTCCAAAGTAGCGAGCCCCCGACCGCGTCACGTTCGGAATTATTACAGAATTTTCGGTGGCCGTTTTTTCGCACTGATGAAAGACGCAGACAAACCATTCCCAATAAACTTTATATTGAACAAGGTAAATGAGACTGGAAAATTCAATATTCTTGTGGGAGCTTTTCAAGGATAGTAAAACAAACTGAACAAACGCAATAGTAGAAACAAATATTGCAAACAGTGCATATGACAATTAATTAAATTATCATGGAACAAGTCCAACTGAAGTGTCAGAGCGGGACTTGAACCCGAGACCTGCGAGCACGATAACCACTCGACCACACTGCTTCATAGTCGTTTCTTTAAGATTACATAGTATCACAGTATCATAGTATCACATAGAAGGTGACTGAATATATAAAAAAAAAACAGATACTTACGACGACTTTTTCTTGGGACTTTCAGCATCTGGAATTAAGAAAACCTTTATTAATACTGCGTTTAGACCTGGACAAGCGGTGCTTGCAAACTTGTTCTCCCCTGCAAGGTCTGTTCTCCATCCGCGCTCATATTAGATTGCAATGTGTTTCCAATCTTGAAATTTGTTTTATTCAGAGGTTTCAATGTTTTTTTTTTCATCTCAGCCATGGCCTTACATTATAAGTTTCTCTATTTTTGAGTTGGGAGGTATAACAAAACATTTAATGACTGGCCCCAAGGGAAACGGCGAGTTTTGTTTTCCCTCGACCCTCAATGTTTCCCTTGGCAACATTGGGGTCTCGGGGAAACAAAACTCATAGTGTAGCTCAGTGTTTCACTTGGGGCAAGTCATTAAGTGCTTATTCTTTGTGAATGGAGGACTCCCAAAAATAGAAGCTGTTTAGTCAGAATTGGCAACTTGTTTACTGCAGTTGTATTATTTGAAACTCCCAATGAATTTTTACTCATGCGCGTAGCGGCATGAGGTAAGGTTTCGGCTCCGTTTTTCTTGTTATTATTTTTATTTTTTGTGTCACGATTTTGCATGCAAATTTATGCACGCATATTTTAAATTGCGCACTTCCGGTTCATGTCTTCGCCATTTACACTGTTTAGTGACTTCCGGCTACTGTCACTTCCGGTAAAAGAGCGTTACTTACGTGTCACGACAGCATCTCGTACAACCCTACATACATTTCTATGTTCACGTTTGGTATATATAAGACTTAGAACAATCACTGGCTTCATTGTGGTACAGCCTTCATTTCCAAAACATTCAATAGTAAACAACGTGGTTTGCAGGAACGATGACTGAATGAAAGGAGTAACTTATCTCCAAGTCGGACATCTTCTTTTTTATATCATAAAATTTTCTTACGCATGCGCATGAGTAAAGGCTGCTTGGAGCCTCTTGTTTTCATGAAGAAAGTTTTCCTTCTCGTGACTTACAACTTCGCCTTTGCTTCGCTTGTTCTCTGGCTTCTTCTACTAGTTTTTTGTTTGCTTCGCCGAGCTTCCAAACATTGCAGTTGCTTGAACTCCTTGTTTTCGATAACGATATAATGAGACTATAAAAATCCCTTCGAATTTTTGCTCGAGACGTTCTGTTTTACTATGTTTCTGGATGTAATCTTCAATGCGCTCTAACATATGCAAAGAGATTAAATCTGCGCTAGAACTTTTAAACATTACTTATGTTTTCAGTTACAGAAAATGTGTTTAACTTTTAACAGTTTTTGAAACCAAGTGACTTTTTATGTGAATAAAAGACTGGCGCCAGCGGCAGTGCAGCTATAGCTTTGAAAATAGTGATATGTTTTAACAGCTGCTTTGTGATTGGACGAAACGCTTTTCTCGCCTGTGAGAAAGTCGGTTCGTCATTGTGATTGGTTGAAAAGATTTCCGAATCGGGTTTCCGCGCGCCCAATTGTAATGAAATAAAATCATGTCATATAAACTACCTGTTACAGGCTGGTCACATATTTGTTATCAGACATGTACAGTCACCTTGTGAGCGTCGTTTCTTTCGCTTAAGAAATAAAACAACAGCAACTGCGATCAGCGCGATTAATAAGTAGACTGCTGCTAGGGATACCATGACAGTGGTTCGGCCAAACACAAGTGCGAATAGCTTGATTAATAAGGCTGCTGCTAGGGACACTGCCAGTTCTATGACAATGGTGCGGTCGCCTTTGTCATCCGGCACTTTCCTTTTCTTTGGTGTTGTCGATTCTGCAGTTGTTGCCACAAGAGTATGATACATACAGGTACCTGTACAGTTATCTGTGAAAAAAAAAGAGAAAAATTGACCAGCTTCTCATGAAAAAGATTATAATCACAAGAGAAGTTATGAACCTAAAACCCTCCGATGAGTTGCCTTCTAATTAGCGGACTTCGATTTTTTGACTCATCTACTTTTCCCGTATAAAGAGGCGACCAAGGCTACTACCTCTGGGATTAAATTCGGGCGAGTCTAATATTAATTATATCAAGCCTAGCGTAGGCGATCTCAAAGGAGGTCGGCGATGGAGGCTAATTCAAATACATCTTAAAGAGAACCTGCAGTCTCTAGTGCGCATGCTTGGACTTTGGTTACACTTGTTGTTTTGGTTTTGACGATATGTTACATTCTGTGACTTGTCACATGACGCAAATTTCAAGTTTTATCCGAAGTTGAATGTCCGCCATTATGTATAGGAAAACTTGTGAAACTACGCTTCTATCGATGGGGTCAAAAGAAGAGGTGCTGAAGCAATTAATATGGAAAGCTCGGGAAGTTAAAGATTACATCACCAGTGTCATTAAACTGGAAGGTAAACTGACATTTCTCGTAAAACAGTGCATGCGCAGAAGGACTGCAGGGTACCTTTACATATACACACCTGTTTCTTCCTCGCAAATCCACTCTCTGTGAGGGTTCTTTGTAATGCCGCCAAATAACCCATAAGTACCAGAAGGATAGTTCTTAGCGATAAGACCGTAAGGGTCATTAGGATTAGGTTCATTTCTTTGCCATTTGTCAATAGTCAGTGGTTGGCCACTGACCCAAGTCCAGCTTGCATTTGTTGAGTTCCTAAACAAACCTATCAGCCATTCATCTTCCTTGGCATTTGCTCGATTTTGAATCTCATTTTTTATAAATTCCCACTCCCCCTCTGTTTCCATGGCAACAAGGTGTTTCTTTTGATCTTCACAAGACGTTTTTGCTTGTGGCCACGACTTTCTTCCTGTAGCACCACCTTCAAATGTGTAGCAGGAACAAGCTTTCTGTCCGTCTGGAGTGCATAAAGCAGAACAGAAACTTGGCAAAAATGATAGTAATTGCATGGGGTGAAACTTCGTAATCGGACCCTTTCAAGTACAATGTTGCATTATCGGCTATTAGGGACAAACCAGGATAGAAACGAATGGTTAATTTAAAAAGAATTATTCGGTTGAAGTTTGATCACTGCTTTCGTTTCCAAGACATTATTCGCTGAAAAACTGAAGATATTGTTTCAAAGATTTCGTGGCATGGAAGAAATATGAAGACGACAGATATTCCCGGAGGTTAGTAAAACAATATCTGTATACGCTATACATCGATTCAAATTTTAATGCGATCGATCGCCGTAAAATTGCGGCTGATCGTGCGATGACGACGAGAAAAATTATTTTCAGAGTTTGTTGCAAAACTGAAGCCCCTTAAAATCTTGAACTTTGGTCAAGTTTGAAAAAGTTTGCCTATGAACACAAGTCTTGAAACAAAAACAGACGAGTGATTTCTAACCTTGAGTTCCACTGAAACCTTTGAACATGTCTGAATCTTTTGTTTGCATGCAATACCCACGATTCAATATTTTGCTTCAAGAGTCTTATTTTTGAAAATTATGTGTATAGCGGTTCTGGCTATAATCAAAAGAGGCTTTTAACGCACGAAGAATAGTTTTAGAAGAAAAATGTAAACGGAGTTTTGTTAACTAATGGTTCACGCACTTTTTCGCCCCAAAACACGAAATTGCAGCCAGCAGTTATTTTCACTTTCCTTCAAAATGCGAAATTTACCGCCATCGCTGGTTATACGTCATGTAGACATAACGCATATCGACAACTTTTTGACCATATTTGGGCAGTGTATCAATTTGTGTTGAATTATAGATGATTATCATGCGAAAACCGAATCCCAATAATTGTTAATTATAAGAGCATTTTACGCTAAAATGGCCAAATCGACCGTAATTATAACGGCAAATAAAAAGAGAAAAACACCTAACATAACCAAGATCATATTCACTCGATATCGAATCTTCTCACGAAGGTAGGCTTAAGCTATATCTAAATAAATTACGAAACGAAAATCACACTTAAATAGCCCGAGAAAAAAAACATACGTAAAACATAACACAGCCAAAACTAGCACTGACAATAAGTACATATGGTTTGGCTAAATGTACCGTCCAATTCATAACACTATTATTTCAGAGTCAGCATACTTTTCATTGTAAAGTTTACAATGGAAATAAACTGACTCCATCGCATTTAATTTCTGCCAATTCGATTCCAATATCTTGTCAAGTGCCCATGCGGTAACTCCTTCAGTTTCAATAACGAAAGAGAAGGATGCTTGTGCAAGCACTCCTTCGCCCAGTTAGCTATTGCAGACTTTAGATTTAGGCAAGGACTACAACTCTCGCTGTTTACGCAGGGGCTATACAGCGTACAGAGCTCTCCGGCGTTCCAAAATATTACACAAGTTTGTAACGCGATACTATCACATGATAAGCAGGGGCTATACAACAAACTAGTACAAGTATATACTCACTTGACAGATATGTTAGCGTGTTGCTGTATATGTAGCTAGGAGCTATACCGCCGACTAGTACAAGTACATGACATGTTCAGTTACTATATCTGAATAAAATACGAAACAAAATTCACACTTACCCGTTTTAAAACATAACACAGCCAAAACTAGCATAATAACTACATATGGCTTGGCTAAATGCATTGTCCAATTCGTGCCGGGACACTATTTGAAATAATTTTACAATGTAAATAATGTTGACTGACTCTATTACATTCCAATATGCTCTTTGTCATTTTATTGTTGCAAGATCAGTAGTAGTTACTGAATGCTAGAATCATTGAGTGAATGTTTCAGTTCGTGACTTTTTTGTGAACATAAGTGATCTGTGGTGAGCATGGCTGAAGCTGAAGCCAAGGCTTGCGAGATAGTGTTTCTTTATCACGCTACTTCCGGTCACTGGGGTGTGTGCTCACACGGTGCTGACAGAAGAAGGAAGACAGAAGGCATTTTTCCCCTTTCTTTATTTTTAAACGGAAATTTGATGAAGTTTGGCGACCTTTATCGAAAATCTTAATTTAAGTTCTATATTTTTGGAAATTGCGACTCAAAACATTTGGCATTTTGTAATTAAAGCGGTGACGCCGCTAAAAGTCAATTTTAATATGGATCTGTTCTTCAAGTGTATACCTCTGTAAACCAGGAATTTTTGGGTGGAAAATCTTTTATTTAGAGCGTTTCGTATTCTCGAGTTGGCTCATAGGAGCCTTTGATTGAGATCAGTTTTTCGGTTTTTGCACTCAAAATATCCGGTTTCACGAGAGCTGCTGTTCGGTTTGTTTTTTTTTTTTACGTATGAAAAACCTCTAAAGCTTCTAGGTAGAAGAACCCTGATGGAGCAGAGATTAAATAAAATCCTCTGTTCGGTTTATAAACTCGTAAATTATAAAACGAACCCGGAAAGCTTGTATGAATTAATCTCATTAAGAGAAACAACATATATGCCTTGAGAGGAAAGGACATTTTACAAGTGCCTAAGGTCAACACAACACGCTTTGGACTCAATTCCTGGCGGTATGAGGCGCCCAAGATCTGAAACAACTTTCCTGATGTCGTAAGAGCATCGTCAGATTTTAAAACGTTCAGAAAACTGTTAGGAATGAGTCATTACTTTAGTACTATCGACGAATCGCCTTTTTATTCAATTTTGTAACTATTTTAATAGTATTTTTACGTGTGATAATTAATTTAATTGTAAATAGTTTTTTATATTGTCTTAATAATTTTATTCACAGTGGCATATCTGTGAATTACACAGATACACCTGGTAAAGTTTTTTAACTGATCCGTATAGTTAAGAGTATGCGCCACTTTAAATAAAGTATTGTTGTTGTTGTTGTTGCTGTTACGGTTTTGGTATCCGTTGCGGTTTTCGGTTTTGCTGAAAAAGAAAAACGGTTTTTCGGTTTTGGTTTTTTGCTTGCCTAGTTAGCTCTAGTTCATAGGCCTCTTTATTGCACCTCTGTCAATCACGTGGTGCGCCATCCAGGTGACGCCACTGAAGCGGAAACAGATTCGCGGTCAAGGCCTGGGGCTGGGGGACTCGGGAGATGAAACGGTGGTCGTTGACTGCGAAACGTCTTTTATGAAGAGTGGAAAGGAGGGGAAAATTTTAGCAAAAAGAACAAGTTTAAATGCAGAATAAGCTAGCGAGGGCAAAGTCTGCATAAACTAAACAACTGTTGCGAGTGTTATCAACATATTGTGATCAGGGTAACAATTCAGCAATTTTGAGATGAGAATGGAAATTGAAAATGGACAGATATGTGAGGGTCTCAATGGGGTTAAGCGTGTGGCGTGAAACATCCAAAAAATTAACCGTGTGTCGTGAAAAAGGGAAAAAATTAACCGTGTGTCGTGAATTATTTTTGTTCAGATAACCGTGTTGTTTGTAGCTTATCCTAAGCTCTGAACAATTATTTTATGTATGTGGTCTATTTGGTATTTTTAGTTTGTTTCTCAGACAGAAAAAACAGTTATTCGATATATAGACAAAATCACCACAGGCATCCCAAAGAACACGAAATAACAATGCACATTGTGTATGACGTCATTTTTCAAGATAAGCACATGGCTGGTGGATTTTAGAGTCTGTCTGATCGTCCCGGTCGAAAGTCTTGACGATGAGTGTGATTAAAGCCATTGTAAGTGTCTTTAGTCAAGGGCAAGAAAAGCCAATCGAAAGATATAAGTCCAGAATTCTGTTAAGCGACGAGCACAAGGAGTCGTTAAATGCTTTCGAAAAGCATCTTTCTGATTTTTTGGGCCTCAAGGATAAGATGCGAACCTTGGGTCTGGGCCAATACACATTGAAGCTGTACCGTATAAGCAAGTGCGATGGAAAAGTTGAGAACTTTGACATATCTACCCTGCCGCAATACAAACTTGAACTACCATCATTACTTACATCATTACTTAAGTGAAAAACAACTGATGAGGTTCACGTGGAGAACCGAAACCATGGTCTTGCCTGTAGAAATAAAAAAAATCATGGCATAAACGAAACAGTCGCTAGACTGTGAAACTCATAACAATGCAGTGAGAAGAACACGTACTGCATAAATGACGCTGAATGGAGATAAATAGATTTGAGCTCCGGAAAATCCGCCAATTCTCAACTACAAAGCGGAGCAGTGACTGAAATACGCTTGATCCATACTCTCTTTCAAACATTGCATAGCTTTATAAAAAGCTACAATTACCTCTGAAAATTCGGACCAACATATCACCAGTCCGTGAAAATACGACCTAGGCTTGCAATAAAAACACTCATGCTGGGCCCAGCGAAAATAAAACTGATTGCAAGAAACCATTGACGGTCGATAATTTCATACTAAAAGATCCGACTACCTGAGAGATTCAGAGAGAGTAAAAGACCTTACATTGTTTATAAACTTCAGATTAGAAAATGGCTACATGAGCACAGCAAGAGGTCAAACAAAACTAAAGACTTAGCCGCCGATTGAACAGAGCTCCAGAACGGAAGAAAGCCGCCAAGTTGAAGAAAGCCGCCGAGTTGAAGAAACCAGAGTTGAAGAAAACCGCCGAGAATACAGCATAATTTCAAAATGACCTCCAAATCGAAACTTGCTCAAAGCCTACATGCAATGTTAAAAGGTTTCACAGCAGAGCTATTCTAACAAACGCCACGATGGCATAATAAGAACATCGCTATTAAACAGACGTCCCGACAAAGAGGTCAAACCTGGCAGACAGCTTAAAAACACAAATGACCTCGAGACTCAAGTCTGTATCATTTAGCGAGTTTAAAAGGCTTTTAATTCAGTCACCTCGAGATCTCCATATACCCGCTACAAATACATGAAGCATCATTTTGCGAGCTTAACTATAAAATGGCTAAAACACTCGCGAGGGAGTCGTGTAGGCCTGTCACTCTTTATTACACCAGTTCTCCAAACAGGAATGTTGCTCGGTGACATCAAGTTTATGTCGCCACTCCCATCCAAGACGCTCTCCAATAGGGAGGAAGATGCAATGCGAGGATGGGTTGACAACTTTCGCCCTGTGAGGCAAAGAACTGTCCGATCTGAGACCACAAAGGATAAAGCAGGAGCTTTGCCTCCTGCCGTCTATACAAAGCGAGCCGATTCTATACCAAGATTATTCTTTAGACGTGATCAAGAAATAAGCGCAGATCTCCCAGATAAGACAGATGCTGAAGGCCCGAATGTACCCGTTCCCGAGGGCGTATCTTTAATCAGCTTTGATTGTACCATCGAAGTTGTCCACGCAACTCAGTCAACTCAGGTATCCAACTCAAATTGTGATTTCGGCGAGGAATATGAAACGGACTCAGACGATAGTTTGTTTTCCGATGACGAACCTGATTATGTAACAAACAAGCCAGTAATAACAAGATCGGGAAGACAAGTCAAGGCCTGGGCAAAGTTTGATGTTTAATCACCGTTAGAAATGTAAGTACATATTTCGTTGTGCCCATAGTTAAAACTCATAAGAATGCAAACATAGTTAGTAGAGGGAGACCGCTAAACTATGATGGAAACAATCAAAAAAAGCAAATAGCTCTCAGATGCTCAAAAAATAACATGAACAATAAATAATTCATTGTCTTAATTCTGACATTCGTTTTTACTGTTTAGCACCACTTTGCCAAAATACACTAATGTTTTTGTTGTTTTCCTTGGCTGTTTTTCTCGGGGCCTTCAACATGCATTGCAGGAGACGTTTTTTTTTAATAAAAATTGCATTTCTACTACTTTTTTGTGCCTGGAACCTGATTAGACTGACTAGATTTGCTTTTTCATTATTTCAGGGGTCAGTATCGTCAGTGCCCCCGATTATCAATGCCACTCTTTAGAAAGGGGGACAATATTTGTTGTTGTTGTGAATTTTTGAATAGTAATACGTGTATGCTAATCTTAGTTAACCGTACCGAAGAAAAATTAAGCGTGCACCGTGAAATCGCGAAATTTTTAACCGTGTACCGTGTTTGCTACACCCCCATTGAGACCCTCATATGTGGATAGATCCATCTCTGTCACTATTGTCCACACTTAAAAGAGCACGAAAGCGCCATTCTCGAATTAGTAGGGACCTTAAGCATCGACAACGAAATAGGACGACGACGCCGACCGGAAGTGAAATTTTCCCGCGTGAACCTTCTGGGCATGCGTTAGATAGTCAAAACGTCGTCCAGCCTTCGTCGACGACGAAATTCAGGGAGGTTTGCCGTCGTCGCTAAAACGGAAGTATAAAACTATAACTTTTGAGTGCAAATCACTCTTTTTCCCCCTTGTCATTCAGTACAAGTAGAAATATATTGTTTGTGGATTAGTAGAATCCAAATGTTAAGCACTTTGTCGATTTCTTCGCCTGCTAACTTGAATTTACTTTTCAGGTTCGGTTTGTCTGAAAACCTGAGTGATGGCGGAACAACCAGTCGGAAAGACAAGTAAGCTTTCCTCTGCTATCTTCCGAACCTGTTAGATTAGATGCTGTTCGTTCCCTGACGGGTTATGTTTACTCGTTCACTCTAGTTGTACTATAGGATAAATGTTCATTTTTTTCCGTGCTAAAATTTAATAATTTCCCATGTTGTTTTTAGCCGCTAGTAAAGACAACTTTCCAGTGGACTCAGCTGGAACATGATGTAGCTATGAGGAGCCCTGAGAAAGGACAAATATGGGAGAACATTGCAGCAGCGGAAATTTAGCGTAACTGCAAGTCAAAAGCTGCTCGAGATCGTTATTCACTTTTAACTTCAAAACAAAAACAAAAGCTGCGCCACGAACTAGAGAACTGCCTCCAAAGTCGAATAATACAGGTCGTAAAGAACATTTAATTCGCCATCGTCGATTAAACCATCGTCATAGCTTACAAGATGCAAGTACGGAGGTCTTTGAATGCCATAACAAGACTGTTACAAGACAAAGTTCTTGTCAAAGAAAAAGTCGTCGTCTATCTGGGAAGCTGCACTGCTTAAACTTCGTTTTCCCCGCCGAAAACGAAACCCTTGACCCAGTCTGTCTCGGTTGCGAAACGTCGTCGTCGTCCGTTTCGTTGTCGATGCTTAAGGTCCCTACTAGCTAAAATGTGTAGACGAAAGATCAAAACTCTCTCCACTAAAGTACGCTGCCAAACAGATCCGATAAAAATACTAATAACTTTTTATAAGTATTTCGCACTTTGATTTCTAAGAATGACCAATTAATAAGTTAAAAACAAGAATCGATAAGACCCCGGCTGTTTCTGCCGTTCGTTCTCTTAGAAGCCCAGAGTTGACAAACAAAGTTAGCCAAATGGGCTATGTCTGCCACACCATCATCCCAGAGCTGGACAAATTTACACATCAAGAAAATCGTATGGGCATGACTCCATCACCCAGTGATGTTAGAGCTGTTGCAGTTTATAGTTTGATTCTCTTATTGGTCTTAATTGTAATTTGACGAAAAGTCGAATGCGTCAACATTCTACAAGGCTCGACAGTTGATAACATCACTTTGCTTAAAAAGGGCATGAAGGCAAAATAAGTTCATTATTCTGATAGCATCGCATTCGTTGCCGGTTAAAGTGCCCCACTAAAGCCAATGAGAAGTTTTACCTAATTCTATTTGCAATAACTTTAAAAGGAAAGCCGGAATACAGCTGAGCCTGTAGAAACCACTTATCAGTGGAAATTAGGTCCGTGTGCTTATTCAAACGTTCAAATGTCGCATAAACTGAATGAAAACTTCAAGAAAATGGAGCAGTAGTTCTAAGATAGTTTAACGTCTGTGAATTGGTTAACTTCTTTAGCTGCATGACTATGGATATTGTCACGCTACCGGGCCTAAGAAAGTTGCTATGTGTAAGCTCGAGTACACCAGATCTTTTGGTGCAACAATGAAGGAGACCGTCAAACGAGTTGTTCATTGGGCAGCTTATTACTGATCACAAGAAGAAGGATGAATATTCCGGTACCGGCCTCCTCAGAGCTTAAGAACGGTTTGGTCGGCCGCTGGCCTAAAACGCGTGGGACTTTCAACAAACTGTTCTTGACATTCATGTCTTATCGTCTGTAGAGATCGACGCAAATGGCTTCATGGGATCAGAAATGAATACTTACACTTGATCAAAGCACGAACGAGCGAGAATGGAGGGAAAGTAATAAAGAGGCGTGGGTGAGCTTGAGCGCAAGCAGTGTAGCCGGAAGTGATAATGAAATATTGTGTGAAATACCACACCGGAAGTCTAAGACCGGGCTAATCACTTCCAGTTCAGCAATTTGTTTTCAAGATAATTCAGTACTCCTTCCGAAGAACAAAATCTTAGCGACAGAATTCCATGCTGGTATGAATGATATAAAGTAAAACAACTTCCGTACATATGTGGCTTGTTGCACGGGAGATATGTGCAGGATAAATTTACAGAGTGACTAGGAACTTTTAAGCTTTTTTATTAAGCAACGACGACGACAACGCCCAGAAAACGACACATGAAAAACTATACATTGCAATCAGTGTTCCAATTTGTTTAATTTGACATGTCTTCGAGCTGAATTCGCGGGGATGGCTTTCCAATTCAAATAATGAAAGGAAAATTAACCTTCCTGCTTCACGTTGTCCAAAAAACGGCTATAATTTAATCATTTGAGGTTTGCAGGGAACGGCACTGAGAACTCAAACACTAAACCTATTTTTGTGCCATTCTCTCTGCCGTCACCGTAGTGGTTGCTTAAGTTCCCTAATATGCGACGTTTTCAATAACTAAGGCAACAACAACAACATCAAATTAAAAAGCAACATTTTTTCTTTAATTTAAAATATCTGGTCTTTAGTTGCAGGTGCATTGCATTCACTGCTGCAAATTAATCCACGATGTTAAAAAGACCCATGTATTGGCTGTTACATGTACCGATATAAAATAAACTGGGTTAAAAACTTTGTTTAACTGCAGTCTTGCAAGAAACTGAAACTAACTTAAGTGTAAGTAAAGCGCCATGAGACATGTGCGCTTTACAAGCCTTCCTTTTTTTTTACTTACACGAAATGCTTATAGAACTCTAAGAGGAAGATATCAAGTGAATTCTCAAAGAGAGAATGAACCATAATCAGTTTCAGCGAGTTTTCTAAGACAGAAGCGATAAACTTGAAAAAATAAGCCCACAGTTTTTTCAAGATGCAATCCCAGTTTTCATCCTGGCCATCTGCAGTCCAAGACACTTATTTTTACTCTTAGAGCACTAGTAGAATAATTTTAAACAAAACTGGACTCTTATTTTTGGGTTTTCACTGATATAAAGACGTATTTCGCTTTTTAAAGTAACATTAAAAATGGTGACAGAGCCCCTTTAATTGACAACACGTCACGTAAAATTGATTTAGGTACCAAATATGCACATTCCAAGTTTTAGTGTAACCACGGTATGTACTGACTTTAGTGACATTACAGTCTCGCTATAATATGAAAGTTGAAACTGCACCTTCTTCAACACATGACACGTTTCATAGTTATTGAAATCACGCGTACATTCCATATCGTGAACAGGTCACAGCGCCATCTCTCATGCAACCATCTCATCTAATAAAGAATCTTGATTACTCATTTTGACTACAATCTGTTAGACTGACATAATGTAACATGTGCAACGTTATTTTCTCATTTACATTTACCATTTTAACATGGTAACCTACTGCGAACTGGTAACTTGGTAACTGCGAACAAAAACTGTAGTGGCAATCAACGGATCTGACAACGACTGGCAACCTCAAGGTGTCCGGTCAACAATGTAACAACATTGCAAAACCGTTGTAACTTGCTTAGTGGAATCACGGCCATACTTCAAAGTATTACGTAATGCCAGCACTATGAATATATAACGTGAGGCACTTGATCACATCGACCTAAACCAGATTTAGCGACCAGCGGTTTTAGTGAAAACATGGGTTTGGTGGGGTTTCTCATTCTCGCGGGCACAAATCAGGTTTCAGTCGATGTATATAAGTGTTTTCCATATATAACGACATTTATTACCATTTCAGGCTCATTTTCGATGATAATTACAAAAACAAAGATGCATGTTGTGTCTCCAACGGCATAAGAAATGGTTGCATTATGAGATGTTGCTAATTGAAAGAAATTGTTTCTGATTTTTAGTTGCCATCATTTTTAAGTAAAAGAAAGAGTAAAACAATTATAAATATTGTTTTCTCAGGAGACAAATACGACTGGCCAAAACAATCAACTACTAGTTTTACAAAACATTTTAACTCGTTCCAGTATGGAAAAGAATATCGAGGAGTCTGTTCCAGGCGTTCAGATAATGCAGGGCTGCAAATAATTATTTTTTCTTGAAAGGACATATGTCCGACTTGGGCACCATTTTGGTCGGACAAACGAAAAATTTGGTCGGACATCACATTATTTACCATGCATTACAAGCGGACATACATGACGTATTCAATTCTCAAGGGTGTGCAATGCATTATAGGGCGATTTCAAACACGGTCAGCCATTTGCAAGTTTTCCGGACATATGTCCGACCACGGTAGCGATTTCGTCGGACATTGGCAAATTTTGGTCGGCCATTGTCCGATGACCGACTGTTATTCTCGGTTGCAGCCCTGTAATGGGGAACGAAGGATAGGGGACGCGCAGAAGGAAAAATATTGCGAGTGCTGACGGAGGGCAGGAGCCGATTTCCTGCGGAGACGCGGGATAGGCGCGAAAGAGCGAAAGAGAGCGCACCTCCTCTCCCCAGTCTCCCCTTGTTTTACCCGCTCATTCGTGCGTAAGCTGCTCTCCGTTCCCACGATCTTAACGCCTGGAACAGGCTAAATTCCCCACTCAAGAAACTATGAAAAATACCATAATACTCTTTAAAGAGCAGGTTCGGGTGGTGCTTGATGTAAGCCTGATTTTTCCAATTTCTTTTGTTTTCAGCACGAACTGCAGGTGCTATTCTTCAACTTCTTGGCAATTTGCATACAGTGCACATTTGTATACGAACACACAATGCTACATCCTAGCGTTCCTACATGTACTCTGAATTCCATTGTGCCATTCTAACAAAGGAGACTTGAACAATTACACCCCGGTGAGGCTGCGCCTGCACATAAAAGATTATTATGGTATTTTTCGGAATGGCCTATATCGAGGGACACAGGAATCACACCGGAACATTCATGTATCCAGGCAACGGCATTTGGTTGATGTATGTGGCCGTTTCATCACAGGCTCCACTGGTACTAATTCCTTGTTCACCTTCCTCAAGAGACGTGTAAAATTTTTCGCCTGGCGTCTGAAATTTATAAACGAGAGAATGGTGAAAATATCAAACGACGTGTGACGAAATAAGCAATTTTATTTAATAATTTAATGATGATGGTAAACCAGTTAAAAACAAATCAATCAATCAATCAATCAGTCAGTCAATCAGTCGGTCAATTAATAGTTACTTACTTATTCAGTTAACTCACTCTGATTTACTTTGTAAATCATGGTAAGCGCCCTGAGATGTGTTCATGTACCGGAGAAGGCGAGATGGCCCGGTTACTCTGATCTCAATTTCTCCAACCGGGATCTCGGTAACCGCGGGCTGGATATTTTACCGTATGAACCGGCCAGCCAAGTTTATACACTAACACGTACACTTAGAGGAAGATGTAGTATAAATAGTGCTATAAAAAAGGACAGGCTAAACAAGACTCCCACTCGTTTCAAAAAAGTATTTTAAAAGCCTAAAGTATAACGCAGTGGCTATTCGTACGGCACCCGTACGCGGACTTCGATTTGCTATTCGTACGGGAGTCCAAAACTTTCGTCAATTTTCGATGTTATTCTTCACTTTTATTGATCCACAATATTAAATGTTCGTTTAGTTTTCCGAAGCGCTTTTGGTAAGCGATGTTGATTTGGCTCAGACTAATTTGCTGACTTGTCTCTGTATACTACGCGAGCGACTCATTTCGTGACTCTTAGAAATTTTTCGCGTCAAAGAAAACTCCCGTACGGCCAACTTCGATTTGCTATTCGTACGGGAGTCCAAAAACTTAAAAAACTTTCGACAATTTTCGATGTTATTCTTCACTTTTGTTGATCCACAATGAAGATCACTTTTTGCCGTACGTGAGTGATTCTTTTCGGTTCTTTTTATTATTACAGTATATATATGTTTCATTACAAGACTCCCATATGAATAAACAATAACAAGTTAGCCGGAGTACATGGCGGTGTCACGAGATTCTTTCGCGTAGCTGAATAAACATCGCTCACAAGAAGCGCTTCGTGAATCTAAACAAACATACAATATTATGGATCGGCAAAAGTGAAGAATAACATCGAAAATTTACGAAAGTTTTAGACTCCCGTACGAATAGGAATATAGGAAATCGAAGTTGGCCGTACGGGAGTATTCTAAGTGTCACGAAATGAGTCGCTCACGTAGTATACAGAGACTAGGCAAATTGGTCTGAGCCAAATCAGCATCGCTTACCAGAAGCGCTTCGTAACACTAAACGAACATTTAACCCTTTGAGGACGGTCCCGGCCAAAATCGTTCTTAATGGAACGATAAGACTCCACTGCTTTAAAAAATTGCAACTTTCTCAATCGCGCGAACATTGCAGTTGTGTGCATTGACTAGAAAGTCCTTCAAAATGAGACACCCAATAAACACAAAAAAGTCAGCGATTTTCGCAGAATATCAGCGTTTGAATTCGGAGAAGAACAAAAATGTCCGTTTTTAACGTCATAGAAAAACAACAAAAATCACGTTTTTGCCATCAGTTGTTTTTATTGAAATCATCGTTGCAAACCCAAAAGTCAACATTCACAGCAAACTTCAGTCCTAGTCCTACCTTAGAAGTGATTTTTTTATGCTCTTATTCGTTGCCAGGCCGAGCTGCAGCCTCTCGTTCTTGTGCATCCTGGCCTTGCCTCGATTTTCAACATCACGACCGCACTGCATGCTGGGAAATATCGAGAATTTTTGACAGGGTTCGTTCCGTCCCCCACATATTTCATATTTATACTAAGTCCACAGCCACTCCGACCTACCACCCAAATTTCACGCTTGTTGTGTTCTTCAGTGGTCGCAACTTCCAAAATATGCCGTGGTAGGTCGAGAAATTCATCCAGAGTCGAGTCCCAAAGCTGCTTCGTTTTGTGGCGGCCATTTTTCCAGTTCAACGAACAACGAGCCAAATTTTTAGACGAAGTACAACACCTAACTCGCTTCATTGAGAAAGTGGACTCTTAGCTACCTTCACGCTTAATGATGCTCATCAGGCAGCTACTAAAGATGAAAAATGCCTGTAAACTTACCAAAAATCGCATACAAACCATATTTGATCTGTTCGTATCGCTTAACGAAGCAAAAACACTACGTCAGAATGACGTTTCTTGTAAACGCGAGCCTTCAGTGTTTTAGAACAGCAGCACTTTCCATGGTAACCCCAAATATGGAGTCACGAAATCCTATGGCTCGTTTATATGCAGAAAATCAGTCAAAAACGTAAAAAGTCACCGTCGTCAATGGGTTAATATTGTGGATCAATAAAAGTGAAGAATAACATCGAAAATTGACGAACGTTTTGGACAATAGCAAATCGATGTCCGCGTACGGTTGCCGTACGAATAGCCACTGTGAAAGTATAAAGCTTTCCCAGTAAGACTTCAGAGAGGATCGCGCCGTTAGATCACAGTTAAGAATTTGTTCTCTTCGATGACATAAACCTTTTGATCTCAGCGGTTTATCTCTCAGATTGATAAGAGGGTTCATGTTGTCCAGAGCCGTCTCAGTTAGAATTATCAGTTTATTTCTTTGTGCCGTTATTCGGTGCTAGCTCTGTTGGCATACATTGTGGTTTCTTTTGGCTCACTTTTGTTGCAAGATAAATACTTATCGGCTAAAGTTTGTTTCGCTTTGAAAGTGCCAGGATCATTAAATTTCTCAGGCCGTGATTTAATGTCTAAAGTCTGCGGCGTGCAAGACTTGAGAGGAAGTGTTTCCGGCATTACGGTAGAAAGCCGTAGTCTATAATTACACTGCAGTGAAATCACGAATTCTTGCAATAATGTTTAGCTCCTAAGTTAGTTCTGTAGTTTAGTAGTGTGTCTCAGTAGAAACTCGAGTCTTGCTTAAAAGCATTAAATTGTGTTCATTCCTTGGTAGGACTCAAGAATTTACTAGCAACCGTGAGATTTACAAAACAGCAACTGTGCTGCAGATTATCTGTTGGATGCCAAATCAAACGCTATTACAAAGCAACAGAGGTTTATCATAGCTCCACGATGAGTATAGATGAGATGTCCGCTGATAACTGCCATTTCTACGACTTTAAGGTCTGTTTCGTTGCCTGCTTGTTTTCATTTCTCGTCGATCGATGATGAGTATAGATGAGAAGTCCGCTGATAAATAACATCACGGGCTATGAGAACGATGGGCCATGTAGTCGGTTTACTGCACTGGCAGCACTCGCTTATGGACAGTAAATTGTTGCGCTTCTTTTCCACTTTCGCCCTTACACTTCGATAATCATATATTGTAGATATTAAGCACCAACTGAACAACCCTGGTGAATCAGGAGCTTCTAATAAATGTAATGTATTGAACAAGCCTGCAAAGCATCCAGGTCTATGATAACGATGGGCCACGTGGAAAAAACAATGTTTTTTTCGACTTGTTTTTTTTTTCAATGTTGATTTTCAATGTTGTTTTTCAATGTTGTTTTTCAATGTTGTTTTTCAATGTTGTTTTTCAATGTTGATTTTCAATGTTGTTTTTCAATGTTGATTTTCAATGTTGATTTTCAATGTTGTTTTTCAATGTTGTTTTTCAATGTTGATTTTCAATGTTGATTTTCAATGTTGTTTTTCAATGTTGTTTTTCAATGTTGTTTTTCAATGTTGTTTTCAATGTTTTTTCCGAATTTCGTTTTTGATGATATTATCCCAAAGTATTTTTTTTATTTATTTTTTTTATGCTTAATAATATTTTATTTTATTTTTTTTTTACCTTTTTTTTAATTGGAGATATTTATTTTCAAATTTTTTTTTTTTAATATTATTAATTTATTATTTTTTCTACCTTTTTTCTTATTTTTTATTTCTTCCCATTTTTTATTGTTATCTTCGCAATAACTTGCATATTTTACTATGATAACGATGGGCCACCATACACGGATCATTGATTAAGAATGGAAACATAAATATAAAAGTTAATTGTTCCAGTAATTTAATACAATGAACCATAGTTAATCGAGGGACTGGTTATGAAACCTTGCAGACTTCAATGGCGATAACAAAGGAGGTAGAATTTATGTTGAACCGTACTTGACCCTGCACATCTTTTGTTTTTTGATCACACGCTATGACTGAATGGTCAGTTGCTCGAACGTAAGATCAACGTCTATTGTGTTGTGCACGGTAAAGGCCGAAAAACGATAACAAAAACATCGAACAAAGCCGTTATTTCTCAGGTTTCATAACCATTGCATTTTATCACAGGGAGCCCATACAATCTGTTTGTGTAATAATGACCGTTTATAATTTTATAGGAAATGTATGGGATTTACCTAAATTTCATATTATAGCGACGTATCGCCAAATGTATGTACTGATCAACGCTAAATAAACGTTAAATTAGCTTATTTGTTGTGTGTTGTCGTCCTTTTGCCGTAAAAGTGATTTTTGAGAGATTTTGAAGGATTCTGAGTTCGCCGTTGACTGTGCGTCTAAGAGAAGTTTCTCTTAAGAGAAGTTTCTGTGCGTCTAAGAGAAGTTTCTGAGTTCGCCGTTGACTGTGCGTACAAAATGTTAAGAAAATATGAAACACCTTGTTCTTGTTTTTGTATGTACCAGTGCCGGACGTGAAATACCGGACAGAAACTTGCCTAAGATCCCGAAAATTTGTTCCCAACAGTAAAATCTGAAATCCAAATTCGCGAAAATTTCTTTCCGCGAAACGCACAAAATCGGCAATCGGCGAAATTAAATTCCCGTGAACATTTTGTGCCACACGGTATATAAACCGGACCAGCCCGGTTACCGTGCTTATATGACCAGACCCGGGGGGTACTCAACAAAATTTTGTACGGGGATGCTCCGCCCCGAGGTCCAAACCCTTACCCTTTCATATACCGTTTTTGACAGAAAAGGTACCCCTTTCATATACCTTTCATTGAAAGTGGTACCGCTTTCATATAGCCTTTACGTTCGTCTGTTCGATATATTTTGAAAGGCGCTTTTTATAATACTTAAATCACAGTTTTCCCTACGTTTTTTATACTTCAACTCGTGTTTTCGCTACCCTTTCCTATTCTTCGTTAAATCCCTACCCTTTCATATACTTCAACTCGTAAAATCCCGACCCTTTCAAACAAGCCTCAAAAAGGTACCCCTTTCGGGCGGAGCATCCCCGTATAGCCCATTATAGGGAGTACCCCCCCCCCCCGGGTGACCAGACCCTTTATGATCAGTTATTCAGTCAGTCAGTCAGTCATTCCGTCAATCAATCAATCAATCAATCAGTCAATCAATCAATCGATCGATCGGTCGCGAGTCAACAGATCATGGATTTCTGAGTTCATTTTAGTAATCAACAAAGAAAAATTAACAAGAACTGAGCAACCAACAAAATAAAATTCTCTACTACGTAATGATTTCCAACACTGATTACATCGTGACGACAAGGAAATTGGACCTGGAAGCACAACAATTACTTTTGATAATTTGAGTATAAAGATACAAGAAGGTTTTTCCCGATCTCTCATATACATGCAGTGCAGCTAAAGAAAATTGATTACCATTGTAAGTGGATTAAGTTTGGTGTATTCCGGTTTGGAATCACATTCCGTTTCTGATAGCCCAAGCTGTGTCGCTGCATTTTCTGGATTCAATGTTGGTCCATTCTGATCTTCAAGCGGATTCCTGCATAACGGTAGTAACCAAGATTAGACAATATAAGCATTTATCGGCCGCGCGATCCTTATGTAACTAAATAAAAATCGGTGGCGATCCTGCCTCCCTCTGATATTAACGCGTAAATAAAGCATTGAGGACGAGGCAAATTTGAGCCTCTCAAACTAGCACTCCACGACGACTAGCTGGTAAACGAGCAGACGCTTAATGATACTCAGGGAGGATCATTCTGGGATCATTGGATCTTCTGGGGCGGGGAATGGAGGTCCAAAGTAACCCCACCTTTCCAACTTCAAAAGTGCCAGCTATGATTAAAGGGGCAGTATCACGAGATCGAAACTTGAAAACGTCGGCCCACGTTTTCAAGTTTGATTCCTCAAATTCAAAAAGGCCGTCGAGAAGTGGAGGTATTTATTGAATCAAAAAATCTGTTTTGATAGCCGGAAGAAAAAAAATCACTTTTAACAGTGATATGTCCAAAATTCCGGTGCAAGAATAGTGAACAGTGCGCGCGTGGAACCTCGTGATACTGCCCCTTTAATATGAAACTTGTAGATCGCATACTATCTTCAAAACTGGATACCATGCAGTGATAGAGCTTTTCTAATCTTTTTACGGTGGCCAATTTACGGCCTTATCAAATCAGTTGATAAAACCAGATTTTCACGATCCAATGAACCAATCAGAACTCAAATAAAATACATTTTTACCACAATTACCGCTAAACTCGCTATCTGATTGGTCGACGTGAGTGGTAAATGAGAGTCCAGACAACGGTGCTGACGCTAACATCACGCGCGCTTGAAAAAAAACAATCAGATTGCGAGAAAGTTATAGACAACGCTTGCTCTTTCTTTGCTGTCATGTTTGTAACAAGACTTCGATTTTTCATTGTACTTTTTTTCTAAATATTGTTGTAAAAAACAAATTTACACCGGTTGTTGCTGACTCACTCGGCTGCGCCTCGCGAGTCCATAACATTTTGACCATGTGATGACGTAAATCGTGGTAAATAAGAGTCCACACCACGGAAAACCGGTGTAAATTTGTTAAGTAGCCGCGCCAAGCACGGGAAAACGCGTGCGAACAACTCGCAATCGGTTTCGGTTTTACTTTTGTTTGAGAAAGTGGCGCCCAATGTTTTAGTTAATCACGAAGCGTAGCAATGCAAAATTCAGTGAGTTAAAACTGAAAACGTGCCGGATGGAGAAAAAGCTGACAGAAGACGTCTCTGACGGAGCGTAAAAGAGTGAACTTGACTGCTAAGTCCAATTCACGATCGTTCATTTCTTGTCGTTTTGTTTTGCCGCTTCAAAACTATAATAAATTCTTCAGTTAATGAATATTTTCAGAACACCACAAGAGAGGAAAAGTTGACTCCACATTTCAAGCCAACAAAAAGTGATTTCCCGCATTAGTAGCATCAGAAAATTACAAAAAAAGGAGGAAGAGACTTATATAGCGCACATATCACATGTCTCATGGCGTTTAACATACACTTATAAGAATGAGATCGGACGTCAGGCAGGCGCTAGCGGTCCGTTGTTGATCTCATCTCCCCCACCCCACCCATGAACAATGTATGGCACTGAGGGTGGTCACAGCCAGGTTTTTGTTACTTCCTCAGTGGTTCTTTTACGTCCCCATGGGAGACGGGACCGCCATTTCTACGTGATCATCCGCGCCACGTAAAAGTCTATCCATTTGCAGATGTCATAGTAAAGGCAGTACCTTCGTCCTCAGTTATTTTAAGACCCTGAGTGTTGGTTCGGCCAGGATTCGAACCCGCGACCTTCCGCTTTGCAGACTGGCGCTCTATCAACTGAGGTGACGGTAATTTTTTTAAAAATAATGGCGCTGTAAACATTAACGACTGACAAACAAGACGACAACAATACAACACGGCCCGTTAGAACGCGAGCACTTCTCAGTTAAGAGTCAGAGTTTATTGTTTATCAGGATAATAGACCCTTGAAATTTCACACCAAAACAGTAATGAATAAATACATGTACTTGATTACTGTAGAATTTCCAAAGTAGCGGGCCCCCGACCGCGTCACGTTCGGAATTATTACAGAATTTTCGGTGGCCGTTTTTTCGCACTGCTAAAAGACGCAGACAAACCATTCCCAATAAACTTTATATTGAACAAGGTAAATGAGACTGGAAAATTCAATATTCTTGTGGGAGCTTTTCAAGGATAGTAAAACAAACTGAACAAACGCAATAGTAGAAACAAATATTGCAAACAGTGCATATGACAATTAATTAAATTATCATGGAACAAGTCCAACTGAAGTGTCAGAGCGGGACTTGAACCACACTCGACCACACTGCTTCATAGTCGTTTCTTTAAGATTACATTTTTTCTACATTAGTATCACATAGAAGGTGACTGAATATAAAAAAAAACAGATACTTACGACGACTTTTTCTTGGGACTTTCAGCATCTGGAATTAAGAAAACCTTTATTAATACTGCGTTTAGACCTGGACAAGCGGTGCTTGCAAACTTGTTCTCCCCTGCAAGGTCTGTTCTCCATCCGCGCTCATATTAGATTGCAATGTGTTTCCAATCTTGAAATTTGTTTTATTCAGAGGTTTCAATGTTTTTTCTCATCTCAGCTATGGCCTTACATTATAAGTTTTTCTATTTTTGAGTTGGGAGGTATAACAAAACATTTAATGACTGGCCCCAAGGGAAACGGCGAGTTTTGTTTCCCCTCGACCCTCAATGTTTCCCTTGGCAACATTGGGGTCTCGGGGAAACAAAACTCACAGTGTAGCTCAGTGTTTCACTTGGGGCCAGTCATTAAGTGCTTATTCTTTGTGAATGGAGGACTCCCAAAAATAGAAGCTGTTTAGTCAGAATTGGCAACTTGTTTACTGCAGTTGTATTATTTGAAACTCCCAATGAATTTTTTTCACGAAGAAAGTTTTCCTTCTCGTGACTTACAACTTCGCCTTTGCTTCGCTTGTTCTCTGGCTTCTTCTACTAGTTTTTTGTTTGCTTCGCCGAGCTTCCAAACATTGCAGTTGCTTGAACTCCTTGTTTTCGATAACGATATAATGAGACTATAAAAATCCCTTCGAATTTTTGCTCGAGACGTTCTGTTTTACTATGTTTCTGGATGTAATCTTCAATGTGCTTTAACATATGCAAAGAGATTAAATCTGCGCTAGAACTTTTAAACATTACTTATGTTTTCAGTTACAGAAATTGTGTTGAACTTTTAACAGTTTTTGAAACCAAGTGACTTTTTATGTGAATAAAAGACTAGCGCCAACGGCAGTGCAGCTATAGCTTTGAAAATAGTGATATGTTTTAACAGCTGCTTTGTGATTGGACGAAACGCTTTTCTCACGTGTGAGAAAGTCGGTTCGTCATTGTGATTGGTTGAAAACATTTCCGAATCGGGTTTTCGCGCGCCCAATTGTATCAGAAAATCTCAGTACGTATGAAATAAAATCATGTTCATATAAACTACCCGTTACGGGCTGGTCACATATTTGATATCAGACATGCACAGTTACCTTGTGAGCGTCGTTTCTTTCGCTTAAGAAATAAAACAACAGCAAGTGCGGTTAGCGCGATTAATAGGTAGACTGCTGCTAGGGATACTATGACAGTGGTTCGGTCAAACACAAGTGCGAATAGCTTGATTAATAAGGCTGCTGCTAGGGACACTGCCAGGACCGTAACTCTGGTGCGGTCGCCTTTGTCATCCGGCACTTTCCTTTTCTTTGGTGTTGTCGATTCTGCAGTTGTTGCCACAAGAGTATGATACATACAGGTACCTGTACAGTTATCTGTGAAAAAAAGAAGAAAAATTGACCAGCTTCTCATGAAAAAGATTGTAATCACAAGACAAGTTAGGCCCAGTTCAAACGTCGAACTTCACATGTGCCGAACCTAATACCTATTTAGGTCGACCCAAACTATTAAGTTCGACTGTTGATTCAGACGGTCGAACTTTACATGTGCCGAACCTAATTCGTGGCGAAAAGAAATATCATCCTCACTGCTTAAAATGGTGTCAAAATAGTGAAATAAACCGAAAAAAGTAAAATTCACCAAGCCTGGAAATCCTTGTTTTGATTTTAGTGTGCTTTGTTTTCTGTCATGGTAAGAAAACAGCTGAGGAGATCGTGATCGTGATATTTGGACAAAATAACGTAACGCCATAAATTTTAAAATACATTAAGATTTCTTTATGGCTATAAAGAAAAGCCACTTTTTAGAAAACCGATTTAAGCTGTCCAGTTTCAGTCTAAAAATCTACAACGTGAATGCTAGTAACCGTCGTCACGCTTCTGTGAGTTCTGTCTGCAAAGGCGCGAAAACCCACTAAATAGCCAATCAGAAGCGCGGTTATATTGAAAAATACGTTAACATAATTTATGCATTAGGTTCGGCACATGTGAAGTTCGACGTATGAATCGAAGTCGATCTTTTGCCGTTCTATTCGCCAAGCTCAGTCGAATAGAACGGCAGAGTCGACCCAAATACAAAAGTGCCGTTCCTAATTGATTCATACGTCGAACTTTACATGTGCCGAACCTAATTATTAGGTTCGGCACATGTAAAGTTCGACGTTTGAACCGGGCCTAAAACCCTCCGATGAGTTGCCTTCTAATTAGCGGACTTCGATTTTTTGACTCATCTCCTTTTCCCGTATAAAGAAGCGACAGCGACCAAGGCTACTACCTCTGGGATTAAATTCGGGCGAGTCTAATATTAATTATATCAAGCCTAGCGTAGGCGATCTCAAAGGAGGTCGGCGATGCAGGCTAATTCAAATACATCTTAAAGAGAACCTGCAGTCCGTAGTGCGCATGCTTGAACTTTGGTTGCAATTTTTGTTTTGGTTTTGACTTCTCACATGTCGCAAATTTCAAGTTTTATCAGAGAAGTTGAATGTATAGGAAACTTGCGAAACTACGCTTCTATCGATGAGGTCAAAAGATGAGGTGCTGAAGTAATTAATATAAAGATTACATCACCAGCGTCATTAAATTGGAAGGTAAACTGACATTTTTCGTAAAACAGTGCATGCGCAGAAGGGACTGCAGGGTTCCTTTATACATATACACACCTGTTTCTTCCTCGCAAATCCACTCTCTGTGAGGGTTCTTTGTAATGCCGCCAAATAACCCATAAGTACCAGAAGGATAGTTCTTAGCGATAAGACCGTAAGGGTCATTAGGATTAGGTTCATGTATTTGCCATTTGTCGATAGTCAGTGGTTGGCCATTGACCCAAGTCCAGCTTGCATTTGTTGAGTTCCTAAACAAACCTATCAGCCATTCATTTTCGAATAGAGCTGTTCGATTTTGAATCTCATTTTTGATAAACTCCCACTCCCTCTCTGTTTCCATGGCAACAAGGTGTTTCTTTTGATCTTCACAAGACGTTTTTGCTTGTGGCCACGACTTTCTTCCTGTAGCACCACCTTCAAATGTGTAGCAGGAACAAGCTTTCTGTCCATCTAGAGTGCATAAAGCAAAATAGAAATTTGGCAAAAATGATAGTTATTGCATGGGGGTTTTATCTATTTAGTGAAGCTCCGTAATCGGAGCCCTTATGTTGCATCATGGGTATTAAGGACAAACCAGGATGGTTGACGAATTAGTGATTTGAATGTCTAAAAATTAAAAACAATCATTGGATTTTTTTTTTTTTTTATTATTTAGCAAATTTTATTTAATTTTTCATCAAGTTACATTCACAATTACAAACTAACTACATACATACAAACGAACGGAAAGACAATACAGTACACACACACACACACACACACACACACACACACACACACACACACACACAAACGCCACAAGGCTTGTACAACTATAAATTATCTTAATTACATGTATTTTACCACTAAGAGAAAAAAAAATTAAATTAACACTTGAGTTAACTTTTCCCATTTTTTAAAATGTTGGAATAGTTTCTGCAATATAAAGCTCAATATTATAAACACGCCTTGTCCTAGCAATAAAACCTCGCAATGAAGGCATACCATTCTGGTACTTTCTAGAGTAAATATAATATTTACCTAACATTAATATATGGTTTATCAATATAAAATCTTCACTAATGTCAAATTTTCCAAAGATCAAATCGGTTTCATTCAAAGTTTCAATGTTGATTCCATTGTCTCGTAGCCAGGACAGGACGTGTTTCCAAAACTCAGAAGATTTGTTGCAGGAAAAGAGTAAATGCTCGATGGATTCCACTTCTTCATGACAGAAAGCACAGCTTGGTGAATCGACTATACCACAGCGAAAAAGTTTTTCATTTGTAAAGACAATACAATTTAAGACCTTATACTGAAATTCTCTGATTTTAGATTCTACGGTAGTAATAAATGCTAACGAATAGACCTTTTCCCAGTCTATAGATGTGTTTGGGTACTTGGACATTAATTTCTGTTTAGCAGTGGGTGGGATTTGTTTTTTCTCCAGAAACAACTTGTAGATTTGTTTTGAGGAGACATCAAGAATTGGAACCGGATTTTCCTTTATCATAATTGATGGAGTATTCGGGATCGGATCGATTACTGAATGGATAGTAGAATTTTTAATAACAGAACGCCATTTAGGTGGGATCGAATTAACAATACTCATAACATAGAATCTTTGTTCGGGGGTTAAAAACAAAAGCCTAGGGTTAGAAGCAAGAGGATTGGACGAAATCAATTCCCCTACTTTTAAAACGCTCAGGTCGACGATGTCTCTCCTGTAAATAGACTTTTTGTCAATGCAGATAAACCTATTGTTCCAAATAATCTCGTTAATAATATCATGAGACGAACTTGGTTCTTTAGCGTGTAACTCTGACCATGCATCGAAACATTGCTTGTAATAAATTGGCAAGTTAACTTTTAATTTAGAGGTATCAAAATTGCAAAACAAAACAAAACTCCCACCAACTGGTGAAAGGCGCATGTCAAGGATTGTCTTCCAAGGACTCTGGTAATCTTCCATAAGTTTCTTTAAGCATATTACTCTTTTTGTTCGAATCATACAGTCAATATCAAGCATGTTTAAGCCACCATTCTCAATTTCTGACGTAAATGCATTTCGCTTTACCTTATCTTTTCCGTTCCAAATAAAATTATAGCAGATTGAGTTAGCTTCTTTAATTAACTCTGAAGAAATTGGAATTACAGATGCTCTAAACATAAGTTTAGGGATGGCAAACGTTTTAACTATTTGTATTCTCCCCAAGAGAGAAAGACCTCGCCATTTCCATAAATTGATCGTTTTTTTAATCGATTTTAAGGTTTGTCTGAAGTTTAATTCATCTCTTTGGTTCCCATCATAGCCAAAATAAACTCCTAAAATCTTGATGATCTGACATAAGTTTGGCGTCATAGAAAGGTCTTCTTGAAGAGTGTTGCCACCAAGGGCTAAGATTTCCGTTTTTTCCTGATTTACTCGTAAGCCAGAGCATTCTCCAAAAACGTCAAGAGTACACAAAAGGTTTGCATAGGATAGTTTATCTTTCAAAAAACAAGTCATATCGTCTGCGAAGAGAGAAAGCTTCACCACATCCTGTCCAATTTTAACCCCTTGAATATTATCATCATTTCTAATCCTTATAGCTAAAACCTCAAGTGCTATTATGAACAGGTAATGGGAAAGAGGGTCGCCCTGCCTCACTCCTCTACCTAATACAAAGGAACCTGTTGCAAAACCATTGTTCATTACAGAGCTGGATGCATTCTTATACAAAACCCGTATCCATTGGATAAAAGAGGGACCAAAATTAAACTTATGCAATGTTCTTATTAAGTAATTAAAATTCAGAGTATCAAACGCTTTTTCAAAATCAATAGCCACTAAAAAAACCTGGTAACTCTTTATACTTTGTATAATCAATCACATCATCAATGGTTCTGATCGCATCGAAAATAGTTCTGCCCTTAACAAAGGCATTCTGATTAAAATGGATTATATCAGGGAGCACCTTTTCCAGACGCTTTGCCAAAGTTTTTGACGCTATTTTCGCATCCACATTTATGAGAGATATAGGCCGCCAGTTCTTTATCATTCTTTTATCTTTTCCTTTCTTTTCAATTAATGTTATAATAGCCTGCTTTTGGGAATTTGATAATTCACCATAGTCAAACGCATAATTAAGACTATCCACCAACAATCGTCCCAACAAGGCCAAAAGGCAAGGTAAAATTCGATAGTTAGGCCATCATTTCCAGGCGATTTATTTTTTTGAAAAGTCTGAAGCACACTATAGCATTCACCATATCCTAACTTGCCTTCACAAACATCTCTCAAGTCCTCCGTTAAATTGGGAATTTTAGTAGAGTCATTAAAAAACGAAGATACAGTAACCGAATCCGCGCAATTTCCAGCATCATAAAGATTAGAATAAAAAGATTCCAACTCATTCAAGACTTTCTTCGGATCATGAATCAGCTTTCCCTCATTGGTAAAAATTTTCCGTACACAACTTTTCATCTTGTTAGATTTTTCTAAGTTCAAAAAATATTTATTATTTTTCTCACCCAATTCATACCAGGTTGCGCGGGAACGGATGATAGCACCTTGTGTGATATAATCATACAATTCATCATACTCTGCTTGGAGACATTGAAGCTCTTCAAGATTTTCTTTTGAAGGATCAGTGTCACATTTAAAAGTGGAGTCTTTTAGATTTTCTTCGAGTTTATTTAGCTTAGCTCTTCTGTTCCGGGCCTTAGCCTTGCTGTAGGCTATTGTTAGCTGTCTTATTTTATATTTTATCAAATCCCACAAAACTCGTTTATCTTGAACTTCTTTAAATTCGTCTAACCAATTTCCGTATTCCTTCTTTAGGAGATCACAATAATCTGAATCATTCACTAAATTTGAATTAAATTTCCAATAATTTGGTCCTCTCTCATTATCCTCCAACCCGTTTATTGATAAAGTTATTGCAGAATGATCAGATTTTATTGATGTAATAATATCTACAGAGTCAACGTCATCTTGTAAACTATCGCTGATTAGCCAATAATCCAAACGTCTTTGTATAACTGGAGTTTTCTGACGCCAAGTAAAACGTGTTTCTTCGGGATTGCGAATACGCCAAATATCTATTAGATCATGTTCAACACAAATATCTTCTACAATTTTTGCAGAATCCTTCTTTTTTTTGGTGCCTCCTTGGCCGTCTAGATCCTGATTGAGTACGACATTAAAATCTCCTCCAAAAATAATGGGGTAATCGAGCTCTGTTCTCAATACTTTCACTTCTTCTAGAATGTTTTTAAAAAAAACACATTGTTCATTATTTTTGTTTGGGGCATAAATATTCAAAAGAATATACGGTGAGTCCTGAATAAGAGCTTCCAACAAAATGTAACGACCTTCTGGATCCGCTTTTACCTTTTTAAACTTAAAGTCTAAATGATCTCTCACCAATATCAAAACTCCCCTGCTGTGATTACTACCGTGCGAGAAAAACATCTCGCCTTTCCATTGTTTTCTCCAAATATCTTCCACCTCACGAGTACTATACGTTTCTTGTAAAAAGCAGATATCGGCACGAGATTTATCAAGCCAATTTAGAACGGCTTTCCGTTTATCAAAAGTACGAATCCCGCGAGCATTTAATGACAATAGTTTAAAATCGACGTTATTTCGCACCATATAACAGAAATAGAAAGAAGGATAGTCACATGGGAAAAGTACAAACACCGTATCGACAATGATCTAAGGTGTGTAAATAAGAAATAACATGCAAATGACCTAAAATACTGGAATAGCCATGAGCATAACACAAAACAGAGAAAATCAAAACACGACAGAAAAATATGATAAAATAACAATTTACACCAAAACATGAAATTTAAAAGGGCAGCAAGATATCAATCTTAAATGCTGCCCTTGAGAATGGAAACGTAATAGCTGAGATCGGTATTACAGCCACCAAAGGGCTCCGCTACATATTTACATCAAATACAAGAGAAACAGAAATTTGCAGCGTTGCCAAGAGTCTCAAAGTGTTTTCATAATTTTCCTTTTACATTTTACATGGGAATAAATTTACCATTAATGAAAAGTTTATCCGGCTCAGATTTACTAAAGGATACTCTTTGTTGCTTTTGCTTGGCCTCTTTCAGCTTTGGCATTTGCTTACGTCTTCTTTCAATGATTTCCTGCGGGAAATCCTGTAGCACCATAAACTCCGTCTCCTTCAGATTAAAACCTGCACGTAAAACCTTCTCGCGATCCTGGAAGCGCAAAAAACGAGCCAAAATTGGCTTTGGTTTTCCACCAACTGACTTGCCAATTCGATGAACCCGCTGGATTTCAATGCTATCGCGCGGATTTTCCAGACCTAGGACCTCTTCCATAAAGCCGTAGAGAACATCTCTTGTGTCGACAGCCGTCTCTCCAGCCTCTGTCACACGAACCTCCTTCTCCGCTACGCCAAAGAATTTCAAGTTCTCTCTTCGACTATAAGATTCTAAGTAGAGTTGCTTTGTGTGTAATTCCTCAAACTCCTTCTTCCTCTCTTCGATTTTTCTGTTGAACTCCTCTACTTCGTCATTTAGGGCAGATAATCCTTTATCCATTTCTTTTATTTGTCCATCCATAACACGTGCTTCGGCTTGCAGAGTTCCTACCGCCGATTCCACCTTCGCCAATCTTTTCGAAACATCGTTTAAAGTCTCCTCAATAGTGTCTAATTTTTTTAGCTTGATTAGGATTTCGTCTAGTTTGCTTCCTAAGTCATTGGCCATACTCAGGACCTCGGCGTTTTCTTCGTTCAAAATGTCGGCGTCTTTCAAACTTTCACACTCTTCAATATGTTCTACCGAACTCTTGGGACGTTTATCTGTCGGCGAGCTTGATTCAGATGAGCTAGAACTACTTCTTGCTGAAATTGTCCGCTTTAGAGATGTTAAAATTTCTTCCATAGGCAAAAAACTATATAAAATTTATTTAAATAAGCGCGGAGCTCTCAAAGATGCGACTACTCGCTACTCATCGCTCCCAAGCTTTCTGTCCATCTAGAGTGCATAAAGCAAAATAGAAATTTGGCAAAAATGATAGTTATTGCATGGGGGTTTTATCTATTTAGTGAAGCTCCGTAATCGGAGCCCTTATGTTGCATCATGGGTATTAAGGACAAACCAGGATGGTTGACGAATTAGTGATTTGAATGTCTAAAAATTAAAAACAATTATTGGATTCAGTTTTTGCATGATCTGAGCCTTCGGCTTCAGCGAATAACACAAACAGAGGCCTTGACAATTCTTACTATAATGCAAAAACCGAACCTAGTAATTGTCAATTATAAGTTAGAGCATTTTACGCTAAAATGGCTAAATCTACCGTAACTATAACGGCAGATAAAAAGTAAAAACTGATCAAACACATAACCAAGATCATATTCCACTCGATATCGAATGTTCTCACGAAGGTAGGCTTAAGTTATATCTGAATAAAATACGAAACGAAAATCACAATTACCCAACTTCAGCAACTTCAAAACATAACAGAGCCAAAAGTAGCACTGACAATAACTACATATGGTTTGGCTAAATGTATCGTCCAATTCGTGACACTACTATTTCAGAGTCAGCAAAATTTCATTACAAGGAAAACATGCTGACTTTATCACATTCCAATATCTTGCCAAGTGCCCATGCGGTAGCTCCTTATTTCAATAACTGAAAGAGAAGGATGTTTGTGCAAGCACACCTTCGCCCAGTTAGCTAATTGTAGACTTTAGATTTAGGCAAGGACAACTCGCTGTTTACACAGGGGCTCACCGTACACTGAGCTGTTCGGCGTTCCATAACTGTTAGTACAAGTGTATATTCACTTGACAAATATATTAGCGTGTTGCTGTATATGTAGGAGCTATACCGCCGATGAGTACAAGTACATATTGAATTACTGCAGTTGAATCCCGATAACTCGAACTTTCGATAACTCGAACCTCTCGCTAACTTGATCCAAACGTTTTTTCCCTTGGTTAAAGATTGCTTGCAAATTTACCCTCGATAACTCAAACCCTCGACATCTCGAACCAAATTTCCCTCTCCCCTGGAGGTTCGAATAAATGAGATTGTACTGTATATCTGAATAAAATACAAAAACCACACTTACCCGTTTCTAAACACAACACAGCCAAAACTAACACAATTACTAGATATGGCTTGGCTAAATGCATTGTCCAATTCGTGACACTAAATTTGAAATAATTTTACAATGAAAATATGCTGACTGACTCTATTTCATTCCAATATGTACTTTGTCCATGCATAATCTGAGGTCGATCTGAACCGGTCACTACTTCCGTGTCACTGATGTGTGTACTGTTTCCTCGCGTGCGCGTCCTCGAAACTTCGTCCTATAAATAAACCGGCGTCTGCTATGCAGGTTAGCCTGTTGTAGGCTCTCAGATAGTGGGGCGAGCGAAAAATGTTGGAGCGAGCGAAGATAAAACAAGGAACGGGGGTGGAAGGGGTGGAAGGAGAGCCTGTAAGATATTTTTTTATGGACCAGGGGTGTATACCATTGCCAGCTTCTGGTATGACCCTCTGATTGGTCAATTTTGACAGTAACACGCTGGATTGCAGTTTTAAAGTAGAAGATGGTAATATTCAGCGTAGTTAATTTAATTGAAATTCATCCGATCTAAGTAAATGGAGTAAATTTTCGCGGATTTATTTTCGCTGAGGTTTATTTACGTGGGATCTTATTTTCGCGGATCGTTGGAAAACCGGAGCAGCACGCAGCTCTTACAAGGTCTTCTCTGATTTGCTGAGAAAACAATAGAACAAACAACACAACAATGGATCCTAGCCCTGAAAACAATAGAGCAGCGTGATATGCAGGTCCAATGAAATTAGAGGTTGCAAAGAGCTGCGTGGTATCTCGGAAAACCCGCGAAATTCGCGAAAATTAGATCCCGCGAAAACTTAAATGCCACAGTAACCGTCAACATCCGCAAAGCGCGTGATCTGCGTCATTCATGTCAATCAACATTATGGCGAACACGGTTAACGCGCGCGAGGAACAGGAGGAATCCGAGTTGTGTGCTATTTTGAGGGGATCGAAGAGAATGTCTCCAGGAAGAAGCAAGAAACGTGTCTTGTAAACTTGTCTCTTGAAAAAGATGTATTCGCGGTTCTGCCGACCGGTTTCGGGAAGAGTTTCATCGACCGACAAAGGCTGATCTGAAATCAGACATGAGCACAATAATCTTGCGTTTGGCTATATTAAGAGCCAGTGAATATCGAGAATGCCGCGTCTGTCATGAAATTTCGAATTTCTTCATATTTTGTCCAAATAACCGCTATAGTAAGTTATTTTCGAAAATACTCGGTTTGGCTATCAAGAGCCAATATCTGTAAATATTGAGAATGTCCAAATAACCTCCATAATAAGTTATTTTCGAAAATACTACTCAAAGGTAGAGAAGCGCTTTAGTTTTAACGAAATCGCCGAAAATAGAGCGAAATAATGCATTTTCTTCTCGCTCGTGCAGACAAACGCGGTAAGATCTATCAATGGACCTTCGGCTGTTTCATAACCGGCATCTCCGCTGTTCTTTCCAAAACACCTAAAACGTTTGGGAAAGACGCTATGATTATAATATTTTTGGCCTTTACAATTTCCCTAATTGTAGCGATTGAGCGAGAGGGCGAATTTAGCCAAACTTTCACACCAGCGAAAGCCCACTGGTATATTGATTTTGAAATTTAAACTGACATATTTTTAAAGCACAACCCTTATATTCTACTGTGTAGAAACTTCTTCCCTTGAGAGACGGAAACGTGAAGTGTATTTTGACACAACCAACATCCGTGAGACGTATACCATGCGCGATTTAGGGGAAACACTTATTCTATTGTTAAAACAATAGAATATTAGAACACAAAAGAACGACAATACAATAGAATACAATACCATAGAATATATTAGAATACATAATTTTGCCTAATACAATGGAAGTGTACAATGTACAATGGAGCTGACACCCTAAATCGGGCATCATATGGTGAGACGAAGAAAGGGCTTCCTTGCTTCAAACAAGAAACTTTTTATCAAGGACGAAAATCTGTCAGAGGAAAATCTTTATGCCAAAGATAAAACTGTTTTTGTAAAGATACAAAGCTGTAATGTACTTTAGTTAAAAAAATATTTCGTAAACAGGAAAAAGGACAATAACACGTAATTCAATGCCGACCGCACGCGGCTATATTTTTAAAATCGCGATGCAAAACATTTAACTCCAAAATTTGTGGCGATTTTTGTAATTAAGAGCGGATGTCTGTAAATATCGAGAACCCGTCGTCAAAACTGAATTTTCGGAATTCTTCATATTTGGTCAGGAGAGACCCTTTGGTGACCTGATTTACGAAAATTACATTCAAACTTTCCAAAGACTTTTCGTTTTCCAGAAATCCGCCAAAAACTAAAATGCCGTGTTCAGATCGCAGCCGCCATTAAATTTAGCCGAGATTTGCTGCATATTTAAATCGCTCGGGACGAAAGACGCCTTAACGTATGGAAATGATTCTTTGCAGTTAAGTAGAGTAACCCTTTGAGAGCATAGTGATGTAAAAATATTAGAAGAAGATACATTTTACATGTCTTTTTGAAAGCCCGAACATTCCTACTTTCAGCACGACTTTGGTAAACACTTGAAAATGAGGAAACTTCTCTGGCATAAATCTTGT
Source organism: Cladopsammia gracilis (assembly GCA_022457155.1). Lineage (NCBI taxonomy): Eukaryota > Metazoa > Cnidaria > Anthozoa > Scleractinia > Dendrophylliidae > Cladopsammia > Cladopsammia gracilis. The sequence goes on along the minus strand of JAJGOT010000990.1, from coordinate 76,308 downwards.
CCTGGATGGTACATCGAACTTTATAATGAAAGTTATACTAGCAGCAAGCTATGCTACTGCGGTATTGCAACATATCGAAAATTTAGCTTGGGATTAGGCCATTTCCGAGTTGCCTTTAGCCTCTCTATCAAAGCGAGGCTAGGTGCGAAACCTTTCATATGAAAATGAGTTTTCATTCACATGCAAATAAGTTTTGTTCACATGCAAATGAAAACTCATTTTCATATGAAAGGTTTCGCACCTAGCCTCGCTTTGAAAGAGGGGCTAAAGGCAACTCGGAAATGGCCTATTGAAAAGCCACCCGTTGAGAGAAGTAAACGCACAGGCAATTTTCATGAATTTTCTTCAAAAGTTGAGACAGTGAGTCACGCAAGCACAAGTGAACACTTTTCAAATAAATTTAGCTTATTGGGTAATCCCTTTTCTTGCTGTGTGCAGACAAAATTCCTTGTTTGGAAACAAATCAAGTGTTCTAATGAGCTTTTGTTGTTCTATATCCTGATAAAAAATCAATTCTTGAATAGGTGATAACTGTTACTGCAGCGGTACTGCAGTCGGACAGCTGATGCCACCAATTTGCTTGGTGACCGCTCAAGCTGCTTGGGAACCGTGCATTCCCAGCTCGAACCGCCATGTTTTCGTTGTGATCACAAGTGTGATTTCGTTTCATCCGCCTATGTAAAGGCGAACTAAGTTGTTATCTCAAAAATAAATTGTGCTCTTGTGAATAACAACGGTTTTTCTTCTCGTTGAAACTCCTTCGGATGCCACAAGTCGTCGCCGTTCGGGGGCAGCCACATGATAACTGATCGCAAACGAAAACGTCAAGTGTCGTGTCGACCTTTTTCCCTTTGCGCCGATGTCAACAACATGAAATGATTGAAACTATCTCAAGCGAAATTTGTTGCATAAAGTACATCTTAAAACATAGTAGCTTCCGTATTACAGGCGATAATTTCATAGATTTTAAAATTACTTTGTAAGTGAAGTTGTACAAAGCAACCAAAATTCATAGCCTCTGTGTCAACAACATGCCGGCTGTTTGATTAGGTTTCTGAGTTACAACAGTAACTATCCGCGGCGCTGATCGGAAGTCGAATTCCAGTTTGCAAAATTCGAGCAAAGGTATTCATCTGTACTTGTGAAGTGAAGTTGTACAAAGCAACCAAATTTCATAGCCACTGTGTCAACAACATGCCGGCTGTTTGATTAGGTTTCTGAGTTACAACAGTAACTATCCGCGGCGCTGATCGGAGGGGTTTGGGGTAGGCGGGAATGTTGAATCCCGAAAATAACGCACGATGGAAAAAACGGAGCCATGCTCTCCTGAAGATAAGGAGAAACGAACAGGAGCTCACTGCAACAAAGTGAACAGATGTCCTACGGTATAGGTTCGATATAGGTGTTAACATGGCTAGCCACAAGCAACGGGATAGAATGCGAGTAGTCCCTTATTTCTCTCAGGGATAGCCGGCGATCGTGCGAGCACGCAAACAAGTTGAGATGCGACGTGGGAGGCGATTTTGTTTCGCGCATGTATGTTAGCCCACTCGACCTCTCCTAGTCTAGCAATGGGATCAGACAGTGAGATCAAAGCCAGGTCCCAGTTGAGTCATGCCTTGCGACGGGAAGGAGAAGACCCTGGGAACGAGGTTGCCTCGCACTTCTTGAAAAAGGCTTCTTCTATGTCAGCCGGAATCGGTTTTATCAATATTGAAATTGCTTTATCAACAATTTCCCAAAAGTAGAAGAGAGAGAGAAAGGAAAATGTCTGATTGTAGATTATGGGGTATTGGCGTTAGCTAAGGGATGGACCATATTAAAAGGGACTACTGTTGATAAATAAAAGCAAAGCTGATTCACAGTAGGAAAACTATATTTGTTAAAAATATAGTTCTCCTACCGTGAATCAGCCTTCCTATTTTATCAAACCGTTTCGCTATTTTATAGAATAGGGTGCTTGTATTTTGTAACGGCGGTCTTTACAAAACAAAAAAACAGTTTACTTTTTTTTCATAAAGGGGCCATCTGATACCTGGGGCCAGTAGGTTCTCGAAAAAAGGCACGATCAAAAAATGATAATGGTACTCTCCTCGAGTTATAAAGATTAAGTGGCCAAAAGAGGGAAAACGAACGAGTTAAATTTTGCATGTTTTCTCCCTCTTTTTTTCCCAAAGTATAGCTCTCTCTTCCGCTAACGTACGTTGTTTTTCGAGATGCTCGCCCAACAGCAACAAAAGCTCATTAGAACACTAGATTTGTTTCCAAACAAGGAATTTTGTTTGCCACACAGCAAGAAAATGAAAGAAAAGGGTATACGCAATAAGCTAAATTTATTTGAAATGTGTTTACCTGTGTCATAGGGAACCCACACTCTTATTTATTATATTATTATTAACAGCCGCGTGACATCATTCAAAACCGCATAAAATAAAGCATTATGAAATTAACGGTCAAAGCGCCGACACGAACGTCATTTTCGCATCGCAGATCGACGTCCATTTCACTTCGCTCCGCAGCAGATTCAAGAAAACAACAGGCAAGTTTATAAATCTCATTTAATTTCCATTTGCAGTTAACAAATAAGAGTGTGGGTATCCTATGTACTTGTGTTTCGTGACTCGCTGTCTCAACTTTTGAAGAAAATTCATGAAAATTGCCTGTGCGTTTACTTCTCTCAACGGGTGGCTTTTCAATTACCCAAGCTAAATTTTCGATATGTTGCAGTACAGTAACATAGCTTTCTGCTAGTATAACTTTCATTGTAAAATTCGATGTACCAGGACAAGATTTATGCCAGAGAAGTTTCCTCATTTTCAAGTGTTTACCAAAGTGCTGAAAGTAGGAATGTTCGGGCTTTCAAAAACACATGTAAAAATGTATCTTCTTCCAATAATTTTACATCACTGTGCTCTCAAAGGATTACTCTACTTAACTGCAAAGAATCATTTCCATACGTTAAGGCTCCTTTCGTCCCGAGCGATTTAAATATGCAGCAAATCTCGACTAAATTTAATGATTGGCGGCTGCGATCTGAACACGGCATTTTAGTTTTTGGCGGATTTCTGGAAAACGAAAAGTCTTTGGAAGTTTGAATGTAATTTTCGTAAATAGGTCACCGAAGGGTTTCTCCTGACCAAATATGAGGAAATCCGAAAATTCTGTTTTGACGGCGAGCTCTCGATATTTACAGACAGCCGCTTTTAAAGCGGTGACGCTGCTAAAAGTCAACTTCAATATGGATCTGTTCCTCAAGTGTATATATCTCTATAAACCATGAATTTTAGGGTGGAGAATCTTTTATTTAGAGCGTTTCGTATTCACGAGTTGGCACAATTTTTAGCCGGTATTTCATTAAAAAGCCAAAAAGACAAATTTATATCAGTGTAAACCTAAACTTGATAATGGTCCAGGTTTTGTTAAGAATATTCCACTAGTGCTCTTAGGGTAAAATAAGTGTCTCGCGCAGCAAATGGCCAGGATGGAAATGGATTGCAACTTGAAAAAAATTGGGCCAATTTTGTCACCTTGCGTCTTGGAAACTTCGCTATGAACTCGTGTCGCAGTAAATCGTGCAGTTTACTCCAATAGTTCTTAGTTGATAATATGATTATTATACATTTTGCTCGCCATCTCTATTCTCAATGGCTGAGAGCACACAGCTAATTCACGCTGATATCGAATTGTGACGTCATATCAACAGACAGTGGGACTTATGCATGCAGATATGTCGTCATATCTACAGACAGTCAGATTTTTACAGCAGAGGTGACGTCATGCGTACCACGCCTCTGTTTGTGTTAAACCTCGGCCTTGATAATTCTCGCTCGGCGAAATTGTTAATTATAAGAGCATTTTACGCTAAAATGGCCAAATCTACCGTAACAATAACGGCAGATAAAAAGTAAAAACATCAAACATAACCAAGATCATATTTACTTGATATCGAATGTTCTTACGAAGGTAGGCTTTAGCTACATCAGAATAAAATACGAAACGAAAATTACACTTACTCGACTTCAAAACACAACACAGCCAAAACTAGCATTAACTACATATGGTTTGGCTAAATGTATTGTCCAATTCATGACACTATTATTTCAGAGTCAGCATACTTTTTATTGTAAAGTTTACAATGAAAATATACTGACTCTATCACATTCCAATACCTTGCCAAGTGCCCATGCGGTAGCTCCTTATTTCAATAACTTAAATATTTGTGCAAGCACTCCTTCGCCCAGTTAGCTATTGTAGACTTTAGATTTAGGCAAGGACAACTCCTCGCTGTTTACGCAGGGGCTATACAGCGTACACTGAGTTGTTCGGCGTTCCATAACTGTTAGTGCAAATGTATATTCACTTGACAGCTCCTGCTTGACAGATATATTAGCGTGTTGCTGTATATGTAGGAGCTATACCGCCGATGAGTACAAGTACATATTCAATTCAGTTGAATCCCGATAACTCGAACTTTCGATAACTCGAATCTCTCGCTAACTTGAACCAAACTTTTTTCCCTTGGCTAAAGATTGCTTGCAAATTTACCGCAATATTGCGTTACGCGTTAGCGTTTCTTATTCACGGATTGGCTCTAGGAGCCTTTGATTTTTTTAACTAGAGATAGCTGTATATTTTCAGGCTAGACATTGGGCTAAGGGTCTGACTAAACTGGGAAACAATATGTTGCGGATATATTGCTCCAGATGCGAATGTTTTCAGTTTTGCTGCACAAGAAACCCACTGTTTCAGAAGCAAATCTTTATGCTTCACGGACGCAAGAAAATGTGTTGAACCAATTAAAAAAAAAACATTCTTATTTCCCAGATGGAGAATTTTGCTTCCAAAACATGTTTCTCAGTGTTTTCACAGTGTCAATCACATCACGTTCCCTTTCACTGTACTCGTATTCCTCTCAATGCTTAATTATTAAGTATTATTAAGTATTACGTATTATATATAATTATTACTTTCAAGTTTAGTGTTTTCAATTTTATAGGTTTATCTATCTATCTATCTATCTATCTATCATCTGTCTGTCTGTCTGCCTGTCTGTCTGTCTGTCTGTCTATCTATCTATCTATCTGTCTATCTAATTTTGTGTCTACAGTGATCTTCCCTACAGATTTTCTGAGAATTGTACAAATGCACCCAAGTTATGTTACAAAGACAAGATGCATACTCCACTTCATGAACACGAGCTACAACAAGTTGATCCATTGACCGTGTACGGGGCTTTTGAAGGACGTTGGAAATGCGACAACTGCAATGGAGAGAACAATGCAACCTCATATCCCTTTCACTGTAATCCATGTTCCTTTGATCTGTGCTATTCATGTGTGCACACAAATAGAAACGAAAACTCCTTGGCGCATCAGCATCAGCTGTTTTATTTAGAAACAAGCAGACTGCATTATCAAAATCAAAATGGGGTTTGGAGGTGTGCTGTTTGCAAGAAGATAAGTAATGTTCCAAGAGAAACATTCTCTTATCATTGCGCTTCCTGTGTTGACTTTGATATATGTCGCAGCTGTTTTGAGCCCATACAACATCCAATTCACCTTCATGCTCTACAGCTGGTGGACACCTCACTTGTCTACAGGCAGTCAGGAGGTTCTTGGGTGTGTGACATTTGTGGTCATCAAAGCAGACCATATGAAAAGTATGTGTTGGCTTTCATGTTTTGTCTTGAATAATAAAGACCTTGAGATAAAAACTGCTAGAATGTGGGAACTAAAAACCGAAAGTATATCAGTTGTCAGTGGTGCACTGGGTGTAATCAACTGAAAAGGGACTGGAGAACCGCACCCAAAAAATACCTGGATCAATCGTCCAAATCGATCAAAAAATTCACACTTCTTGGGACTGCGAAGGGTTCTATCAATTAAATGATATAAATATAATAAACAATGTCTTTGTCCTGAATTATAATTGCTAAATGATTTTGATTTGGACTTTTTTTAGACTCTCCCACCATTGTGCAGAATGTGAGTTTGATGTCTGTCTCAATTGTTTTAATCCACAAACTACTCCACTTCATAACCACCCTCTGTACAAGGCAAACTCGCATGATGTGTATGCACAGTTTAATGGAGGATGGAGATGTGACCACTGTACGTCAGTTCATAACAATCCATTGGATCATTATCCTTGGCATTGTCCAGCTTGTGAATTTGACTTATGTCAGAACTGTATGGGAGGAATTATTGAAGGTAAGATTTAATGCCATCAAAGAAACAACAAAATGTAGTGTCGACTGAGTTAATCAATAAGTAAATTGTCCACCACAATGAGATTTAGAAGCTGAGGCGAGGTGTCAAGTTCCTATTTTTTCCGATTCTTCTGAGGTCTCCCAAAATCCTATTTTTTTAGGGAAACCTCCTATTTCTTCTATTTTTGTATTGATTGTTTAAAATCATGATTCAGTAACCTAAAATAGAGTGTTTTCATGCAACTGAAAAATGCCATTTTGTACTTTAAAATGCAGGAAAAGGTGTCTCCACTTATAACAGGCTTTGTGGTTACAAATGTGGTTATTTATGTATTTTAATTATTTATGTGTTTCAAATCAGCAGCAGATCAAGCTGCCTTTCACCCGCACTCTGTGAAGTTGGCAGAAACAGGAGTTTCCAAACTCAAGCAGGTACAACATGTTTTAATACTTGAGTCACCTGAACTGTAGCCTGTGTCGCAGCAGACGGAATCAACCGCTGGTAAAGTAATTACCGGCACTTTGTGGCAAAGAAAAAAAACGTCTTGGGACAGACAAAAGTTACTGTTTCTTCTGAAAACTGTAAAAAACAGGCTCAAATAAGTGTGTATAAAAATTGCACATTCTTCTGCATAACACTCGTTGGGGCAAAGCAATGTGAATGACCCAATAATTGCTGCATTGGAGACTAATTTTTATTTGGTTGGCTAATTTCCTTCCTTTTTTTAACCCCCTGGATTTAGTTTTAACCGCAGACGGGAAGAAATTTCATGGTTTACGAGGGATCGACTGTTAGAGCGAATCAGGGGAGGATGTAGCTGTGCCATCCGTATTAAATGTTGCTTAACCAGAAGACACTGATGACAATTCAAAGTGTATTATTTGCAAGGAGCAGCCCAAGAATGCAACCGTTATTCATGGTGACACAGAGCACTGTTGCTGTTGCTGGGAATGCGCACAGGTGTTGAGGATAAGGGGCCAATTTGCAAGGCCCTATTGAACATGTCATCAGACAGTTTAATGCTTGAAGTAGAGTGACCATGCTGTGAAAATACATGTAACATGTGTAAGACAATTTGGTATATAACACTGGTATTTGGCAGACTATGTACTTTTGACATTTTACAGTTCCAATGGTAGTGCACTGTACATAGAAATATGGTGGCTATAGGTCAGCAGGTTTTATTAAACTATTTCAAAAAACAAGGAAAAAAAAACAGATTTTACAATGTTCATTGCAGGAAAGGACTGTTCAGTAGTTGAATGGTCAATAATATTTTAAAGACTCAAAAGTTAGAAGTCTCCCTCTCTCTTCTTCCAGTTGAAGGTGAGTGAGGTTGTCTGTGATTTGCATGGTCACACCATAAACAGGATTTTTTCCAGTCTAAAAGATTAGAACTGATTTTCACTGTTCAATACATGTAGCTTTCATTTGAATTGTCAGGGGTCAGGATTTCAATCCCAAACTCAAACGTTTAATAGAACCACATAGAATGCTCATGCAATAGCTTTTATTTGAATGGCCATACCAGAATTTTATCCCCACTTAAAAGTTAGAACCACTTTGTACAGAATAATAAACAGCATCACCCAGAAAAGTACTGCTAGACGGCCTTAAAATGTGCCACTCAATGGAATGCAAAACTTGTGGCACTCCGTCCACTTCTGGTACTAACTTTTACTTATGCTTATCAGTTTGTTAAATTTAAGTTTTCCATTCTCAATAAACTAATTAGTATTTTTGCTGGTTAACTTTGAGACTAAAAATGTCTTGTTTTAGTCCTCAGGGTTTTTTTTGGTGGTGGTGGTAGACGGGGCGGGGGTCATGGTATTTTGCCCACGGTGGTGGGATATGGAATGAGGGGGGGCCAGGAAGAAAACACACCAAATAATAGGGGGGGAGGGGGGCTTCCAAAAATTGCAAGGGGAAAATTCTGAAATCAACATAGCCTCCCCTCTACATAAATTATGAACCCTCCCCTATGAAATTTGGTTGCTTTGTACAACTTCACTTACTAAAAGTGATTTTAAAATCTATGAAATTATCGCCTGTAATAAGGAAGCTACTATGTTTAAGATGTACTTTGGGCAACAAATTTCGCTTGAGATAGTTTCAATCATTTCATGTTGTTCACATCGGCGTAAAGAGAAAAAGGTCAACACGACACTTGACCTTTTCGTTTGCGATCAGTTATCACCTGCTCAAGAATTGATTTTTATCAGGATATAGAGCAACAAAAGCTCATTAGAACACTAGATTTTGTTTCCAAACAAGGAATTTTGTTTGCCACACAGCAAGAAAATGAAAGAAAAGGGTATACGCAATAAGCTAAATTTATTTGAAATGTGTTTACTTGTGTCATAGGGAACCCACACTCTTATTTATTATATTATTATTAACAGCCGCGTGACATCATTCAAAACCGCATAAAATAAAGCATTATGAAATTAACGGTCAAAGCGCCGACACGAACATCATTTTCGCATCGCAGAACGACGTCCATTTCACTTCGCTCCGCAGCAGATTCAAGAAAACAACAGGCAAGTTTATAAATCTCATTTAATGTCCATTTGCAGTTTACAAATAAGAGTGTGGGTTCCCTATGCTTGTGTTTCGTGAGCCACTGTCTCAACTTTTGAAGAAAATTCATGAAAATTGCTTGTGGGTTTACTTCTCTCAACAGGTGGCTTTTCAATTACCCAAGCTAAATTTTCGATATGTTGCAGTACAGTAACATAGCTTTCTGCTAGGATAACTTTCATTGAAAAATTCGATGTACCAGGACAAGATTTATGCCAGAGAAGTTTCCTCATTTTCAAATGTTTACCAAAGTGCTGAAAGTAGGAATGTTCGGGCTTTCAAAAAGACATGTAAAAATGTATCTTCTTCCAATATTTTTACATCACTATGCTTTCAAAGGGTTACTCTACTTAAATGCAAAGAATCATTTCCAGACGTTGAGGCGTCTTTAAATTTCTTCCCGAGCGATTTAAATATGCAGCAAATCTCGACTAAATTTAATGGCGGCTGCGATCTGAACACGCATTTTAGTTTTTGGCGGATTTATCGAAAACGAAAAGTCTTTGGAAAGTTTGAATGTAATTTTCGTAAATAGGTCACCGAAGGGTTTCTCCTGACCAAATATGAAGAAATCCGAAAATTCAGTTCGTTGAGTTCTCGATATTTACAGACATCCGCTCTTAAAGCGGTGACGCTGCTAAAAGTCAACTTCAATCTGTCAATATGGATCTGTTCCTCAAGTGTATATATCTCTATAAACCATGAATTTTAGGGTGGAGAATCTTTTATTTGGAGCGTTTCGTATTCACGAGTTGGCACCATTTTTAGTATTCCTTTAAAAAGCCAAAAAGACATATTTATATCAGTGTAAACCTAAACTTGATAATGGTCCAGGTTTTGTTAAGAATATTCCACTAGTGCTGTAAGAGTAAAATAAGTGTCTTGCGCAGCAAATGGCCAGGATGGAAATGGATTGCAACTTGAAAAAAATTGGGCCAATTTTGTCACCTTGCGTCTTGGAAACTTCGCTATGAACTCGTGTCGCAGTAAAACGTGCAGTTTACTCCAATAGTTCTTAGTTGATAATATGATTATTATCAAGAGAGCATAAAGTAGCTTTATGCTCTCTTGTTATTATACATTTTGCTCGCCATCTCTATTCTCAATGGCTGAGAGCACACAGCTAATTCACGCTGACATCGAATTGTGACGTCATATCTACAGACAGTAGATAGTAACGGCAGATAAAAAGTAAAAACATCAAACATAACCAAGATCATATTTACTCGATATCGAATGTTCTTACGAAGGTAGGCTTAAGCTACATCAGAATAAAATACGAAACGAAAATTACACTTACTCGACTTCAAAACACAACACAGCCAAAACTAGCATTAACTACATATGGTTTGGCTAAATGTATTGTCCAATTCATGACATTATTATTTCAGAGTCAGCATACTTTTCATTGTAAAGTTTACAATGAAAATATACTGACTCTGTCACATTCCAATATCTTGCCAAGTGCCCATGCGGTAACTCCTTATTTCAATAACTGAAATGTTTGTGCAAGCACTCCTTCGCCCAGTTAGCTATTGTAGACTTTAGATTTAGGCAAGGACAACTCCTCGCTGTTTACGCAGGGGCTATACGGCGTACACTGAGTTGTTCGGCGTTCCATAACTGTTAGTGCAAACGTATATTCACTTGACAGCTCCTGCTTGACAGATATATTAGCGTGTCTCCTTTCCGGCGTGCCTGCCTCGCCCCCAGGTTCGCGCAGCCATTATCCGTTCGCTAATGTTTTTTCGTTTCTCGCTCGACGGACTAAGCTGGAAAAGAGAGACTGCTCGTAGTCTAGTAATTAGTCAATTCCTAGGTGGCGCAGACAACAGAGCCGAGCGACTCTCGTCTGGTCGGTTTTTATTTTTATTTTTATTTTTTTGTTTTTTCCGAACTGAAAATTACTGTTTTTTTTTTTGTTTGTTTGCGTTCGACAAAAGTCGTCACTTAATTTCCATTAAAAAAAAAAACAATATTGTGTTACCGCTCACTCGTTCCATCACTGAGCCGTAAACTAAAAAAATGACGTAATGCTTTGTTGCGAATGCGTTTCGTAACTGAGAACAACGTGAATCCAGTGATAACAATAACTAATTTGCCTATAAACGAATATAAACATCAATAAGCTAAAAGATCTTTCGCATTTGGAGTGTTTTATGGGTAGTTTCTCGGTGTTGATCACCAAATGACGTAAAACAAAAGATTCAAAAGACACTGAACAATACCCACACCACAACACAAAAGCTAACCAACAATGGCTTCCGCAACACCAAGAAACACCCCTTTTATGCAACATTAAAATCGATCTAAAAGGACTTTTCAACTGAGGCACGCGTTTTGATACTTTTAGTATGTGTTCCGCGATGGTCTTGTTTGGTCAGTCGGAGGCCCGAGTTCAAGTCTCGCTCAGGGCATTTTTTTTCTTTTCTTTTTTCTTCGGACTGGACATTATGAAAGCGATGTACTTTTTTTGGTGTGTGTGTGTGCGTGTTCGTCAAAAATTAAAAAAAAAAATTTCGAACCGTTTCAGTGTGAAAACATAATGCACCTGTCACTGGTTTTAACGATGTATTGCTTCCGGTTTATGAAGGTTTTTAATGTGTCACGCAATTCGTCACACCATTTCAGATAAGCCGTGAAAATAATCAAAATTGAACCAGTTGGAAGTTATTTTTGCATTATAAATGCTTATAAGCTGATTTAATGGAATTTATAGCGAATACAATATTTTTTATTTTATTTTTGGTGTAAATTAAGACTTTCAATTATTGGCCGCCATGTTGGTGCAGCAAGATGGCCGCTCCATACATTTCTTACTAAAAATGTCTAATACTCGTTCGCCTATAACTCCTAAATGCTCTTGTGCTTCAACATTTGTCCCAGACATGTAGTTTTAAACTCTCTACAATTCCATAAACATTTTGGATTCAAAATCCGTTGTTTAAGGCTTCGGAATTTTGATATGACGTAAATGAAAAACCTCAATTGGAAACGTAAGAGAATCTGCTGAATTTATTTGTTATGAATGTCCATCGTTTCTTAGCTTTTTATTTCCCAGGGATATATTAAACAAATGTTGATTATCCTTTTATTTTTGGCAAAAATGTCTTGCAAATACTTGGAAATTCTTGATTTCTTCGCTCTGTTTAATATTCCGTAAAATGCGTTACTTTGCTTCAGATCAATTCAATCAAATTTGTATTGTTTTTGCTTCGGTTTTGTATTGAAATTCATTATTCCTTTGTTCTGGTTTTGCATTCATTGTTCTATATCCTAAAAATGACATCGAACTTCGCTGACCTATTTGCTTTGCTGTTTTAATACAATAGGTTCTTGTTGAGTTGTGCCCAGACACAGCGAATGGCAATGTGGCCTCCACGATTAACCTGATAAAAACGACATTCGAAATCAATGGAGAAATCCTTCTTCAAAAATATGACCCAGTATGTGGGGCATTTTCCTCATTTGGTAGGGGCTTAGCCGGAAAATATGTCCCCAGTATGTGGGGCATTTTCCTCGTTTGGTTTTGCTCTGTGGCTAATGTCCCATGTTTCCCCGGGGTGGGGGGAGGGGGTGGGGTTTTCCATTGACAGGTGCATAAGCTTACCGCAATATTGCATTGCGCGTTAGCATTTCTTATTCACGGGTTGGCTCTTAGGAGCCATTGATTTTCTATCTATCTGATTTTGTGTCTACAGTGATCTTGCCTACAGATTTTCCGAGAATTGTACGAATGCACCCAAGTTATGTTACAAAGACAAGATGCATACTCCGCTTCATGAACACGAGCTACAACAAGTTGATCCATTGACCGTGTACGGGGCTTTTGAAGGAAGTTGGAAATGCGACAACTGCAATGGAGAGAACAATGCAACCTCGTATTTCTTTCACTGCAGTCCATGTTCCTTTAAACTGTGCTATTCATGTGTGCACACAAATAGAAACGAAAACTCCTTGGCGCATCAGCATCAGCTGTTTTATTTAGAAACAAGCAAACTGCATTATCAAAATCAAAATGGGGTTTGGAGGTGTGCTGTTTGCAAGAAGACAAGTAATGTTCTAAGAGAAACATTCTCTTATCATTGCGCTTCCTGTGATGACTTTGATATATGTCGCAGCTGTTTTGAGCCCAGACAACATCCAATCCACGTTCATGTTCTACAGCTGGTGGACACCTCACTTGTCTACAGACAGTCGGGAGGTTCTTGGGTGTGTGACATTTGCAATCATCAAAGCAGACCATATGAAAAGTATGTGTTGGCTTTCATGTTTTGTCCCAAATAATAATAACAATAATAATAATAATAATAATAATAATAATAATAATAATAATAATGATAATGATAATGATAATGATGATAATAATAATAATAATAATAATAATAATAATAATAATAATAATAATAAAAAGATAAAAACTGCTAGAATGTGGGGACTAAAAACCGAAAGTATATCAGTTGTCAGTGGTGCACTGGGAGTAATCAACTGAAAAGGGACCGGAGAGCTGTACCCCAAAAATACCTGGATCAATCGTCCAAATCGATCAAAAAAATCACACTTCTTGGGACTGCGAAGGGTTCTATCAATTAAATGACAAATATAATAAACAATCTCTTTGTCCTGAATTATAATTGCTAACTGATTTTGATTTGGACTTTTTTAGATTCTCCCACCATTGTGCAGAATGTGAGTTTGATGTCTGTCTCAGTTGTTTTAATCCACAAACTACTCCACTTCATAACCACCCTCTGTACAAGGCAAACTCGCATGTGTATGCAAAGTTTAATGGAGGATGGAGATGTGACCACTGTACGTCAGTTCATAACAATCCACTGGATCATAATCCTTGGCATTGTCCAGCATGTGAATATGACTTATGTCAGAACTGTATGGGAGGCATTACTGAAGGTAAGATTTAATGCCATTAAAGAAACAACAAAATGTAGTGTCGACTGAGTTAATTAATAAGTAAATTGTCTACCATAATGAGATTTAGATGCTGAGGCGAGGTGTTAAGTTCCTATTTTTTCCGATTTTTCTGAGGTCTCCCAAAATCCTATTTTTTTAGGGAAACCTCCTATTTCTTCTATTTTTGTATTGATTGTTTAAAATCATGATTCAGTAACCTAAAATAGAGTGTTTTCATGCAACTGAAAAATGCCATTTTGTACTTTAAAATGCAGGAAAAGGTGTCTCCACTTATAACAGGCTTTGTGGTTACAAATGTGGTTATTTATGTATTTTAATTATTTATGTGTTTCAAATCAGCAGCAGATCAAGCTGCCTTTCACCCGCACTCTGTGAAGTTGGCAGAAACAGGAGTTTCCAAACTCAAGCAGGTACAACATGTTTTAATACTTGAGTCACCTGAACTGTAGCCTGTGTCGCAGCAGACGGAATCAACTGCTGGTAAAGTAATTACCGGCACTTTGTGGCAAAGAAAAAAAACGTCTTGGGACAGACAAAAGTTACTGTTTCTTCTGAAAACTGTAAAAAACAGGCTCAAATAAGTGTGTATAAAAATTGCACATTCTTCTGCATAACACTCGTTGGGGCAAAGCAATGTGAATGACCCAATAATTGCTGCATTGGAGACTAATTTTTATTTGGTTGGCTAATTTCCTTCCTTTTTTTAAGCCCCTGGATTTAGTTTTAACCGCAGACGGGAAGAAATTTCATGGTTTACGAGGGATCGACTGTTAGAGCGAATCAGGGGAGGATGTAGCTGTGCCATCCGTATAAAATGTTGCTTAACCAGAAGACACTGATGACAATTCAAAGTGTATTATTTGCAAGGAGCAGCCCAAGAATGCAACCGTTATTCATGGTGACACAGAGCACTGTTGCTGTTGCTGGGAATGCGCACAGGTGTTGAGGATAAGGGGCCAATTTGCAAGGCCCTATTGAACATGTCATCAGACAGTTTAATGCTTGAAGTAGAGTGACCATGCTGTGAAAATACATGTAACATGTGTAAGACAATTTGGTATATAACACTGGTATTTGGCAGACTATGTACTTTTGACATTTTACAGTTCCAATGGTAGTGACTAGCACTGTACATAGAAATATGGTGGCTATAGGTCAGCAGGTTTTATTAAACTATTTCAAAAAACAAGGAAAAAAAAAACAGATTTTACAATGTTCATTGCAGGAAAGGACTGTTCAGTAGTTGAATGGTCAATAATATTTTAAAGACTCAAAAGTTAGAAGTCTCCCTCTCTCTTCTTCCAGTTGAAGGTGAGTGAGGTTGTCTGTGATTTGCATGGTCACACCATAAACAGGATTTTTTCCAGTCTAAAAGATTAGAACTGATTTTCACTGTTCAATACATGTAGCTTTCATTTGAATTGTCAGGGGTCAGGATTTCAATCCCAAACTCAAACGTTTAATAGAACCACATAGAATGCTCATGCAATAGCTTTTATTTGAATGGCCATACCAGAATTTTATCCCCACTTAAAAGTTAGAACCACTTTGTACAGAATAATAAACAGCATCACCCAGAAAAGTACTGCTAGACGGCCTTAAAATGTGCCACTCAATGGAATGCAAAACTTGTGGCACTCCGTCCACTTCTGGTACTAACTTTTACTTATGCTTATCAGTTTGTTAAATTTAAGTTTTCCATTCTCAATAAACTAATTAGTATTTTTGCTGGTTAACTTTGAGACTAAAAATGTCTTGTTTTAGTCCTCAGGGTTTTTTTTGGTGGTGGTGGTAGACGGGGCGGGGGTCATGGTATTTTGCCCACGGTGGTGGGATATGGAATGAGGGGGGGCCAGGAAGAAAACACACCAAATAATAGGGGGGGAGGGGGGCTTCCAAAAATTGCAAGGGGAAAATTCTGAAATCAACATAGCCTCCCCTCTACATAAATTATGAACCCTCCCCTATGAAATTTGGTTGCTTTGTACAACTTCACTTACTAAAAGTGATTTTAAAATCTATGAAATTATCGCCTGTAATAAGGAAGCTACTATGTTTAAGATGTACTTTGGGCAACAAATTTCGCTTGAGATAGTTTCAATCATTTCATGTTGTTCACATCGGCGTAAAGAGAAAAAGGTCAACACGACACTTGACCTTTTCGTTTGCGATCAGTTATCACCTGCTCAAGAATTGATTTTTATCAGGATATAGAGCAACAAAAGCTCATTAGAACACTAGATTTTGTTTCCAAACAAGGAATTTTGTTTGCCACACAGCAAGAAAATGAAAGAAAAGGGTATACGCAATAAGCTAAATTTATTTGAAATGTGTTTACTTGTGTCATAGGGAACCCACACTCTTATTTATTATATTATTATTAACAGCCGCGTGACATCATTCAAAACCGCATAAAATAAAGCATTATGAAATTAACGGTCAAAGCGCCGACACGAACATCATTTTCGCATCGCAGAACGACGTCCATTTCACTTCGCTCCGCAGCAGATTCAATAAAACAACAGGCAAGTTTATAAATCTCATTTAATGTCCATTTGCAGTTTACAAATAAGAGTGTGGGTTCCCTATGCTTGTGTTTCGTGAGCCACTGTCTCAACTTTTGAAGAAAATTCATGAAAATTGCTTGTGGGTTTACTTCTCTCAACAGGTGGCTTTTCAATTACCCAAGCTAAATTTTCGATATGTTGCAGTACAGTAACATAGCTTTCTGCTAGGATAACTTTCATTGAAAAATTCGATGTACCAGGACAAGATTTATGCCAGAGAAGTTTCCTCATTTTCAAATGTTTACCAAAGTGCTGAAAGTAGGAATGTTCGGGCTTTCAAAAAGACATGTAAAAATGTATCTTCTTCCAATATTTTTACATCACTATGCTTTCAAAGGGTTACTCTACTTAAATGCAAAGAATCATTTCCAGACGTTGAGGCGTCTTTAAATTTCTTCCCGAGCGATTTAAATATGCAGCAAATCTCGACTAAATTTAATGGCGGCTGCGATCTGAACACGCATTTTAGTTTTTGGCGGATTTATCGAAAACGAAAAGTCTTTGGAAAGTTTGAATGTAATTTTCGTAAATAGGTCACCGAAGGGTTTCTCCTGACCAAATATGAAGAAATCCGAAAATTCAGTTCGTTGAGTTCTCGATATTTACAGACATCCGCTCTTAAAGCGGTGACGCTGCTAAAAGTCAACTTCAATCTGTCAATATGGATCTGTTCCTCAAGTGTATATATCTCTATAAACCATGAATTTTAGGGTGGAGAATCTTTTATTTGGAGCGTTTCGTATTCACGAGTTGGCACCATTTTTAGTATTCCTTTAAAAAGCCAAAAAGACATATTTATATCAGTGTAAACCTAAACTTGATAAAGGTCCAGGTTTTGTTAAGAATATTCCACTAGTGCTGTAAGAGTAAAATAAGTGTCTTGCGCAGCAAATGGCCAGGATGGAAATGGATTGCAACTTGAAAAAAATTGGGCCAATTTTGTCACCTTGCGTCTTGGAAACTTCGCTATGAACTCGTGTCGCAGTAAAACGTGCAGTTTACTCCAATAGTTCTTAGTTGATAATATGATTATTATCAAGAGAGCATAAAGTAGCTTTATGCTCTCTTGTTATTATACATTTTGCTCGCCATCTCTATTCTCAATGGCTGAGAGCACACAGCTAATTCACGCTGACATCGAATTGTGACGTCATATCTACAGACAGTGGGACTTATGCATGCAGATATGTCGTCATATCTACAGACAGTCAGATTTTTACACGCAGAGGTGACGTCATGCGTACCACGCCTCTGTTTGTGTTAAACCTCGGCCTTGATAATTCTCGCTCGGCGAAAACCGAATCCAATAATTGTTAATTATAAGAGCATTTTACGCTAAAATGGCCAAATCTACCGTAACTATAACGGCAGATAAAAAGTAAAAACATCAAACATAACCAAGATCATATTTACTCGATATCGAATGTTCTTACGAAGGTAGGCTTAAGCTACATCAGAATAAAATACGAAACGAAAATTACACTTACTCGACTTCAAAACACAACACAGCCAAAACTAGCATTAACTACATATGGTTTGGCTAAATGTATTGTCCAATTCATGACATTATTATTTCAGAGTCAGCATACTTTTCATTGTAAAGTTTACAATGAAAATATACTGACTCTATCACATTCCAATATCTTGCCAAGTGCCCATGCGGTAACTCCTTATTTCAATAACTGAAATGTTTGTGCAAGCACTCCTTCGCCCAGTTAGCTATTGTAGACTTTAGATTTAGGCAAGGACAACTCCTCGCTGTTTACGCAGGGGCTATACGGCGTACACTGAGTTGTTCGGCGTTCCATAACTGTTAGTGCAAACGTATATTCACTTGACAGCTCCTGCTTGACAGATATATTAGCGTGTCTCCTTTCCGGCGTGCCTGCCTCGCCCCCAGGTTCGCGCAGCCATTATCCGTTCGCTAATGTTTTTTCGTTTCTCGCTCGACGGACTAAGCTGGAAAAGAGAGACTGCTCGTAGTCTAGTAATTAGTCAATTCCTAGGTGGCGCAGACAACAGAGCCGAGCGACTCTCGTCTGGTCGGTTTTTATTTTTATTTTTATTTTTTTGTTTTTTCCGAACTGAAAATTACTGTTTTTTTTTTGTTTGTTTGCGTTCGACAAAAGTCGTCACTTAATTTCCATTAAAAAAAAAAACAGTATTGTGTTACCGCTCACTCGTTCCATCACTGAGCCGTAAACTAAAAAAATGACGTAATGCTTTGTTGCGAATGCGTTTCGTAACTGAGAACAACGTGAATCCAGTGATAACAATAACTAATTTGCCTATAAACGAATATAAACATCAATAAGCTAAAAGATCTTTCGCATTTGGAGTGTTTTATGGGTAGTTTCTCGGTGTTGATCACCAAATGACGTAAAACAAAAGATTCAAAAGACACTGAACAATACCCACACCACAACACAAAAGCTAACCAACAATGGCTTCCGCAACACCAAGAAACACCCCTTTTATGCAACATTAAAATCGATCTAAAAGGACTTTTCAACTGAGGCACGCGTTTTGATACTTTTAGTATGTGTTCCGCGATGGTCTTGTTTGGTCAGTCGGAGGCCCGAGTTCAAGTCTCGCTCAGGGCATTTTTTTTCTTTTCTTTTTTCTTCGGACTGGACATTATGAAAGCGATGTACTTTTTTTGGTGTGTGTGTGTGCGTGTTCGTCAAAAATTAAAAAAAAAAATTTCGAACCGTTTCAGTGTGAAAACATAATGCACCTGTCACTGGTTTTAACGATGTATTGCTTCCGGTTTATGAAGGTTTTTAATGTGTCACGCAATTCGTCACACCATTTCAGATAAGCCGTGAAAATAATCAAAATTGAACCAGTTGGAAGTTATTTTTGCATTATAAATGCTTATAAGCTGATTTAATGGAATTTATAGCGAATACAATATTTTTTATTTTATTTTTGGTGTAAATTAAGACTTTCAATTATTGGCCGCCATGTTGGTGCAGCAAGATGGCCGCTCCATACATTTCTTACTAAAAATGTCTAATACTCGTTCGCCTATAACTCCTAAATGCTCTTGTGCTTCAACATTTGTCCCAGACATGTAGTTTTAAACTCTCTACAATTCCATAAACATTTTGGATTCAAAATCCGTTGTTTAAGGCTTCGGAATTTTGATATGACGTAAATGAAAAACCTCAATTGGAAACGTAAGAGAATCTGCTGAATTTATTTGTTATGAATGTCCATCGTTTCTTAGCTTTTTATTTCCCAGGGATATATTAAACAAATGTTGATTATCCTTTTATTTTTGGCAAAAATGTCTTGCAAATACTTGGAAATTCTTGATTTCTTCGCTCTGTTTAATATTCCGTAAAATGCGTTACTTTGCTTCAGATCAATTCAATCAAATTTGTATTGTTTTTGCTTCGGTTTTGTATTGAAATTCATTATTCCTTTGTTCTGGTTTTGCATTCATTGTTCTATATCCTAAAAATGACATCGAACTTCGCTGACCTATTTGCTTTGCTGTTTTAATACAATAGGTTCTTGTTGAGTTGTGCCCAGACACAGCGAATGGCAATGTGGCCTCCACGATTAACCTGATAAAAACGACATTCGAAATCAATGGAGAAATCCTTCTTCAAAAATATGACCCAGTATGTGGGGCATTTTCCTCATTTGGTAGGGGCTTAGCCGGAAAATATGTCCCCAGTATGTGGGGCATTTTCCTCGTTTGGTTTTGCTCTGTGGCTAATGTCCCATGTTTCCCCGGGGTGGGGGGAGGGGGTGGGGTTTTCCATTGACAGGTGCATAAGCTTACCGCAAAATTGCATTGCGCGTTAGCATTTCTTATTCACGGGTTGGCTCTTAGGAGCCATTGATTTTCTATCTATCTGATTTTGTGTCTACAGTGATCTTGCCTACAGATTTTCCGAGAATTGTACGAATGCACCCAAGTTATGTTACAAAGACAAGATGCATACTCCGCTTCATGAACACGAGCTACAACAAGTTGATCCATTGACCGTGTACGGGGCTTTTGAAGGAAGTTGGAAATGCGACAACTGCAATGGAGAGAACAATGCAACCTCGTATTTCTTTCACTGCAGTCCATGTTCCTTTAAACTGTGCTATTCATGTGTGCACACAAATAGAAGCGAAAACTCCTTGGCGCATCAGCATCAGCTGTTTTATTTAGAAACAAGCAAACTGCATTATCAAAATCAAAATGGGGTTTGGAGGTGTGCTGTTTGCAAGAAGACAAGTAATGTTCTAAGAGAAACATTCTCTTATCATTGCGCTTCCTGTGATGACTTTGATATATGTCGCAGCTGTTTTGAGCCCAGACAACATCCAATCCACGTTCATGTTCTACAGCTGGTGGACACCTCACTTGTCTACAGACAGTCGGGAGGTTCTTGGGTGTGTGACATTTGCAATCATCAAAGCAGACCATATGAAAAGTATGTGTTGGCTTTCATGTTTTGTCCCAAATAATAATAACAATAATAATAATAATAATAATAATAATAATAATGATAATGATAATGATAATGATGATAATAATAATAATAATAATAATAATAATAATAATAATAATAAAAAGATAAAAACTGCTAGAATGTGGGGACTAAAAACCGGAAGTATATCAGTTGTCAGTGGTGCACTGGGAGTAATCAACTGAAAAGGGACCGGAGAGCTGTACCCCAAAAATACCTGGACGAATCGTCCAAATCGATCAAAAAAATCACACTTCTTGGGACTGCGAAGGGTTCTATCAATTAAATGACATAAATATAATAAACAATCTCTTTGTCCTGAATTATAATTGCTAACTGATTTTGATTTGGACTTTTTTAGATTCTCCCACCATTGTGCAGAATGTGAGTTTGATGTCTGTCTCAGTTGTTTTAATCCACAAACTACTCCACTTCATAACCACCCTCTGTACAAGGCAAACTCGCATGTGTATGCAAAGTTTAATGGAGGATGGAGATGTGACCACTGTACGTCAGTTCATAACAATCCATTGGATCATTATCCTTGGCATTGTCCAGCTTGTGAATTTGACTTATGTCAGAACTGTATGGGAGGAATTATTGAAGGTAAGATTTAATGCCATCAAAGAAACAACAAAATGTAGTGTCGACTGAGTTAATCAATAAGTAAATTGTCCACCACAATGAGATTTAGAAGCTGAGGCGAGGTGTCAAGTTCCTATTTTTTCCGATTCTTCTGAGGTCTCCCAAAATCCTATTTTTTTAGGGAAACCTCCTATTTCTTCTATTTTTGTATTGATTGTTTAAAATCATGATTCAGTAACCTAAAATAGAGTGTTTTCATGCAACTGAAAAATGCCATTTTGTACTTTAAAATGCAGGAAAAGGTGTCTCCACTTATAACAGGCTTTGTGGTTACAAATGTGGTTATTTATGTATTTTAATTATTTATGTGTTTCAAATCAGCAGCAGACCAAGCTGCCTTTCACCCGCACTCTGTGAAGTTGGCAGAAACAGGAGTTTCCAAACTCAAGCAGGTACAACATGTTTTAATACTTGAGTCACCTGAACTGTAGCCTGTGTCGCAGCAGACGGAATCAACCGCTGGTAAAGTAATTACCGGCACTTTGTGGCAAAGAAAAAAAACGTCTTGGGACAGACAAAAGTTACTGTTTCTTCTGAAAACTGTAAAAAACAGGCTCAAATAAGTGTGTATAAAAATTGCACATTCTTCTGCATAACACTCGTTGGGGCAAAGCAATGTGAATGACCCAATAATTGCTGCATTGGAGACTAATTTTTATTTGGTTGGCTAATTTCCTTCCTTTTTTTAAGCCCCTGGATTTAGTTTTAACCGCAGACGGGAAGAAATTTCATGGTTTACGAGGGATCGACTGTTAGAGCGAATCAGGGGAGGATGTAGCTGTGCCATCCGTATTAAATGTTGCTTAACCAGAAGACACTGATGACAATTCAAAGTGTATTATTTGCAAGGAGCAGCCCAAGAATGCAACCGTTATTCATGGTGACACAGAGCACTGTTGCTGTTGCTGGGAATGCGCACAGGTGTTGAGGATAAGGGGCCAATTTGCAAGGCCCTATTGAACATGTCATCAGACAGTTTAATGCTTGAAGTAGAGTGACCATGCTGTGAAAATACATGTAACATGTGTAAGACAATTTGGTATATAACACTGGTATTTGGCAGACTATGTACTTTTGACATTTTACAGTTCCAATGGTAGTGACTAGCACTGTACATAGAAATATGGTGGCTATAGGTCAGCAGGTTTTATTAAACTATTTCAAAAAACAAGGAAAAAAAAACAGATTTTACAATGTTCATTGCAGGAAAGGACTGTTCAGTAGTTGAATGGTCAATAATATTTTAAAGACTCAAAAGTTAGAAGTCTCCCTCTCTCTTCTTCCAGTTGAAGGTGAGTGAGGTTGTCTGTGATTTGCATGGTCACACCATAAACAGGATTTTTTCCAGTCTAAAAGATTAGAACTGATTTTCACTGTTCAATACATGTAGCTTTCATTTGAATTGTCAGGGGTCAGGATTTCAATCCCAAACTCAAACGTTTAATAGAACCACATAGAATGCTCATGCAATAGCTTTTATTTGAATGGCCATACCAGAATTTTATCCCCACTTAAAAGTTAGAACCACTTTGTACAGAATAATAAACAGCATCACCCAGAAAAGTACTGCTAGACGGCCTTAAAATGTGCCACTCAATGGAATGCAAAACTTGTGGCACTCCGTCCACTTCTGGTACTAACTTTTACTTATGCTTATCAGTTTGTTAAATTTAAGTTTTCCATTCTCAATAAACTAATTAGTATTTTTGCTGGTTAACTTTGAGACTAAAAATGTCTTGTTTTAGTCCTCAGGGTTTTTTTTGGTGGTGGTGGTAGACGGGGCGGGGGTCATGGTATTTTGCCCACGGTGGTGGGATATGGAATGAGGGGGGGCCAGGAAGAAAACACACCAAATAATAGGGGGGGAGGGGGGCTTCCAAAAATTGCAAGGGGAAAATTCTGAAATCAACATAGCCTCCCCTCTACATAAATTATGAACCCTCCCCTATGAAATTTGGTTGCTTTGTACAACTTCACTTACTAAAAGTGATTTTAAAATCTATGAAATTATCGCCTGTAATAAGGAAGCTACTATGTTTAAGATGTACTTTGGGCAACAAATTTCGCTTGAGATAGTTTCAATCATTTCATGTTGTTCACATCGGCGTAAAGAGAAAAAGGTCAACACGACACTTGACCTTTTCGTTTGCGATCAGTTATCACCTGCTCAAGAATTGATTTTTATCAGGATATAGAGCAACAAAAGCTCATTAGAACACTAGATTTTGTTTCCAAACAAGGAATTTTGTTTGCCACACAGCAAGAAAATGAAAGAAAAGGGTATACGCAATAAGCTAAATTTATTTGAAATGTGTTTACTTGTGTCATAGGGAACCCACACTCTTATTTATTATATTATTATTAACAGCCGCGTGACATCATTCAAAACCGCATAAAATAAAGCATTATGAAATTAACGGTCAAAGCGCCGACACGAACATCATTTTCGCATCGCAGAACGACGTCCATTTCACTTCGCTCCGCAGCAGATTCAAGAAAACAACAGGCAAGTTTATAAATCTCATTTAATGTCCATTTGCAGTTTACAAATAAGAGTGTGGGTTCCCTATGCTTGTGTTTCGTGAGCCACTATCTCAACTTTTGAAGAAAATTCATGAAAATTGCTTGTGGGTTTACTTCTCTCAACAGGTGGCTTTTCAATTACCCAAGCTAAATTTTCGATATGTTGCAGTACAGTAACATAGCTTTCTGCTAGGATAACTTTCATTGAAAAATTCGATGTACCAGGACAAGATTTATGCCAGAGAAGTTTCCTCATTTTCAAATGTTTACCAAAGTGCTGAAAGTAGGAATGTTCGGGCTTTCAAAAAGACATGTAAAAATGTATCTTCTTCCAATATTTTTACATCACTATGCTTTCAAAGGGTTACTCTACTTAAATGCAAAGAATCATTTCCAGACGTTGAGGCGTCTTTAAATTTCTTCCCGAGCGATTTAAATATGCAGCAAATCTCGACTAAATTTAATGGCGGCTGCGATCTGAACACGCATTTTAGTTTTTGGCGGATTTATCGAAAACGAAAAGTCTTTGGAAAGTTTGAATGTAATTTTCGTAAATAGGTCACCGAAGGGTTTCTCCTGACCAAATATGAAGAAATCCGAAAATTCAGTTCGTTGAGTTCTCGATATTTACAGGCATCCGCTCTTAAAGCGGTGACGCTGCTAAAAGTCAACTTCAATCTGTCAATATGGATCTGTTCCTCAAGTGTATATATCTCTATAAACCATGAATTTTAGGGTGGAGAATCTTTTATTTGGAGCGTTTCGTATTCACGAGTTGGCACCATTTTTAGTATTCCTTTAAAAAGCCAAAAAGACATATTTATATCAGTGTAAACCTAAACTTGATAATGGTCCAGGTTTTGTTAAGAATATTCCACTAGTGCTGTAAGAGTAAAATAAGTGTCTTGCGCAGCAAATGGCCAGGATGGAAATGGATTGCAACTTGAAAAAAATTGGGCCAATTTTGTCACCTTGCGTCTTGGAAACTTCGCTATGAACTCGTGTCGCAGTAAAACGTGCAGTTTACTCCAATAGTTCTTAGTTGATAATATGATTATTATCAAGAGAGCATAAAGTAGCTTTATGCTCTCTTGTTATTATACATTTTGCTCGCCATCTCTATTCTCAATGGCTGAGAGCACACAGCTAATTCACGCTGACATCGAATTGTGACGTCATATCTACAGACAGTGGGACTTATGCATGCAGATATGTCGTCATATCTACAGACAGTCAGATTTTTACACGCAGAGGTGACGTCATGCGTACCACGCCTCTGTTTGTGTTAAACCTCGGCCTTGATAATTCTCGCTCGGCGAAAACCGAATCCAATAATTGTTAATTATAAGAGCATTTTACGCTAAAATGGCCAAATCTACCGTAACTATAACGGCAGATAAAAAGTAAAAACATCAAACATAACCAAGATCATATTTACTCGATATCGAATGTTCTTACGAAGGTAGGCTTAAGCTACATCAGAATAAAATACGAAACGAAAATTACACTTACTCGACTTCAAAACACAACACAGCCAAAACTAGCATTAACTGCATATGGTTTGGCTAAATGTATTGTCCAATTCATGACATTATTATTTCAGAGTCAGCATACTTTTCATTGTAAAGTTTACAATGAAAATATACTGACTCTATCACATTCCAATATCTTGCCAAGTGCCCATGCGGTAACTCCTTATTTCAATAACTGAAATGTTTGTGCAAGCACTCCTTCGCCCAGTTAGCTATTGTAGACTTTAGATTTAGGCAAGGACAACTCCTCGCTGTTTACGCAGGGGCTATACGGCGTACACTGAGTTGTTCGGCGTTCCATAACTGTTAGTGCAAACGTATATTCACTTGACAGCTCCTGCTTGACAGATATATTAGCGTGTCTCCTTTCCGGCGTGCCTGCCTCGCCCCCAGGTTCGCGCAGCCATTATCCGTTCGCTAATGTTTTTTCGTTTCTCGCTCGACGGACTAAGCTGGAAAAGAGAGACTGCTCGTAGTCTAGTAATTAGTCAATTCCTAGGTGGCGCAGACAACAGAGCCGAGCGACTCTCGTCTGGTCGGTTTTTATTTTTATTTTTATTTTTTTGTTTTTTCCGAACTGAAAATTACTGTTTTTTTTTTGTTTGTTTGCGTTCGACAAAAGTCGTCACTTAATTTCCATTAAAAAAAAAAACAATATTGTGTTACCGCTCACTCGTTCCATCACTGAGCCGTAAACTAAAAAAATGACGTAATGCTTTGTTGCGAATGCGTTTCGTAACTGAGAACAACGTGAATCCAGTGATAACAATAACTAATTTGCCTATAAACGAATATAAACATCAATAAGCTAAAAGATCTTTCGCATTTGGAGTGTTTTATGGGTAGTTTCTCGGTGTTGATCACCAAATGACGTAAAACAAAAGATTCAAAAGACACTGAACAATACCCACACCACAACACAAAAGCTAACCAACAATGGCTTCCGCAACACCAAGAAACACCCCTTTTATGCAACATTAAAATCGATCTAAAAGGACTTTTCAACTGAGGCACGCGTTTTGATACTTTTAGTATGTGTTCCGCGATGGTCTTGTTTGGTCAGTCGGAGGCCCGAGTTCAAGTCTCGCTCAGGGCATTTTTTTTCTTTTCTTTTTTCTTCGGACTGGACATTATGAAAGCGATGTACTTTTTTTGGTGTGTGTGTGTGCGTGTTCGTCAAAAATTAAAAAAAAAAATTTCGAACCGTTTCAGTGTGAAAACATAATGCACCTGTCACTGGTTTTAACGATGTATTGCTTCCGGTTTATGAAGGTTTTTAATGTGTCACGCAATTCGTCACACCATTTCAGATAAGCCGTGAAAATAATCAAAATTGAACCAGTTGGAAGTTATTTTTGCATTATAAATGCTTATAAGCTGATTTAATGGAATTTATAGCGAATACAATATTTTTTATTTTATTTTTGGTGTAAATTAAGACTTTCAATTATTGGCCGCCATGTTGGTGCAGCAAGATGGCCGCTCCATACATTTCTTACTAAAAATGTCTAATACTCGTTCGCCTATAACTCCTAAATGCTCTTGTGCTTCAACATTTGTCCCAGACATGTAGTTTTAAACTCTCTACAATTCCATAAACATTTTGGATTCAAAATCCGTTGTTTAAGGCTTCGGAATTTTGATATGACGTAAATGAAAAACCTCAATTGGAAACGTAAGAGAATCTGCTGAATTTATTTGTTATGAATGTCCATCGTTTCTTAGCTTTTTATTTCCCAGGGATATATTAAACAAATGTTGATTATCCTTTTATTTTTGGCAAAAATGTCTTGCAAATACTTGGAAATTCTTGATTTCTTCGCTCTGTTTAATATTCCGTAAAATGCGTTACTTTGCTTCAGATCAATTCAATCAAATTTGTATTGTTTTTGCTTCGGTTTTGTATTGAAATTCATTATTCCTTTGTTCTGGTTTTGCATTCATTGTTCTATATCCTAAAAATGACATCGAACTTCGCTGACCTATTTGCTTTGCTGTTTTAATACAATAGGTTCTTGTTGAGTTGTGCCCAGACACAGCGAATGGCAATGTGGCCTCCACGATTAACCTGATAAAAACGACATTCGAAATCAATGGAGAAATCCTTCTTCAAAAATATGACCCAGTATGTGGGGCATTTTCCTCATTTGGTAGGGGCTTAGCCGGAAAATATGTCCCCAGTATGTGGGGCATTTTCCTCGTTTGGTTTTGCTCTGTGGCTAATGTCCCATGTTTCCCCGGGGTGGGGGGAGGGGGTGGGGTTTTCCATTGACAGGTGCATAAGCTTACCGCAATATTGCATTGCGCGTTAGCATTTCTTATTCACGGGTTGGCTCTTAGGAGCCATTGATTTTCTATCTATCTGATTTTGTGTCTACAGTGATCTTGCCTACAGATTTTCCGAGAATTGTACGAATGCACCCAAGTTATGTTACAAAGACAAGATGCATACTCCGCTTCATGAACACGAGCTACAACAAGTTGATCCATTGACCGTGTACGGGGCTTTTGAAGGAAGTTGGAAATGCGACAACTGCAATGGAGAGAACAATGCAACCTCGTATTTCTTTCACTGCAGTCCATGTTCCTTTAAACTGTGCTATTCATGTGTGCACACAAATAGAAACGAAAACTCCTTGGCGCATCAGCATCAGCTGTTTTATTTAGAAACAAGCAAACTGCATTATCAAAATCAAAATGGGGTTTGGAGGTGTGCTGTTTGCAAGAAGACAAGTAATGTTCTAAGAGAAACATTCTCCTATCATTGCGCTTCCTGTGATGACTTTGATATATGTCGCAGCTGTTTTGAGCCCAGACAACATCCAATCCACGTTCATGTTCTACAGCTGGTGGACACCTCACTTGTCTACAGACAGTCGGGAGGTTCTTGGGTGTGTGACATTTGCAATCATCAAAGCAGACCATATGAAAAGTATGTGTTGGCTTTCATGTTTTGTCCCAAATAATAATAACAATAATAATAATAATAATAATAATAATAATAATAATAATAATAATAATAATAATGATAATGATAATGATAATGATGATAATAATAATAATAATAATAATAATAATAATAATAATAAAAAGATAAAAACTGCTAGAATGTGGGGACTAAAAACCGAAAGTATATCAGTTGTCAGTGGTGCACTGGGAGTAATCAACTGAAAAAGGACCGGAGAGCTGTACCCCAAAAATACCTGGATCAATCGTCCAAATCGATCAAAAAAATCACACTTCTTGGGACTGCGAAGGGTTCTATCAATTAAATGACATAAATATAATAAACAATCTCTTTGTCCTGAATTATAATTGCTAACTGATTTTGATTTGGACTTTTTTAGATTCTCCCACCATTGTGCAGAATGTGAGTTTGATGTCTGTCTCAGTTGTTTTAATCCACAAACTACTCCACTTCATAACCACCCTCTGTACAAGGCAAACTCGCATGTGTATGCAAAGTTTAATGGAGGATGGAGATGTGACCACTGTACGTCAGTTCATAACAATCCACTGGATCATAATCCTTGGCATTGTCCAGCATGTGAATATGACTTATGTCAGAACTGTATGGGAGGCATTACTGAAGGTAAGATTTAATGCCATTAAAGAAACAACAAAATGTAGTGTCGACTGAGTTAATTAATAAGTAAATTGTCTACCATAATGAGATTTAGATGCTGAGGCGAGGTGTTAAGTTCCTATTTTTTCCGATTTTTCTGAGGTCTCCCAAAATCCTATTTTTTTGTAGGGAAACCTCCTATTTCTTCTATTTTTTGTATTGATTGTTTAAAATCATGATTCAGTAACCTAAAATAGAGTGTTTTCATGCAACTGAAAAATGCCATTTTGTACTTCAAAATGCAGGAAAAGGTATTTCCACTTATAACAGGCTTTGTGGTTACAAATGTGGTTATTTATGTGAAATTGGCAGAAACAGTAGTTTCCAAGCTCAAGCAGGTACAACATGTTTTAATACTTTAGTAGACTGTGTCGCAGCAGACGGAATCAACCGCTGGTAAAGTAATTACCGGCACTTTGTGGCAAAGAAAAAAAGTCTTGGGACAGACAAAAGTTACTGTTTCTTCTGAAAACTGTAAAAAACAGGCTCAAATAAGTGTGTATAAAAATTGCACATTCTTCTGCATAACACTCTTTTACCATGCAATATGCATAACCATGCAATATGCATAACCATGCAATATGCATAACCATGCAATACATAACCATGCAATATGCTCTTTATTTTCTCTGTCTCTGATTTTTGGAGCTTGCGGTCTAGGTTCAAATTTTTAAACTTCGGTGTTTCTGCAACCTAAGATCTGACCATTGTCTAACACTTCTTGTCTCCTGGTATGTAGCCTTTATTTCGATGCCTCATAGCACCTCCCCCAGGGGCGGATCCGGGGGGGGGGAGTGGATTAGGTGGCTAGCCACCCCCCTCTAGACCAGTGGCAGGGTTTCATTAAGGTTACAGTGTACCTTCGGGGGTGTCTCCAGTATAACAGCTCTAGCGTCTTAAGATTACACTTAATATACCTAAACCCGGATATCAAATTAAAGCTTATAGATCTGGCTATCTAAATATGGGAACCATTTGCAAATAAAATGAATCGTCGAATTTTTTACGACGTCTAAATTCGAACGTCCGAATCAGCTTTAAAACGCTATAACTCAAAGCGATTATTATATTTTGCTAATTTGATTTGTTCTCGGGTTTCCGAACACGAAGCGCTAAAAAACCGTGTCGGCGATTTCCCATATTCAATTGCAGTGAAAAGTTGCAGAATATTTTCGAAAAGGGGAGAAAAAAAATTAGAATGATCGCACGGAAATGGCTCTTGACGAAAAAGTTTTCGCAATTAAGAAATTCGCCGAGAGGTTTTTGTTGATTATATGTTAGCCTAGCTTCTGTCCAAATTTAAGGAAAATCGAACAAATTCCCTTTGAGTTGTAGCTCTTTAAAGTGTCCCCAAGAAGCGAAAAATTAACTTTGAGAAAACAGCGCTTAAAAAAACATATCGCTTAATAAACAAACTCCGCCCACAAAAGTTATACCGTCATTTCTCCGTCAATTTTCACTATTTTTCGATAATTTTTTTTTGGATGAAAGTTCATTCTGTAAACTTTATTTTAACGCCAAAAAAAAATTTTCAATAAATTTTCGATCTGAAGGTACACTGTAACCTTAAGGAACTATAATAACGGTAAAACCACAGCGACAAACCAATGAAGACAGAGTACCGGATCTATCCTAGACCTGGATCAGTAAAATCTTGAAATAGTAATGGTAAAAACGGCAAACTGATCCTTACGGCAAGAAGAAAAGATAGAGACAGAAGTGAAATAGAAAAATAATAAACAGTAGAATATATTTGCCCGATATTTCGGTTTGCAAAACAAACATTCTACGGGGGCTAGAAAACAAAAATGAAAAGCCGGTTTCATTTTTGTTTTCTAGCCCCCGTACAATGTTTGTTTTGCAAACCGAAATATCGGGCAAATATATTCTACTGTTTATTATTTTTCTATTTCACTTCTGTCTCTATCTTTTCTTCTTGCCGTAAGGATCAGTTTGCCGTTTTTACCATTACTGTTTCATTAAGGGCCGGCAACTGGCAAAACACGATTTTGCCCGGCTGCTTTGAACATCTAAACTTTATTTTTTCGCTAACAACTTAAATAATTTACCAACTTGACCTTTTTGATGTGTGTTCTAAAAAATAAAGCATATTTCAACTTAAAAAACAACGAAGTTATTGCATATTTACCTCCCGTTGTTCCCGGTACAGAAGAAACGTGACAAACAATTGAAATCGCCCCAAAATGCATTTCCATCTTAGTGTTCTGCATTATGTTCTGCCGATGTCACTGAGTTGCAAACAAGTTCCACGTGTGTTATGGCGGCAGAAAAATTGTCAGAATGGTCGATTAAACAAAATTTTTGTATTCAACTTGATACCTTTATGTCCGCGACTACAGATATCTGTATTCATTTGATTAAACAAACAAAATACAATATTTGAAGCAACAGTAAGATGCTTAAGTTCGTGCTTTAAAATGCAGGAAAATGCATTTCCGGGAGACTAAAATTTAAAAATTTTGTTGGGGGGGGGGGGCATGCCCCCGGACCCCCCTAGAGGGGAAGGGCCTTCGGCCCTTCCAATCATGTGCCTACCTGCTCAAACTCATTGGTCTCGTGTTCAAAATCTTAATCACGGGACCCTGCATCGGTTTTAACAGTTTTCTTTTAAATTGCAACAATTAAAAAAAATAGACTTAGGCATATACCTGTAGCCACCACCCATATAAAAATCCTGGATCCGCCCCTGCTCCCCTGACTTGTTGGGGCAAAGCAATGTGAATGACCCAATAATTGCTACATTGGAGACTAATTTTTATCTGGTTGGCTATATTCCTTTCTTTTTTAAGCCCCTGGATTTAGTTTTAACCGCAGACCGGAAGAAAACCCATGGCCGAGGGATCAACTGTCAGCTGAATCAGTGGAAGATGTAGCTGTGCCACCCGCATTAACAACAGAGAGAGGCAATGCTGTTGCTTATCCAGAAGACACTGATGACAGTTCAAAGTGTGTTATTTGCAAGGAGCAGCCCAAGAATGCAACCGTTATTCATGGTGATACAGGGCACTGTTGCTGTTGCTGGGAATGCGCACAGGTGTTGAGGATAAGGGGGGACCCTTGCCCAATTTGCAGGGCCCCCATTGAACATGTCATCAGACAGTTTAATTCTTGAAGTAGAGTGACCATGCTGTGAAAATACATGTAACATGTGTAAGACAATTTGGTATATAACACTGGTATTTGGCAGACTATGTATTCTTAACATTTTACAGTTGCAAAATTTTTTGGTAGTGACTAGCACTGTACATAGAAATATGGTGGCTATAGGTCAGCAGGTTTTTTTAAACTATTTCAAATAACAAGAAAAAAAAAACAGATTTTACAATGCTCAGTGCAGGAAAGGACTGTGCAGTAGTTGAGTGGTCAATAATATTTTAAGGACTCGAAAGTTAGAAGTCTCCCTCTCTCTTCTTCCAGTTGAAGGTGTATGAGGTTGTCTGTGATTTGCATGGTCACACCATAAACAGGATTTTTTCCAGTCTAAAAGATTAGAACTGAGTTTCACTGTTCAATACATGTAGCTTTCCTAGAACCACATAGAATGCTCATGAAATAGCTTTTATTTGAATGGCCATACCAGAATTTTATCCCCACTTAAAAGTTAGAACCACCTTGTACAGAATAATAAACAACACAAAGGAAAAGTACTGCTCAGTAGCTTCCATTTAATTTAAATGGTCACACTTTAGGATTCCACATACACGTGCAAAAGTTAGAAACACCTTGTACAGAATAACAAACAGTACCATAGGAAAGTACTACTTTAGGATTTCTGATCCACAGACTCAAAAGTTAGAACCACTTTGTACAGCATAATTGTAATGAACTGAGAGTTTGTATATCAAAATAGAAGCAGAATCACCGAGAACTCAACACAATTTAATCAACGTGTCCGCAAGCACATGGCAAGAAGCACGTAATGCACATGCGTGAAGCGCATAAAGATTCAAGAGATATGACAAATGCCCCCTCTTGCAAGCAAAGGAAAAGAAAAACGTTGAACCCGATAAAAATACAATGTAATGAACTAACAGGAACAAGTCTTAAAGTCACGTGAACAGTTTCCACTTATTTTTTTTCTAAAGACTAGTAGAACCTCTGAGGCGGTTTACGCTCTCTGAGAGGACATCTCCGCTCCGAATGCTCAGACGTTGATGCTTGAAGCTCTGAATCTCGCACAGATGTGTCCTGCAGTGTAAAAGAAGCACTGATCAACCAGGCTATCCATGGCTGGAGTGTCAAGTACGGGCGTAGCCTCTTTAGGCTGCAAAAAGGTTGGTGTTGTAACAGGCCTTTCCCCTATTGCTGGGGTCAACCCTTCAGTTTGCTCAGGTAGCTGGGGTTCACGAACTAACTCTGACCTAAGTGTGGAAGGTATAAATCGTGGACGTACATGTAATTGTTCTTGATCTCAAAATTCCGGGGACTGACTGTTCCAACAATGGTTCCTGGAATCCATTTGGCTCCTTTGCCAAAATTACACACAAAAACTGCTTGGTTTGGTGTAAACTGAGGTTGGTTATCAAGGTTGTCTTGAAAAACCCTAACTTCCTGTTTTGAACTTTTGGCTCTTAGTGCACTGAATCGTATTCTAGGCTGTCCGTTCATAAGTAATTCGGAGGGTGACTTTCCTAATGCGGTAGGTGTAGCCCTGTAAGTCAACAAAAACCTGTCTAATTTTGTTTGCACAGACTCGCCTGTATCTCCGATCTTTCCCAGTTTATCCTTAAATTCACCCACATAGCACATAATATGCACATAATTAACTCGATGAACGCTGGATATAATTTCAGCTCGGGAAAAAGCAACATTTTAGGACGAATTTGTACGGCCAAGAAGGTACAGAGCTTCTAGTTGGGTTGAAACTTGAAGAATTTTCAGTCACTTTTGTTTACAGTACTTTTTATTAAGTCGAAGTATTATTCTAAATAAAAGTTGTACATGATTATACAATTGTAGAAAAAAAAACCAACAACAACAATCGAACAAACAAACATTGGTGTATGGCGCAACCTAGAACTCTAGAAAGAACATGTGTATATTAATCTTTACAAAATTGTAATTAATTAGTAATTACGTTACTTTTACAACCACAAAGGAGACAATTAGGTATTTATATTTTTCTTAAGCATCTCCTTATTATCTATTTCTGTTTTGTTCCTTTTTCGGCCTAGAACTCTCTTTTCTTCTAAGGATAATCGAGCTCTCGAGCTCGCCCGAAAATCGCCAGCCTCGAGAGGCGACGCACACACGGGTGTTTCGTTCGCTCGACTTTCCCTGATTGAAAAGAAAAATTACGAGTATTAACTCTAAGAACTATCTTGAAGCACAACATGCAGAATCAAACGTGTTGGGTGCCATAATAAATTGAAGTTGTAAACAACTGATTGAAACTTGTTGATAGAATGCAAGCAGTCCTTTAAATGCTCGAGTGAGAAGCGAAACATGAGCGCGCATGAGATGAATCGCCTTCCTCGCTGAATCTCGACACTCCTCACTCGAACACTTTGAAGGAAAAAAAGGGACTGGTGGTAGCCTACATTGTTTTTTTAAATAAAAATATATAAATTTCGGTTCCTGTCAGCTTGTTTTATTTGATCCTCTCTTCTCTGATCGGTGAAGCCCAAACATCTCCAAACATCTTGCTAATGCTTCTGTCGAATGTGCGAAGTATTTGGCGTTTAATGGAGACATGTAATGTAGTTCTAACTTTTGAATCTGGACAAACTACTGATATCCTATGGCGTGACCATTCAAATGAAACCTATTTGGCAGTACTTTTGCATGGTACTATTTGTTTTTCAATATTTTACAAAATGAAATTTTCTTCTTGAATTTAGAGATTTGTCACTTCGAATTTAAAGGGTTAAAATTTGTGGTTTGGTACCACTGAGAGTGTTTGAATCGATAATGACCACTGTCAGAGCTATTCTGGATGTTTCTTGGTGTTGCGGAAGCCATTGTTGGTTAGCTTTTGTGTTGTGGTGTGGGTATTGTTCAGTGTCTTTTGAATCTTTTGTTTTACGTCATTTGGTGATCACACCATCCGCAACACCAAGAAACTACCTAATATATATTTTTTCAGTTTCAGTGTCAGTTTCAGTTTATTAAGTGTCAATAGGAGACCCTTATCCGACACTGGGGTGGTCAGCGGTATAGTTATTTACACATGTCTTTTGAATCTTTTGTTTTACGTCATTTGGCGATGACACATCCGCAACACCAAGAAACTACCTATTTCTGATACCTTTTTAGACTACGAGTAGTCCCTCCTTTTTCCTCAGAGATAGTAGAGCGAGCGAAACGCGTGCGCGCGTGAAAATCACCCCACACGAGAAAGGCGACACGCGCGCTCGCGTTTCGCTCGCTTTACTATCCCTGAGGGAAAAG
Organism: Cladopsammia gracilis; assembly: GCA_022457155.1. Taxonomy (NCBI): domain Eukaryota; kingdom Metazoa; phylum Cnidaria; class Anthozoa; order Scleractinia; family Dendrophylliidae; genus Cladopsammia; species Cladopsammia gracilis. The sequence continues at coordinate 40,809 of JAJGOT010000990.1, read as the reverse complement.
GAGGGATTACTCGTAGTCTAATACCTTTTAGGGTATTAAGTCAGAATGTTATGCTGACAGTAACAACTTTGTGGAAAATCATGAAAATGAGCCGCACCCACTAAACGGATTTTTTATACCTTTATAAAGGCTGGTTTTCACTGGCGACGGAGTCGGAGTCGGAGTCGGAGTCGTAGTCGGAGTCGGAGTCGGAGTCGGAGTCGGAGTCGGAGTCGGAGTCGGAGTCGGAGTCGGAGTCGGAGTCGTAAGAGCGCTTCCGACCTAGTGAAAATCGAAAATCGGAGTCGTAAGCAGAGTCATAAGCTCGACGGAATCGGAGTCGGAAGAATCAGAACGGTTCTATTTTCTTCCGATTCCGCTCATGACTCCGTAGTCTTCTTCCGATTCCGTCGGTTTGATTTTCACTAGATCGCAACGCTCTGCGCTTCTGATTACGACTCCGACTCCAACTCCGTCGTTAGTGAAAACCAGCCTTAAGGGGTTCCTTTTAAAATTGAAATTTCCGTCTCTGTTACCAAGATTTTGGACTCTGGACATAACATTTGAATCTCATGAACAAGCACTACCCATAACAGAGCCATCCCAATACTTCGGAGTTATCATGGCAACTGCGAACTAAAATCCATAATGAAAAACAACGGCACTGACAACGACTGGCAACCTCATGGTGACCGGTCAACATTGTAACAACACAGTATTAAACACCGTTGTAAACTTGCTTAGTGAAATCACGGCCAGTTGCGACAATAACTAGAACATTCATTTAACTAGCTATTTCAGGATCGATCGTTTTCGATTATCACAAAATCAATGATCACCATGTTGTGTCTCCAACGGCATAAGAATTACTAGCATTATGAAATGTAGTTGTACGCAGCAAATCATTCAACAACCTTCAATTATACATATTGTTTTCTCAGGAGACAAATATGACTGGCCAAAACATGCAACAACTAGTTTTACAAAAAATCTCAACTCGTTAATTCATTTTGAAAAGAGTATCGAGGGACACAGGAATCACACCGGTACATTCATGATCATGTATTCAGGCGTTGGCATTTGGTTGACGTATGTGGGTGATTCATCCCAGGATCCCATTGGCATTTGGTTGACGTATGTGAGTGATTCATCCCAGGATCCACCGTCACTAAATTCTTGTTCAACTTCCTCAAGAGAAGTGTGAAAATTTTCGCCTGGCATCTGAAATTAATAAACGAGAAAATGGTCAAATATCAGACGATGTAAATGACGAAATATGCAAGCTTACTAAATAATCTAATAATAAAAGAAAACTATCCAAACTGCTATTGTTCCACGGATCATTGATTAAGAATGGAAACATAAATATAAAAGTTAATTGTTCCAGTAATTTAATACAATGAACCATAGTTAATCGAGGGACTGGTTATGAAACTTTGCAGACTTCAATCATGGCGATAACCAAGGAGCTACAATTTATGTTGAACAGTACTTGACCCTGCACATCTTTTGTTTTTTGATCACACGCTATGACTGAATGGTCAGTTGCTCGAACATAAGATCAACGTCTATTGTGAAAAACGATAACAAAAACATCGAACAAACCCGTTATTTCTCTGGAAGCATAACAATTCCTTTTGATTATTTGAGTATAAAGATTCAAGAAGGTTTTTCCCGATCTCTCATATACATGCAGTGCGGCTAAAGAAAATTGATTACCATTGTAAGTGGATTCAGTTTGGTGTATTCCGGTTTGGAATCACATTCCGTTTCTGATAGCCCAAGCTGTGTCGCTGCATTTTCTGGATTCAATATTGGTCCATTCTGATCTTCAAGCGGATTCCTGCATAACGGTAGTAACCAAGATTAGACAATATAAGCATTTATCGGCCGCGCGATCCTTATGTAACTAAATAAAAATCGGTGGCTGTCCTGCCTCCCTCTGATATTAACGCGTAAATAAAGCATTGAGGACGAGGCAAATTTGAGCCTCTCAAAATAGCACTCCACGACGACTAGCTGCTAAACGAGCAGACGCTTAATGATACTCAGGGAGGTATTGTTGATCTTCTGGGTCGGGGAATGGAGGTCAAAAGTAACCCCGACTTTACAACTTCAAAAGTGCCAGCTATGATTAATACGAAACTTGCAGATCGCATACTATCTTCAAAATTGTATACCATGCAGTGATAGAGCTTTCCTAATCTTAATACGGTGGCCAATTCACCTTACACAACTCAGTTGATAAAACCAGATTTTCACAATCCAATCCAATGAACTAATCCAAATCAAATACATATTCCCGCGCCGCCGCCGCGGTCAAACGTCCGAGGCGTTTTTCGTTTTATTTAGTGGGGTTTCATTTAATGTTAAATGGAATTATGGGCAAGGGTGTATAAAAAAAATTAGTTGACGTAACTATCTTTTATTTTTTCTCAAAATAATGAGCCTTTTTTTCCGTTAAAACTGACCAAAACTCTTTGCGCCTGATCAAATTTATGTTGGCAAATGGCGCCGACAATTCTGCAGTTCAGTTTTTAAACGCTTAGAACTTTTTTAGTAAACTTTCAAAACGTTTGGTAAATTGACAGTGTATTGGCAATATATTAAGCTTTAAACAGTAAAAATAACAACCTTAGCTTTTAAGTACTTTGGTTAACTTTTGCAAATTTATCTCGTTTGACCGCGGTTAAAGCCGCGCCAAGCGCGGGAAAACGCGTGCGAACAATTCGCAATCGATTTCGGTTTTACTTCTGATTGAGTAAGTGGCGCCCAATGTTTTAGTTAATCACGAAGCGTAGCAATGCGAAATTCAGTGAGTTAAAACTGAAAACGTGCCGGATGGAGAAAAAGCTGGCAGAAGACGTCTCTGACGGAGCGTAAAAGAGTAAACTTGACTGCTAAGTCCAATTCACGATCGTTCATTTCTTGTCGTTTTGTTTTGCCGCTTCAAAACTATAATAAATTCTCCAGTTAAGGAATATTTTCAGAACACCACAAGGGAGGAAAAGTTGACTCCACATTTCAAGCCAACAAAAAGTGATTTCCCGCATTAGTAGCATCCGAAAATTACAAAAAAAGGAGGAAGAGACTTATATAGCGCACATATCACATGTCTCATGGCGTTTAACATACACTTATAAGAATGAGATCGGACGTCAGGCAGGCGCTAGCGGTCCGTTGTTGATCTCATCTCCCCCACCCCACCCATGAACAATGTATGGCACTGAGGGTGGTCACAGCCAGGGTTTTGTTACTTCCTCAGTTGTTCTTTTACGTCCCCATGGGAGACGGGACCGCCATGGGAGACGGGACCGCCATTTCTACGTGATTATCCGAGCCTTCGTCCTCAGTTATTTTAAGACGCTGAGTGTTGGTTCGGCCAGGATTCGAACCCGCGACCTTCCGCTTTGCAGACTGGCGCTCTATCAACTGAGGTGGCGGTAATTTTTTTAAAAATAATGGCGCTGTAAAAATTAACGACTGACAAACAAGACGACAACAATACAACACGGCCCGTTAGAACGCGAGCACTTCTCAGTTAAGAGTCAGAGTTTATTGTTTATCAGGATAATAGACCCTTGAAATTTCACAACAAAACAGTAATGAATAAATACATGTACTTGATTACTGTAGAATTTCCAAAGTAGCGGGCCCCCGACCGCGTCACGTTCGGAATTATTACAGAATTTTCGGTGGCCGTTTTTTCGCACTGCTGAAAGACGCAGACAAACCATTCCCAATAAACTTTATATTGAACAAGGTAAATGAGACTGGAAAATTCAATATTCTTGTGGGAGCTTTTCAAGGATAGTAAAACAAACTGAACAAACGCAATAGTAGAAACAAATATTGCAAACAGTGCATATGACAATTAATTAAATTATCATGGAACAAGTCCAACTGAAGTGTCAGAGCGGGACTTGAACCCGAGACCTGCGAGCACGATAACCACTCGACCACACTGCTTCATAGTCGTTTCTTTAAGATTACATTTTCTCTGCATTAGTATCACATAGAAGGTGACTGAATATATAAAAAAAAACCAGATACTTACGACGACTTTTTCTTGGGACTTTCAGCATCTGGAATTAAGAAAACCTTTAAATAATACTGCGTTTAGACTTGGACAAGCGGTGCTTGCAAACTTGTTCTCCCCTGCAAGGTTTGTTCTCCATCCGCGCTCATATTAGATTTCAATGTGTTTCCAATCTTGAAATTTGTTTTATTCAGAGGTTTCAATGTTTTTTCTCATCTCAGCCATGGCCTTACATTATAAGTTTTTCTATTTTTGAGTTGGGAGGTATAACAAAACATTTAATGACTGGCCCCAAGGGAAACGGCGAGTTTTGTTTCCCCTCGACCCTCAATGTTTCCCTTGGCAACATTGGGGGTCTCGGGGAAACAAAACTCACAGTGTAGCTCAGTGTTTCACTTGGGGCCAGTCCGTCATTAAGTGCTTATTCTTTGTGAATGGAGGACTCCCAAAAATAGAAGCTGTTTAGTCAGAATTGGCAACTTGTTTACTGCAGTTGTATTATTTGAAACTCCCAATGAATTTTTTTCATGAAGAAAGTTTTCCTTCTCGTGACTTACAACTTCGCCTTTGCTTCGCTTGTTCTCTGGCTTCTTCTACTAGTTTTTTGTTTGCTTCGCCGAGCTTCCAAACATTGCAGTTGCTTGAACTCCTTGTTTTCGATAACGATATAATGAGACTATAAAAATCCCTTCGAATTTTTGCTCGAGACGTTCTGTTTTACTATGTTTCTGGATGTAATCTTCAATGCGCTTTAACATATGCAAAGAGATAATTAAATCCGCGCTAGAACTTTTAAACATTACTTATGTTTTCAGTTACAGAAAATGTGTTGAACTTTTAACAGTTTTTGAAACCAAGTAACTTTTTATGTGAATGAAAGACTGGCGCCAACGGCAGTGCAGCTATAGCTTTGAAAATAGTGATATGTTTTAACAGCTGCTTTGTGACTGGACGAAACGCTTTTCTCACATGTGAGAAAGTCGGTTCGTCATTGTGATTGGTTGAAAACATTTCCGAATCGGGTTTCCGCGCGCCCAATTGTAATGAAATAAAATCATGTCATATAAACTACCTGTTACAGGCTGGTCACATATTTGATATCAGACATGCACAGTTACCTTGTGAGCGTCGTTTCTTTCGCTTAAGAAATAAAACAACAGCAAGTGCGGTTAGCGCGATTAATAAGTAGACTGCTGCTAGGGATACTATGACAGTGGTTCGGTCAAACACAAGTGCGAATAGCTTGATTAATAAGGCTGCTGCTAGGGACACTGCCAGGACCGTAACTCTGGTGCGGTCGCCTTTGTCATCCGGCACTTTCCTTTTCTTTGGTGTTGTCGATTCTGCAGTTGTTGCCACAAGAGTATGATACATACAGATACCTGTACAGTTATCTGTGAAAAAAAAAAAGAAAAATTGACCAGCTTCTCATGAAAAAGATTGTAATCACAAGACAAGTTATGAACCTAAAACCCTCCGATGAGTTGCCTTCTAATTAGCGGACTTCGATTTTTTGACTCATCTCCTTTTCCCGTATAAAGAAGCGACCAAGGCTACTACCTCTGGGATTAAATTCGGGCGAGTCTAATATTAATTATATCAAGCCTAGCGTAGGCGATCTCAAAGGAGGTCGGCGATGCAGGCTCATTCAAATACATCTTAAAGAGAACCTGCAGTCCGTAGTGCGCATGCTTGAACTTTGGTTGCAATTTTTGTTTTGGTTTTGACTTCTCACATGACGCAAATTTCAAGTTTTATCAGAGAAGTTGAATGTATAGGAAAACTTGCGAAACTACGCTTCTATCGATGAGATCAAAAGAAGAGGTGCTGAAGTAATTAATATAAAGATTACATCACCAGCGTCATTAAATTGGAAGGTAAACTGACATTTCTCGTAAAACAGTGCATGCGCAGAAGGGACTGCAGGGTACCTTTACATATACACACCTGTTTCTTCCTCGCAAATCCACTCTCTGTGAGGGTTCTTTGTAATGCCGCCAAATAACCCATAAGTACCAGAAGGATAGTTCTTAGCGATAAGACCGTAAGGGTCATTAGGATTAGGTTCATGTATTTGCCATTTGTCAATAGTCAGTGGTTGGCCACTGACCCAAGTCCAGCTTGCATTTGTTGAGTTCCTAAACAAACCTATCAGCCATTCATCTTCCTTGGCATTTGCTCGATTTTGAATCTCATTTTTTATAAATTCCCACTCCCTCTCTGTTTCCATGGCAACAAGGTGTTTCTTTTGATCTTCACAAGACGTTTTTGCTTGTGGCCACGACTTTCTTCCTGTAGCACCACCTTCAAATGTGTAGCAGGAACAAGCTTTCTGTCCATCTGGAGTGCATAAAGCAGAACAGAAACTTGGCAAAAATGATAGTAATTGCATGGGGTGAAACTTCGTAATCGGAGCCCTTTCAAGTACAATGTTGCATTATCGGCTATTAGGAACAAACCAGGATGGAATCGAATGGTTAATTTAAAAAGAATTATTCGGTTGAAGTTTGATCACTGCTTTCGTTTCCAAGACATTATTCGCTGAAAAACTGAAGATATTGTTTCAAAGATTTCCTGGCATGGAAGAAATATGAAGACGACAGATATTCCCGGAGGTTAGTAAAACAATATCTGTATACGCTATACATCGATTCAAATTTTAATGCGATCGATCGCCGTAAAATTGCGGCTGATCGTGCGATGACGACGAGAAAAATTATTTTCAGAGTTTGTTGCAAAACTGAAGCCCCTTAAAATCTTGAACTTTGGTCATGTTTGAAAAAGTTTGCCCATGAACACAAGTCTTGAAACAAAAACAGACGAGTGATTTCTAACCTTGAGTTTCCACTGAAACTTTTGAACATGTCTGAATCTTTTGTTTGTATGCAATACCCACGATTCAATATTTTGCTTCAAGAGTCTTATTTTTGAAAATTATGTGTATAGCGGTTCTGGCTATAATCAAAAGAGGCTTTTAACGCACGAAGAATAGTTTTAGAAGAAAAATGTAAACGGAGTTTTGTTAACTAATGGTTCACGCACTTTTTCGCCCCAAAACACGAAATTGCAGCCAGCAGTTATTTTCACTTTCCTTCAAAATGCGAAATTTACCGCCATCGCTGGTTATACGTATACGTCATGTAGACATAACGCATACAGGGGCGGATCCAGGATTTTGAAATGGGGGGTGAAATTTTAAATGCAATAGAACCAAAGCCTGGTTGAGGTGTTTGAGGTCAGTGCATCAGCAACATGATTGTTAGAAAAAAGAAAGAAAGGGTCTCAGAAAAGGGGGGTGAAAATTCACCCATTTCACCTTCCTGGATCCGCCCCTGGCATATCGATAACTTTTTTACCATATTTGGGCAGTGTATCAATGTGTTGAATTATAGATGATTATCATGCGAAAACCGAATCCCAATAATTGTTAATTACAAGAGCATTTTACGCTAAAATGGCCAAATCGACCGTAACTATAACGGCAAATAAAAAGAGAAAAAACATCTAGCATAACCAATATCATATTCACTCGATATCGAATCTTCTCGCGAAGGTAGGCTTAAGCTATATCTAAATAAATTACGAAACGAAAATCACACTTAAATAACCCGAGAAAAAAAACATACGTAAAACATAACACAGCCAAAACTAGCACTGACAATAACTACATATGGTTTGGCTAAATGTACTGTCCAATTCATAACACTATTATTTCAGAGTCAGCATACTTTTCATTGTAAAGTTTACAATGAAAATATACTGACTCTATCACATTTTAATTTCTGCCAATTCGATTCCAATATCTTGCCAAGTCCCATGCAGTAACTCCTTCAGTTTCAATAACGAAAGAGAAGGATGCTTGTAAAAGCACTCCTTCGCCCAGTTAGCTATTGCAGACTTTAGATTTAGGCAAGGACTACAACTCTCGCTGTTTACGCAGGGGCTATACAGCGTACAGAGCTCTCCGGCGTTCCATAATATTACACAAGTTTGTAACGCGATACTATCACATGATAAGCAGCGGCTATACAACAAACTAGTACAAGTATATACTCACTTGACAGATATGTTAGCGTGTTGCTGTATATGTAGCTAGGAGCTATACCGCCGACTAGTACAAGTACATGACATGTTCAGTTACTATATCTGAATAAAATACGAAACAATATTCACACTTACCCGTTTTAAAACATAACACAACCAAAACTAGCATAATAACTACATATGGCTTGGCTAAATGCATTGTCCAATTCGTGACACTATTTGAAATAATTTTACAATGTAAATAATGTTGACTGACTCTATTACATTCCAATATGCTCTTTGTCACTTTATTGTTGCAAGATCAGTAGTAGTTACTGAATGCTAGAATCATTGAGTGAATGTTTCAGTTCGTGACTTTTGTGTGAACGTAAGTGATCTGTGGTGAGCATGGCTGAAGCTGAAGCCAAGGCTTGCGAGATAGTGTTTCTTTATCACGCTACTTCCGGTCACTGGGGTGTGTGCTCACACGGTGCTGACGGAAGAAGGAAGACAGAAGGCATTTTTCCCCTTTCTTTATTTTTAAACGGAAATTTGATGAAGTTGGCGACCTTTATCGAAAATCTTAATTTAAGGTCTATATTTTTGGAAATTGCGACTCAAAACATTTGGCATTTTGTAATTAAAGCGGTGACGCCGCTAAAAGTCAATTTTAATATGGATCTGTTCTTCAAGTGTATACCTCTATAAACCAGGAATTTTTGGGTGGAGAATCTTTTATTTAGAGCGTTTCGTATTCTCGAGTTGGCTCATAGGAGCCTTTGATTGAGATCAGTTTTTCGGTTTTTGCACTCAAAATATCCAGTTTCACGAGAGCTGTTCGGTTTGTTTTTAGAGATAAACACACTACGTATGAAAAACCTCTAAAGCTTCTAGGTAGAAGAACCCTGATGGAGCAGAGATTAAATAAAATCCTCTGTTCGGTTTATAAACTCGTAAATTATAAAACGAACCCGGAAAGCTTGTATGAATTAATCTCATTAAGAGAAACAACATATATGCCTTGAGAGGAAAGGACATTTTAAAAGTGCCTAACGGTCAACACAACACGCTTTGGACTCAATTCCTGGCGGTATCAGGCGCCCAAGATTTGGAACAACTTGCCTGTATCGTAAGAGCGTCGTCAGATTTTAAAACGTTCGGAAAACTGTTGGAAAATGAGTCATTACTTTAGTATCGACGAAACGCCTTTTTATTCAATTTTGTAACTATTTTAATAGTATTTTTACGTGTGATAATTAATTTAATTGTAAATAGTTTTTTATATTGTCTTAATAATTTTATTCACAGTGGCATACCTGTGAATAACACCTGGTAAAGTTTTTTAACTGATCCGTATAGTTAAGAGTATGCGCCACTTTAAATAAAGTATTGTTGTTGTTGTTACCGTTTAGGTATCCGTTGCGGTTTTCGGTTTTGCTGAAAAAGAAAAACGGTTTTTCGGTTTTGGTTTTTTGCTTGCCTAGTTAGCTCTAGTTCATAGGTCTCTTTATTGCACCTCTGTCAATCACGTGGTGCGCCATCCAGGTGACGTCACTGAAGCGGAAACAGATTCGCGGTCAAGGCCTGGGGCTGGGGGACTCGGGAGATGAAACGGTGGTCGTTGACTGCGAAACGTCTTTTATGAAGAGTGGAAAGGAGAGGAAAATTTTAGCAAAAAGAACAAGTTTAAATGCAGAATAAGCTAGCGAGGGCAAAGTCTGCAATTGTTGCGAATGTTATCAACATATTGTCATCAGGGTAACAATTCAGCATTTTTGAGATGAGAATGGAAATTGAAAATGGACAGATATGTGGGTAGATCCATCTCTGTCACTATTGTCCACACTTAAAAGAACACGAAAGCGCCATTCTCGAATTAGTAGCTAAAATGTATAGACGAAAGATCAAAACTCTCTCCACTAAAGTACGCTGCCAAACAGATCCGATAAAAATACTAATAACTTTTTATAAGTATTTCGCACTTTGATTTCTAAGAATGACCAATGAAGTTAAAAACAAGAATCGATAAGACCCTGTTTCTGCCGTTCGTTCTCTTAGAAGCCCAGAGTTGACAAACAAAGTTAGCCAAATGGGCTATGTCTGCCACACCATCATCCCAGAGCTGGACAAATTTACACATCAAGAAAATCGTATGGGCGTGACTCCATCACCCAGTGATGTTAGAGCTGTTGCAGTTTATAGTTTGATTCTCCTATTGGTCTTAATTGTAATTTGACGAAAAGTCGAATGCGTCAACATTCTACAAGGCTCGACAGTTGATAACATCACTTTGCTTAAAAAGGGCATGAAGGCAAAATAAGTTCATTATTCTGATAGCATCGCATTCGTTGCCGGTTAAAGTGCCCCACTAAAGCCAATGAGAAGTTTTACCTAATTCTATTTGCAATAACTTTAAAAGGAAAGCCGGAATACAGCTGAGCCTGTAGAAACCACTTATCAGTGGAAATTAGGTCCATGTGCTTATTCAAACGTTCAAATGTCGCATAAACTGAATGAAAACTTCGAGAAAATGGAGCAGTAGTTCTAAGATAGTTTAACGTCTGTGAATTGGTTAACTTCTTAAGCTGCATGACTATGGATATTGTCACGCTACCAGGCTAAGAAAGTTGCTATGTGTAAGCTCGAGTACACCAGATCTTTTGGTGCAACAATGAAGGAGACCGTCAAACGAGTTGTTCATTGGGCAGCTTATTACTGATCACAAAAGAAGAAGGATGAATATTCCGGTACTGGCCTCCTCAGAGCTTAAGAACGGTTTGGTCGGCCGCTGGCCTAAAACGCATGGGACGTTCAACAAACTGTTCTTGACATTCATGTCTTATCGTCTGTAGAGATCGACGCAAATGGCTTCATGGGATCAGAAATGAATACTTACACTTGATCAAAGCACGAACGAGCGAGAATGGAGGGAAAGTAATAAAGAGGCGTGGGTGAGCTTGAGCGCAAGCAGTGTAGCCGGAAGTGATAATGAAATATTGTGTGAAATACCACACCGGAAGTCTAAGACCGGGCTAATCACTTCCAGTTCAGCAATTTGTTTTCAAGATAATTACTCCTTCCGAAGAACGAAATCTTAGCGACAGAATTCCATGCTGGTATGAATGATATAAAGTAAAACAACTTCCGTACATATGTGGCTTGTTGCACGGGAGATATGTGCAGGATAAATTTACAGAGTGACTAGGAACTTTTAAGCTTTTTTATTAAGCAACGACGACGACAACGCCCAGAAAACGACACATGAAAAACTATACATTGCAATCAGTGTTCCAATTTGTTTAATTTGAATTGTCTTCGAGCTGAATTCGCGGGGATGGCTTTCCAATTCAAATAATGAAAGGAAAATTAACCTTCCTGCTTCACGTTGTCCAAAAAACGGCTATAATTTAATCATTTGAGGTTTGCAGGGAACGGCACTGAGAACTCAAACACTAAACCTATTTTTGTGCCATTCTCGCTGCCGTCACCGTAGTGGTTGCTTAAGTTCCCTAATATGCGACATTTTCAATAACTAAGACAACAACAACAACATTAAATCTGTCAAATTAAAGCAACATTTTTTTCTTTAATTTAAAATATCTGGTCTTTAGTTGCAGGTGCATTGCATTCACTGCTGCAAATTAATCCACGATGTTAAAAAGACCCATGTATTGGCTGTTATATGTACCGATATAAAATAAACTGGGTTAAAAACTTTGTTTAAATGCAGTCTTGCAAGAAACTGAAACTAACTTAAGTGTAAGTAAAGCGCCATGAGACATGTGCGCTTCACAAGCCTTCCTTCTTTTTACTTACACGAAATGCTTATAGAACTCTAAGAGGAAGATATCAAGTGAATTCTCAAAGAGAGAATGAACCATAATCAGTTTCAGCAAGTTTTCTAAGACAGAAGCGATAAACTTGAAAAAATAAGCCCACAGTTTTTTCAAGATGCAATCCCAGTTTTCATCCTGGACATCTGCAGTCCAAGACACTTATTTTTACTCTTAGAGCACTAGTAGAATAATTTTAAACAAAACTGGACTCTTATTTTTGGGTTTTCACTGATATAAAGACGTATTTCGCTTTTTAAAGTAACATTAAAAATGGTGACAGAGCCCCTTTAATTGACAACACGTCACGTAAAATTGATTTAGGTACCAAATATGCACATTCCAAGTTTTAGTGTAACCACGGTATGTACTGACTTTAGTGACATTACAGTCTCGCTATAATATGAAAGTTGAAACTGCACCTTCTTCAACACATGACACGTTTCATAGTTATTGAAATCACGCGTACATTCCATATCGTGAACAGGTCACAACGCCATCTCTCATGCAACCATCTCGTCTAATAAAGAGTCTTGATTACTCATTTTGACTACGATCTGTTAGACTGACATAATGTAACATGTGCAACGTTATTTTCTCATTTACATTTACCATTTTAACATGGTAACCTACTGCGAACTGGTAACTTGGTAACTGCGAACAAAAACTGTAGTGACAATCAACGGTCAACAATGTAACAACATTGCAAAACCGTTGTAACTTGCTTAGTGGAATCACGGCCATACTTCAAAGTATTACGTAATGCCAGCACTATGAATATATAACGTGAGGCACTTGATCACATCGACCTAAACCAGATTTAGCGACCAGCGGTTTTAGTGAAAACATGGGTTTGGTGGGGTTGCTCATTCTCGCGGGCACAAATCAGGTTTCAGTCGATGTATATAAGTGTTTTCCATATATAACGACATTTATTACCATTTCAGGCTCGTTTTCGATGATAATCACAAAAACAAAGATGCATGTTGAGTCTCCAACGGCATAAGAAATGGTTGCATTATGAGATGTTGCTAATTGAAAGAAATTGTTTCTGATTTTTAGTTGCCATCATTTTTAAGTTAAAGAAAGAGTAAAACAATTATAAATATTGTTTTCTCAGGAGACAAATATGACTGGCCAAAACATGCAACTACTAGTTTTACAAAACATTTTAACTCATTCCAGTATGGAAAAGAATATCGAGTAGTCTGTTCCAGGCGTTCAGATAATGGGGAACGAAGGATAGGGGCCCGTGGGGGGGGGGGGGGGGGGAGGGGTACTCTGCAAATTTTTGGGTGGGGGTATGCATCTGGGACTCTGAGACTCTTAACCTATACTAGACCATTTTAGCTGTATTTTGCAACCCTATTCTAGACTAAACACCGAAAACCCCTACCCTATCCTAGACCTATTCCGGACTCGCTATTTTCCAGAAACTCGTTCACTATCGCAGTTATTAGTAAACAGGGGTCAGTAAAAATACCGTACTGCCCGCCGTGCCGATTTTTAAATGCCATTTGCCAGTAAACCTTGTCTAGACTAAATTCTTCACGCAACTGATTAGTTTCGCGGAAAATAATACCCTATTCTAGACTAAAAATCTCTGATTACTATACCCTATCCCAGATTAAACTGCCTGAAAACCATACCCTTCACAGCGGTAAATACCTATATAGCTCATATATGGGGTACCTCCCCCCGGGGGGATAGGGGACGCGCAGAAGGAAATATATTGCGAGTGCTGACAGAGGGCAGGAGCCGAGTTCCTGCGGAGAGGCGGGATAGGCGCGAAAGAGAGCGCACCTCCTCTCCCCAGTCTCCCCTCGTTTTCCCCACTCATTCGTAAGCTGCTCTCCGTTCCCACGATCTTAACGCCTGGAACAGGCTAAATTACCCACTCCAGAAACTATGAAAAATACCATAATACTCTTTAAAGTGCAGGTTTGGGTGGTGCTTGATGTAAGCCTGATTTTTCCAATTTCTTTTGTTTTCAGCACGAACTGCAGGTGCTATTCTTCAACTTCTTGGCAATTTGCATACAGTGTACATTTGTATACGAACACACAATGCTACATCCTAGCATTCCTACATGTACTCTGAATTCCATTGTGCCATTCTAACAAAGGAGACTTGAATAATTACACCCCGGTGAGGCTGCGCCTGCACATAAAAGATTATTGTGGTATTTTTCGGAATGGCCTATATCGAGGGACACAGGAATCACACCGGAACATTCATGTATCCAGGCAACGGCATTTGGTTGATGTATGTGGCCGTTTCATCACAGGCTCCACTGGTACTAATTCCTTGTTCACCTTCCTCAAGAGACGTGTAAAATTTTTCGCCTGGCGTCTGAAATTTATAAACGAGAGAATGGTTAAAATATCAAACGACGTGTGACGAAATAAGCAAGCTTATTTAATAATTTAATGATGATGGTAAACCAGTTAAAAAACAAATCAATCAATCAATCAATCAATCAATCAATCAGTCAATCAGTCGGTCAATTAATAGTTACTTATTCAGTTAACTCACTCTGATTTACTTTGTAAAATTTGAGATGTGTTCATACCAGAGAAGGCGAGATGGCCCGGTTACTCTGATCTCAGTTTCTCCAACCGGGATCTCGGTAACCGCGGGCTGGATATTTTACCGTATGAACCGGCCAGCCAAGTTACACTAACACGTACACATTTTTATTCCCGACCTGTAATCGGGCTGACATTTTCCATATGAACACACGAAACAATTCGTCCTGCATGCCGGTCTGACTCGAAGACGCTCTTGGCCAGTCATTCAGTCAGTCAGATCAGTAAGTCAGTCAGTCAGTCCGTCAATCAAACAATCAATCAATCAATCAATCAATCAATCAACAGATAATGATTTCTGAGCTAATTTTAGTAATTAACAAAGAAAAATTAACAAAAAAAGCCGTCAACAAATATAATTCTCTCCTTGAAAATAAATCCTGAATGGAAAGTTTACGCAATGATTTCCAACACTGATTACATCGCGACACATGGCAATTGGACCTGGACGTACAACAATTCCTTTTGATAATTTGAGAATAAAGATACAAGTAAGGTTTTCCCTGGTCTCCCATACAAGCAGTGCAGCTGAGAAAAATTGATTTACCATTGTAAGTGGATTCAGCATGGTGTATTCGCATTCCCGGTTGCCGGACGCGTACGGCGTTGCTCTTTGAGGGCTTTCGCGTCCATTGCTACCTATACCATCTTCCGTTTCTGATATCCCAAGCTGTGTCGCTACATTTTCTGGATTCAATATTGGTTCACTCTGATCTTCAAGCGGACTCCTACACAAACGTAGCAAGCAAGAATGGAAAATGTAAGAAAATCAAGCATTACCTGCAGTGCAAGTGGTCAAGAGCAACCGATCGTAGAACTCCCTGATTCCTCTGCCACGCTAGGCCTTAAAAAAGTCCTTCGCGAACCCTTATGTAACTAAATGAAATGGCGGTCCTGCCTCTTATTTTAGTGTGTATCACTCCACGACAACTACCTAAGGGAGGCATTGTTGGTTTTCTGAAACAGGGGAATGGAGGTCGAAAGTAACCCCCACTTTACAACTTAATGAATATTTAAGAGTTATAAAACTTGCAGATTGCATTTGTTTACTATCTTCAAAATTGGATAACTTTTTACGGTGGCCAATTTACCTTATCAACTTATATCAGGTGAGCCACATTTTTACAATCCAATGAACCAATCAGAACTCAAATACACTTAGCCGCGCCAAGCGACAACTCGCAGTCGGTTTCGGTTTTACTTGTGATTGGTTGAGACTAAACGTGACACGAAATTTTTTAGCAAATCACGAAGCGTAGAAATGCAAAACCAACCTCTAACTCATTGAGTTAAAACTTTAAAATTGGGTTGCGAGGGAGCTGGCAGAAGACGTCTCTGACGGAACGTAAAAGAGTAATCGACATAAAGTCCAATTCACGATCGTTCATTTGTTTGGCCACTTTAAAACTAGCGTGAACTAATTCTTCAATTAACGGATATTTTCAAAACACCACAAGAGAAGAACAGTTACTTCACGTTTCAAGCCAACAAAAAATATTCGTCAATTCACGCATTATAAAAAGCAGCAAAAGGAAATGGGTGGAGGACATCGTAAGTTAAGCAGAAGAAGCTGCAAGGAGCCAACACATGAAAACACTATACGGACTCACAAAGATGCTGTGCAATGAAAGCTCTAGGCAGAGTACTGCAGTACTGGACAAGAATGGAAACCTCATCAGTGTTAAAGATGAAGTACAGTAAAGGTGGACAGAACACTTTAAGGAAGTGCTTAGTAGGGAAGATCCAGCAAACCCAATACCTAACGACCAGGAAGACGAAGTCAACGACATGATTGAAGAGATAGCAGTCAAGAAACCAACACTAGGAGAAGTCAAGATCAGTCAAGGCAGCGATAAAAAGAATACATGGAAATGGCAAAGCATGGAGAAGCACCAGGAATTGACTCCATAACAGCCGAGTTACTGAAGGCAGACATAGAGTTGTCAGCAGAGAAAATACATCAACTGATGAAAAAGATATGGAAGCATGAGAAAGATCCCGAAGAGCTGGATGTGAGGGCAAACTAGCGAAGAAAGGAAATATCAAACTTTTTGCAAGAATTGGAGAGGCATAACCTTACTCTCTGTCGTGGGAAAGATACTATGCAGAATTATTATTGATAGCGGAGCACTTGCCGGGCCGAAGGCCCGGCTGCGCAGCACCATACTCATAGAACCTGTGTCCGTCATGTTTCATCGTCATGGCTAGCGGAATGTTTCGCGGGCGCGCCTCCGTGACATGTGTCAGTCAGCAGTCAAGTCGGTCGGTCGCACAAGGCAAATTCGCTTTGCCTTGATGCGCTGTAAATCGTACGTGTTTTACTTTTAAACATAACCTAATGAAGATTTGAATAAAATTTTTCGAAAGAAGATTGTGTTGTCCATTTTTATGTGTTGGTTCATTCATTAGATAGATTGAAAAGCGATTTTATAAACAAAACAAGACTTTGATTTTATAGTACAGTTCTATCTTCACTCGCATCGTCTTATGCAAATATGTTTGTGTATTTTTGCAATTTTGATTTCCAAATCAGTTTCTCGGGCAATTTTTGGCAAACAAAAATTGTATTTTATTCGGAAAGTAGTCGTACGTGTAATTCTAGACGGAGAAAAGTTGTTTTTGTGAACTTTTCTACGGTCTAAATGTACTGTGCAGACGGTCGGGTAATACTGTTTTTTGAGAATTGATAAAATTGAAAAATAGCCCGGTCGTCAATCTTAATTCTTGTGCTTCCAACCTTTAACCTTAGTTAAGCTTGTTCATAGTGCTTCGCTGTTAGGCTCTGCCTATCTATATATATTAGGATAAGAATCGGAGTCGATTGTAGGTTGAGGAAAGAACAGGCAGGTTATAGAAAAGGCAAGGGGACAACAGAGCAGGTCTTCATACTGCAGAACATCATTGAGCAGGATAACGAGTGGCAAGCAACGCCATATCTGAATTTCATAGATTTCGAAAAAAAGGCATTGACTCTATCCACCGTGAAGGCATGTGGACGATTATGAAGAAGTACGGAATCCCAGAGACGATTGTGAGAAGGTAAAAATATTCCATTGAAGACTTCAAGTGTGCTGTAGAAGACCAAGGAGAAATATGTGAGTGATTTGTTCTTGATTGTTAGAGATTGGGTAATGAGAAGAACAGTTGGTCATGGTGAGAATGGTATTAGGTGGAAGTTCACATCAAAACTAGACGACCTGGACTTTGCAGATGACGTAGTGCTTATATCCTCTACCAAACAGCAGATTCAAGATGACAGAAGACAAGAACGAATGAAGAAGCCTGACGAGTGGGACTCAAAATCAACATGAAAAAGACAAAGGCGATCAGGCTTAATAAAAGAAACCAGAAAATGATTACGATAGATGGACAAGAAATTGAAGAAGTAGACGAGCTCATTTACTTGGGAGCTACAGTTTGTAAGGAGGGAGGTGGTATGAAAGACCTGAAAAACCGACTCTCGTAAGCCAGGGGTGCATTTGTCAGATTAAAGAGGATCTGGAGCTCCAAAAACATCTCAAGAAGAACAAAGCTGAGGCTGTATAAAATGCTGGTAGTTCCAGTCTTGCTTTACTGGTGAGAGACACGGAAAATGAACAAGGGAGACGACAAAGCAGTGGATATGCGATATGTTTCATAATAAGTGCTTACGAACAATCGTACGCATTAAATGGCTGGACCATGTGAGTACTGATGAGCTACTCAGAAAGAGCAGACATGAAACCTTATGAGTAAAGAAGTGAAGCGGCGTAGGTGGAATATGATTGGACATATACTAAGGCAAGACAAAAACAACGACTGCAACATAGCAATGACCTGGGCACCAGAAGGAAAAAAAGAAGAGGAAGACCGAAGACTACGTGGAGGCGCACAGTAGAAAAAATGAAAGAAAAGAAGCAGGATGGGAATCATGGAACAAAGTGCGGACTATAGCAGCTGACCGAGAAAGGTGGAAGCATTCCGCGGAGGCCTTATGTGCCACGAGGCCATACGCATTACTGAGCGTCAGAAAATTACAACATCCTAAGAGAGTTTATTTTACCAGCATAATATACTCTTGAAAATTTCACACCAAAATAGTAGTGAGAAAATACTTGATTACTGTAGAATTTCGAAAGTAAGGGGCCCGTTACGTTGGGAATTAGCAGACCTTAGAGGCCGCAATTTTCGGGTGGCCTTTCTTTCGAAATGCTTAAAGACGCAGACAATCCATTCCAAGAAACGTATTGAACAAGGTAAATATGAATGTTCTCGTTAGCAGCTTTTCAAGGATAATGAAACAAACACAATAGTAGAAATATTGCAAACAGTACATAACAACTAAAATTAAGAAATTCTTAACCGGAAGAAGCAAAGCAGACCAGTTGGTAATTATACGGCAAGCGTGGACAAGGACTCGAGCTAAACTCGGATCTACCAGGAAACGTACAACCACTCCAAGAACTGTCAGAGCGGGGCTTGAACCCAAGACCCGCAGATCGATTTCAAGTCGGGCACCCTAACCACTCACGGACCACATTGCTTCTAGTCTATTAGCGTTGTGCTTTTCTTAAGATTACGTTTTTCTGCATTGATATCACATAAAAGGTGACTCTGAGTATGAAAAAAAAAACAGGTACTTACGAAGACTTTTTCTTGGGCCCTTCAGCATCTGGAATTAATCAAACCCTTTATTAATACTGCGTTAATTTAGACCTGGACAAGCGGTGCTTGCAAACTTGTTCTCTGAAGGTCTGTCCTCCTTCCGCGCCTATATTGGATTCCAATGTGTTTCCAATCTTGAAATTTGTTATGTTCAGACGTAAAACGCTGTTTATTTTCCTAACACTGCTGGATGATGTACTGATATCGGATTCAAGGATAATATGTACCAGAAATGCTATGGCAGCGGGAATTTCGTGGAGAAGAAATTCTGAAGATGATTATGCCATATATTAAACTATAAACTTAACAGTGTTACAACGTTCAGCTGATCACATATTTGATATCAGACTGGTAAGACATGTACAGTCACCTTGCGCGCGTCGTTTCTTTCGCTTTAGAAATAAAACAACAGCAAGTGCGATTAGCGCGATTAATGAGACTGTTGCTAGGGCCACTGACAGTACTATAACAGTGGTGCGGTCGCCTTTGTCATCTGTCACTTCCTTTTTCCCTGGTGTTGTTTCGCCGCCGCTGGAAGTCGATTCTGTTGGAGGAAAAAAAGTGATCTGTTTGAGAAAAAACAATCACAAATAAGTACTTTTGAGATGGCGAATGGCCATTTCGAACACTGAATTTATCGTCTGATCTTTTAGACTTATAATAGGCAAGGTGGATTAGCTGGCAAACCTGACTTTGCTTTGTTTGGGACAATTGCATAGATATAAGACTCCAAGACCATAGCCCCAGTCTTACCAAAGGTAAGACACACAAAACCAAAGCCCACTAGACTGCGCTCTATTTTGGAAACAGAAAAACAGCACCTGAGCGAACGATGGAGATGAGAAAAAAAATCAAAGATAAGTACTTGTGAGATGTGGCGAATGGCCATTTCGAATACTGAATGTATCGTCTTTTAACTTATAATAGCAAGGTGGATTAGCTGGCAAACCTGATAAATCCGTGTGGTCTTGTGTGGCTGAGCTTGTCCTTTCTGTCGTGGCGGTGGTAGTCCTTCTTGTTGATATCGAAGTTGCAGTTGTTGCCGCAAGATTATGATACATACAGGTACCTGAACAGTTATCTGTGAAAAAAAAGGAAAATTGTCCAACTTCTAATAAAAAAAATCTTGTAATGACAAGACAAGTTATGAACCGAAACCCCTCCGATTTGTTGCCTTTTAATTAGCGGACTTTGACTTTCCGTTAAATCAGAGTCTAACACTAATTACATCAAGTTTCTCGCCATGGCAGACGCAACACCTATAATCTATGGAATCATTAACTTAACATTTGATCAAGGCATTGATGCCAATAAACTTTCGAAACCGAACATGCTTTGTCATGCCATTTGTTGCTAAATAACGTTGTATAAAACAAAAAGATTCCATTTTGCCGTACGTCTGTTAAGCAATAGATCACAGAAGACATCAACATAAAAAAAAACCTCCCGTATGTGGGCCCCAATCCACTCACTATCGAAAAGAATATTCCAGTTATTTCCCTCCCACTTTTTCTTGTTCCCTCACATTGACTCGCCACCTCACAGAAAATTATACAAATTCAGAATATTGAAAATAATGCAACTGATATATAAGTGTAGAACTGAAAGGATAACTGGAGCAACTTCTTATAATCTCACTAGATTTTTAAATATTTAACAGTAAGTAACAATTGAGTATTTTTTAAATCTCATCAACGTGTTACTGTTACAGTACTACGCGAACAAGGTATTGTTTAAATATCTTGATAATACGTTTGTTATTTATAGCCCTTATCAGCTCATTCCGAATCTTTTATTTATTTTCATACCGCTAATAAGCCCAACCTGTGATATACCCCGTCTCCACTGTTTATAAGTCCAAAACTTGCGGCCATTTGAGAGTTGATTTTTCAGTCAAGAACAGTTTTAAAACACGGCATCGAAATCACGTCCCTGACTACTCCTAAGCACTTTTTTCTCGTGATGGAAAGTTTTTGTCAACAATCTACTTTCTATCGACGTTTATACGTGGATTAACCGCTGACCTTATGAGCCTCTAATATTGATGTTATATCTATAAACAACTGATTTTAAAGGTAAACTCATCTTTTTTCATGCTTCTCATTGATTTACTTTCAGTTTGTATTTTTTATTTGTTTCAGTTCCTTTGCCACCCACACAAACAAACAAATAAAAAAAGGTTGATAATAAAAGTAGGCATTTAAGTCGTAGCAAGGAGGTATAAAAGAAACAGTAAGCTGATTAGCGACAATTGAATGCTAATGTCAGGCGAATAAACAAGGACAGATGTAGTTAGCTTGACAATCGCTACTCTCACACGAAATGCCGGCGAATAACCCATAACTATGGAAAGGAAAGTTCTTGACTATACGTTACATTCTGTGACTACTCACATGACGCAAATTTCAAGTTTTAACAGAAGTTGAATGTCCGCCATTATAGAAGGGAAAGCTCGCGAAAGTAAGCTTCTATTCTACTATCGATGAGGTGAAAAGAAGCGGTGCTAAAGCAATTAATATAAAGCTTGGGAAGTTAAAGATAACATCACCAGCGTCACATACAACGGATATTTTCTGCAGTAAAGTAGAAGGTAAACTGACATTCCATCGTGCGAGTCTCACAAAACAGTGCATGCGCAGAAGGGACTGCAGGGTTCCTTTATACATATACACACCTGTTTCTTCCTCGCAAATCCACTCTCTGTAAGTGTTCTTTCTAATACCGCCAAATAATCCATAAGTACCACTAGGAAAGCTCTTAGCGATAAGACCGTACAGGTCACCACAATTAGGTTCACCTTGCTGCCATTTGTCGATAGTCAGTGGTTGGCCACTGACCCAAGTCCATCTTGCATTTGATGAAGGTCGAAACAAACCTATCAACCATTCATCAGACCTATTATTTGTTCGATTCTGAGTCTCATTTTTGACAAATTCCCACTCCCTCTCTGTTTCCATGGCAACAAGATGTTTGTTTTGATTTTCACAGGACACTTTTGCAACTGGCCACGACTTTCTTCCTGTAGCACCACCTTCAAATGTGTAGCAGGAACATGCTTTCTGTCCATCTGGAGTGCATAAAACAGAACAGAAACTCTGAAAAAATGATAGTAAATGCATGGGGTTTTATCTATTTGTTGAAGTTCCGTAAACGGAGCCCTTTCAAGCAAGATGTTGCATAATGGCTATTACGGTCAAACCAGGATGAAATTGAATAGCTAATTTATAAGAGAATTTAATTCGGTTGAAGTTTGATCACTACTTTCGTTTACGAGACTTTATTCACTGAAAATTGAATATATTGTTTCAAAGATTTCCTGGAAGAAATATGAAGACGACAGATATTCCCGGAGCCCTAAAACAATTTCTTATACGCTATACATTGCTTCAATTTTAATGCGATCGATCGCCGTAAAAGTACAGACGATCGTACGATGCAAAACTGATCGTCCCCAAATCTCAACTTTGAACAAGTTTAAATGAGCTTGTCTACGAACACAAGTCTGGAAACAAAAACATACGAACGATTTCTAACCTCCAGAACCTTGAATTTCCACTGAAACCTCTGAACAGGTCTGAATTTTATGCATGCAATATTTTGCTTGAAAGGTCTTATTTTTGAAAATCTTGTGTATGCGGTTCTGGCTATAATCAAGAGCTGCGCTTAAAAGGCTTTATTGCATGAAGTATAGTGCTGTTTCAAAAGCGAAACAGTGTAAGTGGAGTTAAAGATATTCAAAAAATGGCAAAAAAAATCCATAGATCCCCTAGGCTCAGTTTCCAGCCGTGGGTGTCTCGATGCGCCCGCGATTCTCCCCACCTCACGGCTGGGCGCACGGGTTTGGTTGCTTGTCCATGACGTCATTACAATTATGCGGTGAGGGTGGGACTCTGCAGAGACTCTGACGTATGACTTACGGGTCATTGTGCAATCTATTTACGACTACATTCTTGTAGTCGTTTTTAGTTTGCTACAAACTACACCGCGCTGACGAGCTCCAACAGAGCGAAAAAGCTGTCCGTGGTTGCTACCCTGCTTTAACGGTTTCTGTCGTACTGATGTCTCGCAAAGTCTACTTTTTTACGTAGTCAGATCAGCCTTGCAGTTAGTGGGACTTATGCATGCAGATGTGACGTCATATCTACAGGCAGTCAGATTTTACACGCAGAGGTGACGTTGTGCGTACCACGCCTCTGTTTGTGCTATCCGCCAAAGCCGAAGGCTGAAAAAACCGAATCCAATAATTGCTAATTATAAGAACATTTTGTGCAAAAATATCAAAATCTTCTGTATCTATAACGGCAAATAAAAAGTTAAAAATATCTAATATAACCAAGATCATATTCACTCGATATGGAATGTTCTCACGAAGGTAGGCTTAAGGTTACAGTGTACCTTCAGATCGAAAATTTATCGAAATTTTTTTTTTGGCGTCAAAATAAAGTTTACAGAATGAACTTTCATCCAAAAAAAATTATCGAAAAATAGTGAAAATTGACGGAGAAATGACAGTATAACCTTTGTGCGCGGAGTTTGTTTATGAAGCGATATGTTTTTTTAAGCGCTGTTTTCTCAAAGTTAATTTTTCGCTTCTTGGGGACACTTTAAAGAGCTACAACTCAAAGGAAATTTGTTCGAATTTCCTCAAATTTGGACAGAAGCTAGGCTAACATATAATCAACAAAAACGTGTCGGCGAATTTCTTATTTCCGAAAACTTTTTCGACAAGAGCCATTTCCATGCGATCATTCCAATTTTTTTCTCCCTTTTTCGAAAATATTCTGTAACTTTTCACTGCAATTGAATATGGGAAATCGCCGACACGTTTTTTTAGCGCTTCGTGTTCAGAAAACCCGAGAACAAATCAAATTAGCAAAATACAATAATCGCTTTGAGTTATAGCGTTTTAAAGCTGATTCGGACGTTCGAATTTAGACGTCGTAAAAAATTCGACCGTTCCCTTTATTAACAAATGGTTTCCATATTTAGATAGCCAGCTCTATAAGCTTTAATTTGATATCTGGGTTTAGGTATATTAAGTGTCATCTTAAGACGCTAGAGCTGTTATACTGGAGACACCCCCGAAGGTACACTGTAACCTTAAGCTATATCTGAATACTAAAATACGAAACGAATATCACACTTAATTACCCGAGAACAAAACATAACACAGCCAAAAATATCTAGCACTGACAATAACTACATATGGTTTGGCTAAATGTACTGTCCAATTCATGACACTACTATTTCAGAGTCAGCATACTTTTCATTGTAATTTCAATTCCTGCCAATTCGATTCCAATATCTTGCCAAGTGCCCATACGGTAACTCCTTCAGTTTCAATAACGAAAGAGAAGGATGCTTGTGCAAGCACTCTTCTCTCCCAGTTAGCTATTGTAGACGTAAGATTTAGGCAAGGACTGCAACTCTCGCCGTTTACGCAGGGGCTATACAGCGTACAGAGCTGTCCGACGTTCCCGCATAATATTACACAAGTTTATAACGCGATACTCATAAGCAGGGGCTATACAACAAACTAGTACAAGTATATATTCCCTTGACAGATATGTTAGCGTGTTGCTGTATATGTAGGAGCTATACCGCCGACTAGTAAAACGTACAAGTACATGACATGTTCAATTACTATATCTGAATAAAATAAGAAACAAAATTCACACTTACCCGTTTCAAAACATAACACAGCCAAAACTAGCACAATAACTACAAATGGCTTGGCAAAATGCATTGTCCAATTCGTGAGACTATTTGAAATAATTTAACAATGTAAACAATGCTGACTGACTCTATTACATTTCAACATGCTCTTTGTCACTTTGTTGTTGCAAGATCAGTAGTAGTCACTGAATGCTAGGATCATTGAGTGAAATTTTCACTTCGTGACTTTTCTGTGAGCACAAGTGATCTGTGGTGAGCATGGCTGAAGCTGAAGCCAAGGCTTGCGAGATAGTGTTTCTTTATCACGCTACTTCCGGTCACTGGGGTGTTTGCTCACACGGTGCTGACAGAAGAAGGAAGTCAGAAGGCGTTTTTCTCCTTTCTTTATTTTTAAACGGAAATTTGATGAAGTTGACCTTTATCGAAAATCTTAATTTAAGTTCTATATTTTTGGAAATTGCGACTCAAAACATTTGGCATTTTGTAATTAAAACGGTGACGCCGCTAAAAGTCAATTTTAATATGGATCTGTTTTTCAAGTGTATACCTCTATAAACCAGGAATTTTTCGGTGGAGAATCTTTTATTTAGAGCGTTTCGTATTCTCGAGTTGGCTCATAGGAGCCTTTGATTGAGATCAGTTTTTCGGTTTTTGCACTCAAAATATCCGGTTTCACGAAAGCTGCTGTTCGGTTTGTTTTTAGAGATAAACACACTACGTATGAAAAACCTCTAAAGCTTCTAGGTAGAAGAACCCTGATGGAGTAGAGATTAAATAAAATCCTCTGTTCGGTTTATAAACTCGTAAATTATAAAACGAACCCGGAAAGCTTGTATGAATTAATCTCATTAAGAGAAACAACATATATGCCTTGAGAGGAAAGGACATTTTAAAAGTGCCTAACGGTCAACACAACACGCTTTGGACTCAATTCCTGGCGGTATCAGGCGCCCAAGATCTGGAACAACTTCCCTGATGTCGTAAGAGCATCGTCAGATTTTAAAACGTTCAGAAAACTGTTGGGAAATGAGTCATTACTTTAGTACTATCGACGAATCGTCTTTTTATTCAATTTTGTAACTATTTTAATAGTATTTTTACGTGTGATAATTAATTTAATTGTAAATAGTTTTTTTATATTGTCTTAATAATTTTATTCACAGTGGCATACCTGTGAATTACACCTGGTAAAGTTTTTTAACTGATCCGTAAAGTTAAGAGTATGCGCCACTTTAAATAAAGTATTGTTGTTGTTGTTGCCGTTTTGGTATCCGTTGCGGTTTTCGGTTTTGCTGAAAAAAGAAAAACGGTTTTTCAGTTTTGGTTTTTTGCTTGCCTAGTTAGCGCTAGTTCATAGGCCTCTTTATTGCACCTTTGTCAATCACGTGGTGCGCCATCCAGGTGACGTCACTGAAGCGGAAACAGATTCGCGGTCAAGGCCTGGGGCTGGGGGACTCGGGAGATGAAACGGTGGTCGTTGACTGCGAAACGTCTTTTATGAAGAGTGGAAAGGAGGGGAAAATTTTAGAAAAAAGAACAAGTTTAAATGCAGAATAAGCTAGCGAGGGCAAAGTCTGCATAAACTAAACAACTGTTGCGAGTGTTATCAACATCTTTTTTCATATTTATTTCATATATATCATTTCATATTGTGATCAGGGTAACAATTCGGAATTTTTGAGATGAGAATGGAAATTGAAAATGGGCAGATACATGGATAGATCCATCTCTGTCACTATTGTCCACACTTAAAAGAGCACGAAAGCGCCATTCTCGAATTAGTAGCTAAAATGTGTAGACGAAAGATCAAAACTCTCTCCACTAAGCTCGCTGCGAAACAGATCCGATAAAAATACTAATAAAGAAATAACTATTTCGCACTTTGATTTCTAAGAATGACCAATTAAGTTAAAAACAAGAATCGATAAGACCCTGTTTCTGCTGTTCGTTCTCTTAGAAGCCCAGATGAAAAACAAAGTTAGCCAAATGGGCTATGTCTGCCACACCATCATCCCAGAGCTGGACAAATTTACACATCAAGAAAATCGTATGGGCATGACTCCATCACCCAGTGCAGGGGCGGATCCAGGATTTTTCTTAGGAGGGGGTGCACCTCTAAGGTATGACGTAACTAAAGAGTGACGTATTAACAAATTTTAAAAGCGAACAACGCAGACTTGGTCATCTCAGGGGGGGGGGAGAGGCGCACCCCTGCACCCTCCCCCTAGACCCACCCCTGCAGTGATGTTAGTACTGTTGCAGTTTATAGTCTTATTGTCATTTGATGAAAAGTCGAATGCGTCAACATTCTACAAGGCTCGACAGTTGATAACATCACTTTGCTTAAAAAGGGCATGAAGGCAAAATAAGTTCATTATTCTGATAGCATCGCATTCGTTGCCGGTTAAAGTGCCCCACTAAAGCCAATGAGAAGTTTTACCTAATTCTATTTGCAATAACTTTAAAAGGAAAGCCGGAATACAGCTGAGCCTGTAGAAACCACTTATCAGTGGAAATTAGGTCCGTGTGCTTATTCAAACGTTCAAATGTCGCATAAACTGAATGAAAACTTCAAGAAAATGGAGCAGTAGTTCTAAGATAGTTTAACGTCTGTGAATTGGTTAACTTCTTTAGCTGCATGACTATGGATATTGTCACGCTACCGGGCTAAGAAAGTTGCTATGTGTAAGCTCGAGTACACCAGATCTTTTGGTGCAACAATGAAGGAGACCGTCAAACGAGTTGTTCATTGGGCAGCTTATTACTGATCACAAAAGAAGAAGGATGAATATTCCGGTACCGGCCTCCTCAGAGCTTAAGAACGGTTTGGTCGGCCGCTGGCCTAAAACGCGTGGGACGTTCAACAAACTGTTCTTGACATTCATGTCTTATCGTCTGTAGAGATCGACGCAAATGGCTTCATGGGATCAGAAATGAATACTTACACTTGATCAAAGCACGAACGAGCGAGAATGGAGGGAAAGTAATAAAGAGGCGTGGGTGAGCTTGAGCGCAAGCAGTGTAGCCGGAAGTGATAATGAAATATTGTGTGAAATACCACACCGGAAGTCTAAGACCGGGCACGTTAACTTCTTGCTAATCACTTCCAGTTCGGCAATTTGTTTTCAAGATAATTACTCCTTCCGAAGAATAAATT
Source organism: Cladopsammia gracilis (assembly GCA_022457155.1). NCBI lineage: Eukaryota > Metazoa > Cnidaria > Anthozoa > Scleractinia > Dendrophylliidae > Cladopsammia > Cladopsammia gracilis. The sequence continues at coordinate 12,870 of JAJGOT010000990.1, read as the reverse complement.
CTTAGCGACAGAATTCCATGCTGGTATGGATGATATAAAGTAAAACAACTTCCGTATATATGTGGCTTGTTGCACGGGAGATATGTGCAGGATAAATTTACAGAGTGACTAGGAACTTTTAAGCTTTTTTATTAAGCAACGACGACGACAACGCCCAGAAAACGACACATGAAAACTATATATTGCAATCAGTGTTCCAATTTGTTTAATTTGAATTGTCTTCGAGCTGAATTCGCGGGGATGGCTTTCCAATTCAAATAATGAAAGGAAAATTAACCTTCCTGCGTCACGTTCTCCAAAAAACGGCTATAATTTAATCATTTGAGGTTTGCAGGGAACGGCAAAGAGCTCAAACACTAAACCTATTTTTGTGCCATTCTCGCTGCCGTCACCGTAGTGGTTGCTTAAGTTCCCTAATATGCGATTGTTTTCAATAACAAAGACAACAACAACATCAAATTAAAAAGCAACAATTTTTTGGAAGTTAAAAACAACAGAAGCCAAAAGAAACAATCATATTAGTAGCCATGTAGTTTGCAGCTTCACAGCTGGCTTTAATTTAAAATATCTGGTCTTTAGTTGCAGGTGCATTGCATTCACTGCTGCAAATTAATCCACGATGTTAAAAAGACCCATGTATTGGCTGTTACATGTACCGATATAAAATAAACTGGGTTAAAAACTTTGTTTAACTGCAGTCTTGCAAGAAACTGAAACTAACTTAAGTGTAAGTAAAGCGCCATGAGACATGTGCGCTTTACAAGCCTTCCTTTTTTTTTACTTACACGAAATGCTTATAGAACTCTAAGAGGAAGATATCAAGTGGAATGAACCATAATCAGTTTCAGCGAGTTTTCTAAGACAGAAGCGCTAAACTTGAAAAAATAAGCCCACAGTTTTTTCAAGATGCAATCCCAGTTTTCATCCTGGCCATCTGCAGTCCAAGACACTTATTTTTACTCTTAGAGCACTAGTAGAATAATTTGAAACAAAACTGGACTCTTATTTTTGGGTTTTCACTGATATAAAGACGTATTTCGCTTTTTAAAGTAACATTAAAATGGTGACAGAGCCCCTTTAATTGACAACACGTCACGCAAAACTGATTTAGGTACCAAATATGCACATTCCAAGTTTTAGTGTAACCACGGTATGTACTGACTTTAGTGACATTACAGTCTCGCTATAATATGAAAGTTGAAACTGCACCTTCTTCAACACATGACACGTTTCATAGTTATTGAAATCACGCGTACATTCCATATCGTGAACAGGTCACAACGCCATCTCTCATGCAACCATCTCGTCTAATAAAGAGTCTTGATTACTCATTTTGACTACGATCTGTTAGACTGACATAATGTAACATGTGCAACGTTATTTTCTCATTTACATTTACCATTTTAACATGGTAACCTACTGCGAACTGGTAACTTGGTAACTGCGAACAAAAACTGTAGTGACAATCAACGGTCAACAATGTAACAACATTGCAAAACCGTTGTAACTTGCTTAGTGGAATCACGGCCATACTTCAAAGTATTACGTAATGCCAGCACTATGAATATATAACGTGAGGCACTTGATCACATCGACCTAAACCAGATTTAGCGACCAGCGGTTTTAGTGAAAACATGGGTTTGGTGGGGTTGCTCATTCTCGCGGGCACAAATCAGGTTTCAGTCGATGTATATAAGTGTTTTCCATATATAACGACATTTATTACCATTTCAGGCTCGTTTTCGATGATAATCACAAAAACAAAGATGCATGTTGAGTCTCCAACGGCATAAGAAATGGTTGCATTATGAGATGTTGCTAATTGAAAGAAATTGTTTCTGATTTTTAGTTGCCATCATTTTTAAGTTAAAGAAAGAATAAAACAATTATAAATATTGTTTTCTCAGGAGACAAATATGACTGGCCAAAACATGCAACTACTAGTTTTACAAAACATTTTAACTCATTCCAGTATGGAAAAGAATATCGAGTAGTCTGTTCCAGGCGTTCAGATAATGGGGAACGAAGGATAGGGGCCCGGGGGGGGGGGGGGGGGAGGGGTACTCTGCAAATTTTTGGGTGGGGGTATGCATCTGGGACTCTGAGACTCTTAACCTATACTAGACCATTTTAGCTGTATTTTGCAACCCTATTCTAGACTAAACACCGAAAACCCCTATCCTATCCTAGACCTATTCCGGACTCGCTATTTTCCAGAAACTCGTTCACTATCGCAGTTATTAGTAAACAGGGGTCAGTAAAAATACCGTACTGCCCGCCGTGCCGATTTTTAAATGCCATTTGCCAGTAAACCTTGTCTAGACTAAATTCTTCACGCAACTGATTAGTTTCGCGGAAAATAATACCCTATTCTAGACTAAAAATCTCTGATTACTATACCCTATCCCAGATTAAACTGCCTGAAAACCATACCCTTCACAGCGGTAAATACCTATATAGCTCATATATGGGGGTACCTCCCCCCGGGGGGATAGGGGACGCGCAGAAGGAAATATATTGCGAGTGCTGACAGAGGGCAGGAGCCGAGTTCCTGCGGAGAGGCGGGATAGGCGCGAAAGAGAGCGCACCTCCTCTCCCCAGTCTCCCCTCGTTTTCCCCACTCATTCGTAAGCTGCTCTCCGTTCCCACGATCTTAACGCCTGGAACAGGCTAAATTACCCACTCCAGAAACTATGAAAAATACCATAATACTCTTTAAAGTGCAGGTTTGGGTGGTGCTTGATGTAAGCCTGATTTTTCCAATTTCTTTTGTTTTCAGCACGAACTGCAGGTGCTATTCTTCAACTTCTTGGCAATTTGCATACAGTGTACATTTGTATACGAACACACAATGCTACATCCTAGCATTCCTACATGTACTCTGAATTCCATTGTGCCATTCTAACAAAGGAGACTTGAATAATTACACCCCGGTGAGGCTGCGCCTGCACATAAAAGATTATTGTGGTATTTTTCGGAATGGCCTATATCGAGGGACACAGGAATCACACCGGAACATTCATGTATCCAGGCAACGGCATTTGGTTGATGTATGTGGCCGTTTCATCACAGGCTCCACTGGTACTAATTCCTTGTTCACCTTCCTCAAGAGACGTGTAAAATTTTTCGCCTGGCGTCTGAAATTTATAAACGAGAGAATGGTTAAAATATCAAACGACGTGTGACGAAATAAGCAAGCTTATTTAATAATTTAATGATGATGGTAAACCAGTTAAAAAACAAATCAATCAATCAATCAATCAGTCAATCAGTCGGTCAATTAATAGTTACTTATTCAGTTAACTCACTCTGATTTACTTTGTAAAATTTGAGATGTGTTCATACCAGAGAAGGCGAGATGGCCCGGTTACTCTGATCTCAATTTCTCCAACCGGGATCTCGGTAACCGCGGGCTGGATATTTTACCGTATGAACCGGCCAGCCAAGTTACACTAACACGTACACATTTTCATTCCCGACCTGTAATCGGGCTGACATTTTCCATATGAACACACGAAACAATTCGTCCTGCATGCCGGTCTGACTCGAAGACGCTCTTGGCCAGTCATTCAGTCAGTCAGATCAGTAAGTCAGTCAGTCAGTCCGTCAATCAAACAATCAATCAATCAATCAACAGATAATGATTTCTGAGCTAATTTTAGTAAATAACAAAGAAAAATTAACAAAAAAAGCCGTCAACAAATATAATTCTCTCCTTGAAAATAAATCCTGAATGGAAAGTTTATGCAATGATTTCCAACACTGATTACATCGCGACACATGGCAATTGGACCTGGACGTACAACAATTCCTTTTGATAATTTGAGAATAAAGATACAAGTAAGGTTTTCCCTGGTCTCCCATACAAGCAGTGCAGCTGAGAAAAATTGATTTACCATTGTAAGTGGATTCAGCATGGTGTATTCGCATTCCCGGTTGCCGGACGCGTACGGCGTTGCTCTTTGAGGGCTTTCGCGTCCATTGCTACCTATACCATCTTCCGTTTCTGATATCCCAAGCTGTGTCGCTACATTTTCTGGATTCAATATTGGTTCACTCTGATCTTCAAGCGGACTCCTACACAAACGTAGCAAGCAAGAATGGAAAATGTAAGAAAAACAAGCATTACCTGCAGTGCAAGTGGTCAAGAGCAACCGATCGTAGAACTCCCTGATTTCTCTGCCACGCTAGGCCTTAAAAAAGTCCTTCGCGAACCCTTATGTAACTAAATGAAATGGCGGTCCTGCCTCTTATTTTAGTGTGTATCACTCCACGACAACTACCTAAGGGAGGCATTGTTGGTTTTCTGAAACAGGGGAATGGAGGTCGAAAGTAACCCCCACTTTACAACTTAATGAATATTTAAGAGTTATAAAACTTGCAGATTGCATTTGTTTACTATCTTCAAAATTGGATAACTTTTTACGGTGGCCAATTTACCTTATCAACTTATATCAGGTGAGCCACATTTTTACAATCCAATGAACCAATCAGAACTCAAATACACTTAGCCGCGCCAAGCGACAACTCGCAGTCGGTTTCGGTTTTACTTGTGATTGGTTGAGACTAAACGTGACACGAAATTTTTTTAGCAAATCACGAAGCGTAGAAATGCAAAACCAACCTCTAACTCATTGAGTTAAAACTTTAAAATTGGGTTGCGAGGGAGCTGGCAGAAGACGTCTCTGACGGAACGTAAAAGAGTAATCGACATAAAGTCCAATTCACGATCGTTCATTTGTTTGGCCACTTTAAAACTAGCGTGAACTAATTCTTCAATTAACGGATATTTTCAAAACACCACAAGAGAAGAACAGTTACTTCACGTTTCAAGCCAACAAAAAATATTCGTCAATTCACGCATTATAAAAAGCAGCAAAAGGAAATGGGTGGAGGACATCGTAGGTTAAGCAGAAGAAGCTGCAAGGAGCCAACACATGAAAACACTATATACGGACTCACAAAGATGCTGTGCAATGAAAGATCTAGGCAGAGTACTGCAGTACTGGACAAGAATGGAAACCTCATCAGTGTTGAAGATGAAGTACAGTAAAGGTGGACAGAAAACTTTAAGGAAGTGCTTAGTAGGGAAGATCCAGCAAACCCAATAACTAACGACCAGGAAGACGAAGTCAACGACATGATTGAAGAGATAGCAGTCAAGGAACCAACACTAGGAGAAGTCAAGGCTGCGATAAAAAGACTACATGGAAATGGCAAGGTATGGAAGGGCACCAGGAATTGATTCCTTAACAGCCGAGTTACTGAAGGCAGACATAGAGTTGTCAGCAGAGAAAATACATCAACTAATGAGGAAGATATGGAAACACGAGAAGATCCCGAAGAGCTGGATGTGAGGGCAAACTAGCGAAGAAAGGAAATATCAAACTTTTTGCAAGAATTGGAGAGGCATAACCTTACTCTCTGTCGTGGGGAAAGATACTATGCATAATTATTATTGATAGGATAAGATTCGGAGTCGATTGTAGGTTGAGGAAAGAACAGGCTGGTTATAGCAAAGGCAAGGTTAGAACAGAGCAGGTCTTCATACTGCGGAACATCATTGAGCAGGTTAACGAGTGGCAAGCAACGCCATATCTGAATTTCATAGATTTCGCCGAAAAAGGCATTGACTCTATCCACCGTGAAAGCATGTGGACGATCATGAAGAAGTACGGAATCCCAGAGAAGATTGTGAGATGGTAAAACTATTCTATGAAGACTTCAAGTGTGCTGTAGAAGACCAAGGAGAAATATGTGAGTGGTTTGTTCTTGATTGTTATAGATTGGGTAATGAGAAGAACAGTTGGTCATGGTGAGAATGGTATTAGGTGGAAACTAGACGACCTGGACTTTGCAGATGACGTAGTGCTTATATTCTCTACCAAACACGACAGCAGATTCAAGATGACAGAAGACAAGAACGAATGAAGAACGGGACTCAAAATCAACATGAAAAATGGAATGGGACTCAAAATCAACACGAAAAAGATAAAGGCGATCAGGATTAATAAAAGAAACCAGAAAATGATTACGATAGATGGACAAGACATTGAAGAAGTAGACGAGCTCACTTATTTGGGAGCTACAGTTTGTGAGGTGGCATGAAAGACCTGAAAAACCGACTCTCATAAGCCAGGGGTGCATTTGTCAGATTAAAGAGGATCTGGAGATCCAAAAACATCTCAAGAAGAACAAAGCTGAGGCTGTATAAAACGCTGATAGTGCCAGTCTTGCTTTACTGGTGTGAGACACGGAAAATGAACAAGGGAGACGACAAAGCAGTGGATATGCGATATGTTTCATAATAAGTGCTTACGAACAATCGTACGCATTAAATGGCTGGACCATGTGAGTACTGAAGAGCTACTAGTAAGAGCAGACATGAAACCTTATGAGTAAAGAAGTGAAGCGGCGTAGATGGAATATGATTGGACATATACTAAGGCAAGACCAAAACAACGACTGCAACATAGCAATGACCTGGGCACCAGAAGGAAAAAAAGAAGAGGAAGACCGAAGACTACGTGGAGGCGTACAGTAGAAAAACTGAAAGAAAAGAAGCAGGATGGAAATCATGGAACAAAGTGCGGACTATAGCAGCTGACCGAGAAAGGTGGAAACACTCTGTGGAGGCCTTATGTGCCACGAGGCACGAAGAGGATAAGTCAATTCATACGCATTACTGAGCGTCAGAAAATTACAACATCCTAAGAGAGTTTATTTTACCAGCATAATATACTCTTGAAAATTTCACACCAAAATAGTAGTGAGAAAATACTTGATTGCTGTAGAATTTCGAAAGTAGGGGGCCCGTTACGTTGGGAATTAGCAGACCTTAGAGGCCGCAATTTTCGGGTGGCCTTTCTTTCGAAATGCTTAAAGACGCAGACAATCCATTCCAAGAAACGTATTGAACATGGTAAATATGAATGTTCTCGTTAACAGCTTTTCACTGAAGGATAATGAAACAAACACAATAGTAGAAATATTGCAAACAGTACATAACAACTAAACTTAAGAAATTCTTAACCGGCAGAAGCAAAGCAGACCAGTTGGTAATTATACGGCAAGCGTGGACAAGGACTCGAGCTGAACTCGGATCTACCAGGAAACGTGCAACTACTCCAAGAACTGTCAGAGCGGGGCTTGAACCCGAGACCCGCAGATCGATTTCAAGTCGGGCACCCTAACCACTCACGGACCACACTGCTTCTAGTCTATTAGCGTTGTGCTTTTCTTAAGATTACGTTTTTCTGCATTGATATCACATAAAAGGTGACTCTGAGTATGAAAAAAAAAAAAAGGTACTTACGACGACTTTTTCTTGGGCCTTTCAGCATCTGGAATTAATCAAACCCTTTATTAATACTGCGTTAATTTAGACGTGGACAAGCGGTGCTTGCAAACTTGTTCTCTGAAGGTCTGTCCTCCTTCCGCGCCTATATTGGATTCCAATGTGTTTCCAATCTTTAAATTTGTTATGTTCAGACGCAAAACGCTGTTTATTTTCCTAACACTGCTGGATGATGCACTGATATCGGATTTAAGGATAATATGTACCAGAACAATGCCATGGCAGCGGGAATTTCGTGGGGAAGAAATTCTGAAGATGATTATGCCATATTAAACTATAAACTTAACAGTGTTACAACGTTCAGCTGATCACATATTTGATATCAGACTGGTAAGACATGTACAGTCACCTTGTGGGCGTCGTTTCTTTCGCTTTAGAAATAAAACAACAGCAAGTGCGATTAGCGCGATTAATGAGACTACTGCTAGGGCCACTGACAGTACTATAACAGTGGTGCGGTCGCCTTTGTCATCTGTCACTTCCTTTTTCCCTGGTGTTGTTTCACTGCCGCTGGAAGTCGATTCTGTTGGAGGATAAAAAAAGTGATCTGTTTGAGAAAAAAAAAACAATCACAAATAAGTACTTTTGAGATAGCGAATGGCCATTTCAAACACTGAATTTATCGTCTGATCTTTTAACTTATAATAGGCAAGGTGGATTGGCTGGCAAACCTGACTTTGCTTTGTTTGGGACAATTGCATAGATATAAGACTCCAAGACCATAGCCCCAGTCATACCAAAGGCAAGACACCGGCACAAAAACAAAGCCCACTAGACTGCGCTCTATTTTGGAAACAGAACCACAGCACCTGAGCGAACGATGGAGATGAGGAAACAGAGCTCAGACAGACAATAAACCCAAGGAAACGGATAGCTATATAATGCATGGAAGAAAAAAGGGGAAACTGAATGGGATATAAGCGCAACTACAAGCCCCCAAGTGAAGGAGAAATGTAGAAACGCAAGTAGATGAATTAAAGAAGGAGTTTTTTTAAAAAAAAAAAACGCCATAAGAATTTGGATTAAAAACAAACAAAACAAACCAAAACAAAAACAAACTATGTTTTTGTAAAAAGTAAAAGACACGAACAGCTCAACTCAAAATCGCAAACCGAGAATGAACGAACGGTAGGGCAGCCTAAATGTTTTAATATCTGAAAGTTGTAAACCTTTAATTTTTGGACCAATGGCGAAATAATTCGTTTGTGTCAAACCGTAAAAAACACCAAAAAGTCCGACTTTAAAACTGAAAGACTAAAACTTAAAGGGGCTATGTCGCAAGGTGAGTCTGCGCAATGAGTTCCTGTCATGTGACGTCACCTGACGTCACACATGTCAAATTTCTATTGTTCCCTCCCGGATCGCGGCAAGTTTTATCGCGCTTGCACTCGTGTCCAACCACCAACTTCCACCACTACTGGAAGACATCGAATTTTTCGAAGGTACGACTAACAAATAGCAGAAATAATTTACCAAAAATCTAGCCAAGTAAATACTCTAACTAATTTGCAAACTTGAGATCTATCCTTCCACGCAATACGACGGGATGGAACGGATTGCAACGAATTCGCCAACTTGATAAAAAGCCACCGGACGTTTTTCAAGTTGTTAGTATCAGTACTCACCCGCCATCCTCGCGACATAGCCCCTTTAAATGGACGAACAGAAGGACAGCAAAACGTCGAACGAAAACGGAACAGTTTGGTGACAAATTTGGATTTTGAAATAATCAGTTGTACCTAAACATTAAAATTCATAAACAAGCACTTTAGTGAGCTCACTAAGAACTTCCTACATATAGACAACATAGATTGATAATTTTGTTGTTTTTTAGGGTTTGACACAAACAAATTATTTCACCCATTAGTCCAAAAAATTAAAGGTTTACAACTTACAGATATTGAAACATTTAGGGTCGGTTTGCGATTTTGAGTTAAGCTGTTCGTGTCTTTTTCTTTTTACAAAAACATAGTTTGTTTTTGTTTTGGTATGGTTTGTTTTTTTGTTTTGTTTATTTTTAATCCAAATTCTTATGGCGCTTTTTTTTAACTCCTTCTTCAATTCATCTTCTTGCGTTTCTACATTTCTCCTTCACTTGCATGGGAGCCTGTAGTTGCGCTTACATCCCATTCTTTCCCCTTTTTTCTTCCATGCATTATATAGCTCTTCGTTTCCTTGGTCTTATTGTCTCTCTGAGCTCTGTTTCCTCATCTACATCCTTCGCTCTTGCTGTGGTTCTGTTTCCAAAATAGAGCGCAGTCTAGTGGGCTTTGGTTTTGTGTGCCTTACCTTTGGTACTGGACTGGAGCTATGGTCTTGGAGTCTTATATCTATGCAATTGTGCCAAACAAAGAAAAGTGATCTGTTTGAGAAAAAACAATAACAGTGGTGTGGTCGCCTTTGTCATTTGTCACTTCCTTTTCCCTGGTGGGTGTTGTTTCACTGCCGCTGGAAGTCGATTCTGTTGGAGGAAAAAAAGTGATCTGTTTGAGAAAAAAATCAAAGATAAGTACTTGTGAGATGGCGAATGGCCATTTCGAATACTGAATGTATCGTCTTTTAACTTATAATAGCAAGGTGGATCAGCTGGCAAACCTGATAAATCCGTGTGGTCTTGTGTTGGTAGCTGAGCTTGTCCTTTCTGTCGTGGCGGTGGTAGTCCTTCTTGTTGATATCGAAGTTGCAGTTGTTGCCGCAAGATTATGATACATACAGGTACCTGTACAGTTATCTGTGAAAAAAGAAAAATTGTCCAACTTCTAATAAAAAAAATATTGTAATGACAAGACAAGTTATGAACCGAAACCCCTCCGATTTGTTGCCTTTTAATTATTAGCGGACTTTGACTTTCCGTTAAATCAGAGTCTAACACTAATTACATCAAGTTTCCCGCCATGGCAGACGCAACACCTATAATCTATGGAATCATCAACTTAACATTTGATCAAGGCATTGATGCCAATAAACTTTCGAAACCGAACATGCCTTGTAATACCATTTGTTGCTAAATAACGTTGTATAAAACAAAAAGATTCCATTTTGCCGTACGTCTGTTAAGCAATAGATCACAGAAGACATCAAAATAAAAAACCCTCCCGTATGTGGGCCCCCATCCACTCACTATCGAAAAGAATATTCCAGTTATTTCCCTCCCACTTTTTCTTGTTCCCTCACATTGACTCGCCACTTCACAGAAAATTATACAAATTCAGAATATTTGAAAATAATGCAACTGATATATAAGTGTAGAACTGAAAGGATAACCGGAGCAACTTCTTATAATCTCACTAGATTTTTAAATATTTAACAGTAAGTAACAATTGAGTATTTTTTAAATCTCATCAACGTGTTACTGTTACAGTACTACGCGAACAAGGTATTGTTTAAATATCTTGATAATACGTTTGTTATTTATAGCCCTTATCAGCTCATTCCGAATCTTTTATTTGTTTTCATACCGCTTATAAGCCCAACCCGTGATATACCCCGTCTCCACTGTTTATAAGTCCAAAACTTGCGGCCATTTGAGAGTTGATTTTTCAGTTAAGAACAGTTTTAAAACACGGCATCGAAATCACGTTCCTGACTACTCCTAAGCACTTTTTTCTCGTGATGGAAATTTTTTGTCAACAATCTACTTTCTATCAACGTTTATACATGGATTAACCGCTGACCTCATGAGCCTCTATAAACAACTGATTTAAAAGGTAAACTCATCTTTTTTCATGCTTCTCATTGATTTACTTTCAGTTTGTATTTTTTATTTGTTTCAGTTCCTTTGCCACCCACACAAACAAACAAATAAAAGGTTGATAATAAAAGAAGGCATTTAAGTAGTAGCAAGGACGTATAAAAGAAACAGTAGGCTGATTAGCGACAATTGAATGCTAATGTCAGGCGAATAAATAAGGACAGATCTAGTTAGCTTGACAATCGCTACTCTCACACGTGAATGCCGACGAATAACCCATAACTATGGAAAGGAAAGTTCTTGACTATACGTTACATTCTGTGACTACTCACATGACGCAAATTTCAAGTTTTACCAGAAGTTGAATGTCCGCCATTATAGAAGGGAAAGCTCGCGAAAGTAAGCTTCTATTCTACTATCGATGAGGTGAAAAGAAGCGGTGCTAAAGCAATTAATATAAAGCTTGGGAAGTTAAAGATAACATCACCAGCGTCACATTCAACGGATATTTTCTGCAGTAAAGTAGAAGGTAAACTGACATTCCATCGTGTGAGTCTTACAAAACAGTGCATGCGCAGAAGGGACTGCAGGGTTCCTTTATACATATACACACCTGTTTCTTCCTCGCAAATCCACTCTCTGTAAGTGTTCTTTGTAATGCCGCCAAATAATCCATAAGTACCACGAGGATAGTTCTTAGCGATGAGACCGTAAAGGTCATAAGAATTAGGTTCACCTTTCTGCCATTTGTCGATAGTCAATGGTTGGCCACTGATCCAAGTCCAGTTTGCATTTGTTGAGTTCCTAAACAAACCTATCAGCCATTCATCTCCCATGGCATTTGCTCGATTCTGAGTCTCATTTTTGATATATTCCCACTCCCTCTCTGTTTCCATGGCAACAAGATGTTTGTTTTCATCTTCACAGGACGCTTTTGCCACTGGCCACCGCTCTACTCCTTCAACACTACTTTTTTCAAAGGTGTAGCAGGAACAAGCTTTCTGTCCATCTGGAGTGCATAAAACAGAACAGAAACTCTGAAAAAATGATAGTAAATGCATGGGGTTTTATCTATTTGTTGAAGTTCCGTAACCGGAGCCCTTTCAAGCAAGATGTTGCGTAATGGCTATTACGGTCAAACCAGGATGAAATTGAATAGCTAATTTATAAGAGAATTTAATTCGGTTGAAGTTTGATCACTACTTTCGTTTACGAGACTTTATTCACTGAAAATTGAAGATATTGTTTCAAAGATTTCCTGGAAGAAATATGAAGACGACAGATATTCCCGGAGCCCTAAAACAATTTCTTATACGCTATACATTGCTTCAATTTTAATGCGATCGATCCGTCGCCGTAAAAGTACAGACGATCGTACGATGTAAAACTGATCGTCCCCAAATCTCAACTTTGAACAAGTTTAAATGAGCTTGTCTACGAACACAAGTCTGGAAACAAAAACATACGAACGATTTCTAACCTCCAGAACCTTGAATTTCCACTGAAACCTCTGAACAGGTCTGAATTTTATGCATGCAATATTTTGCTTGAAAGGTCTTATTTTTGAAAATCTTGTGTATGCGGTTCTGGCTATAATCAAGAGCCGCGCTTAAAAGGCTTTATTGCATGAAGCATAGTGCTGTTTCAAAAGCGAAACAGTGTAAGTGGAGTCAAAGATATTCAAAAAATGGCAAAAAAATCCATAGATCCCCTAGGCTCAGTTTCCAGCCGTGGGTGTCTCGATGCGCCCGCGATTCTCCCCACCTCACGGCTGGGCGCACGTGTTTGGTTGCTTGTCCATGGCGTCATTACAGTTATGCGG